>CM062296.1:515723822-516283511 GCA_031216915.1 Pictodentalium vernedei | reverse complement strand
CCTTCAGTACAAATTGTCTCAGGTCGGAACGTCCCAAGACTGAATTGCAGTAAAACCTCTTCCCAGATAAGCACATCAAGGGAGGCAACAGACTACATCCGAAACACGTGGTGGGGCAACCCGTGTCAAATGTTATTTTCGAATACGACAATGAAATGCCAAGACCTTTTTCTGATATGATATTATTCCCTGTCCAACAGATTGTAGATAAGTAATTTTAATTAAACTGATTGACTATGTCATACAAACCTGTTCAAAAATGAAGCCAATTGCGCAAGGTATTTCCTGTAATCAGTGAAATGTAGGCGTGTTGGCTGTCTGTTTTGTCATTCTCACAGAAAACACAACCCACTTTTACGTCAACGATGTGTGATTGACAACTTGTCATACATCATTCTCGAATGATCTGGACATGCTGCAGTGGCCCCTTTACACCCAGAATGTGACGTGCATTGACAACACTGTTATTTCCTGACAAAGCTTGACCGTTCAGACATTGTTAGTGCAAACTGAATAAAGAAAACATCTCTTCCCGACATTTTAGGAAAAAAACGAAACCGTACTCATTTACCAGTTACACGGTTTCGGTTTCGGTTTTCAAGCAAAACCGAAACCGACTTATAAAACCAGTTAACCATACAACACTACTGTAATTATTGAAGAGCAAATTTTGTGTTAAATGTTTTGGTGTCCTGCTGTATCTCAAATATCTGTTTTGGCTGCATAAAAACTAGTAGCATCACAAAAACTTTGATTTCCACAAAATTTTCTGTTTTCAAAACTGATCGATAGTTTTGTGTGCAATACAGTTTGCCTTTTCACATTAAAAAGTTCGGAAAGCCCATGATTTGTCCAACAAATTACAATTCTCTAGTTTTTATTTTTTTTTTTCCTCCCTGAATTTTGTCTGTTGAACTGCTCAAAAACAAGCTGTACGATTTTGACCAAATTTGGCACACTTATGAAACGTCATAACATCTAGTGAAATGCGGTATCGTCATATCTGTGAAAACGCATGTTTTCAAAATATTCTGCCAAAACCTTTAAAATTTCACCATTTTTCGAATGTCTCAAAATTGTTTACAGTTATTTAGCTCAAATTTTCCACACATTTAGAGCATAATATGATACACCACAATCACCACTCAGATCTTTCAACTTTAACCCCCACTGGCCAAAAATGACATGCATATTGAATTTTTCTTCAAAATTGACCAAATTCAAGGGCAAATTGCTCTAATAACAAGGTTGTTGTAACAATTATTTTAGTTTGGATAGATGCAACAATGATTGCAGAAGAAAGTTACTGTTTACTTTTTAATCTCAGATTTAACCCCCAAGCACAGTGAGGGATGAGAATAAGAGTACCGTTTGAAAAAGCCAAAATTAGCCAACTTTGGTTGCTTTTTCCATCATTTTGGAAAGGGGTTAATTTTAAACACTTTTCATGTACGTATTCACAATTGACTACCGAGCATATTTGCTGTTGTAAGTTTAGTTGTAAAGTTTAACCCTATCCCATTCTGGTTGCATAAAAGTAGGCACCGTCCAAAAAAACTATTTGGGTTTGGATAGATGCAACAATGATTGCGGAAAAAAGTTACTGTTTACTTTTTAATCTCAGATTTAACCCTCAAGCACAATGAGGGCGAGGATAAGAGTACCATTTGAAAATGCCAAAATTAGCCTACTTTGGTTGCTTTTTCTATCATTCTGGAAAGGGTTAATTTCAAACACTTTTCATGTATGTATTCACAATTGACTACCGAGCATATTTGCTGTTGTAAGTTTGGTTGTAAAGTTTAACCCTATCCCATTCTGGTTGCATACCGTCCAAAAAAACTCCAATTTTTTCAGAATTTGGTAAATTTAGGTGGCGATTTACTCCATTTTCAATTGCTTGAGCTCTGAATGTTTTCTATAGCTGCTTGCAGCAGTCAAAATATGACAAATTTTGTTCTATATGTTATTATTAAAACTTTAACCCTTGGCAGATTTGAGACTTCCCATAAGGGTACTGTCAGAATAATTGTTATTTTCGCCAACATTTACATGCACTTTCTCAGCACTGGAGCCTTATTGTCTCAAAACCTTTTCCATGAAAGGATTGGGCCTTCATCCAAGAACAATTTTGCTGTTATATATTTTACTCAAAGTTTTAACCTTCACCTAGTTTTCGGGCCTTGACTTTGAGTGACCTAAAATTCTTCATAAAATTGGCTAATTTGGAGCTCACTTTTCTTCCATTTTCGAAAGGAAAATCAAACAATGATGTACATGTTCGTATTTACAATTGTTTACCAAGCATATTTGCTGTTGTAAGTTTGGTTGTAAAGTTTAACCCTATGCTCGTTCTGTTTGCATAAAGATAGGTGCAGTCCAAAAAAACTCTCGTTTTCAGAATTTGGTAAGTTTAAGTGACGATTTACTCCATTCCTAATTGATTGAGCGCTGAACGTTTTCTATGGCTGTATGCAGCAGTCATAGTATGACAACTTTTGTTTTATAAGTCATTATTAAAAGTTTAACCATTATCAGATTCGAGACTGCCCATTTGGGTATGGTCGGAATAATTTTAATTTTCATAAAATCACTGAATATTGATAAGCGTGCAGTGGTAGTTTGGAATAGAATATCCGAAAATGCTTTCGAAATTCGGATTCACAGTTCAATTCCAAGAAAATTTTCTGTTATAAGGTTGCTGTGAAGTTTAATGTAATCCCTGTCTCAGATGCATAATGGTAGATGCCGTCGAAAAAAACTCATTTTTTTCAGAATTTCGTAGGTTTAAGTGACAATTTACTCCATTCCAAATTCATTGAGCGCTGAATGTTTTCTATGCCTGCATGCAGAAAGCATAGCATGACAACTTCTGTTTTATACGTCATTATCAAAAGTTTAACCCTTGGCATATTTAGGAGTCCCCATGTGGGTATAATCGGAATAATTGTTATTTTCGTAAAATCAATCCCTGAATATAATGGTAACCATGCAGTGGCCTTTCAGTGGTGCTACATGAAGCCGCAAATAGTTAAGGTTGAAAAGTTCATCAAATAGACAAATATAATACCTAACTCAGCCGGTGACAGGTAAATAATGAATGGAAAAGTTGTTGAGTTGAGAATAAAGTAGGGACGAATCGTGCCCTCGGTTTCCACCTGATCCACGGTATTTCCATGTGGTCTCTGCACTTGACAAAGATACTAAACTGTCGGGCAGGGACAGTAGGAAACATTCTGAGAATTTCAAGTTGCTGCCTTGCATGATCGGGACATAATTGGAATATATCCGACATTGTATCTGTCGGATACATTCCAATTATGTCCCGATCACTTCACCCTGACTGTCCGCATGGGGGGCACCATGACGCTGTGTACTAAGGCATACTGCATGTCGATGGTGCGCATGTTTTCAGCCAATCTAACCCTGCCTGTGCTACAGTGCGGAGTCACTATGTTGGGGAGCTGGCAGCTGCTCGTCATTGCTCGGTGGTTCTCTCTGGGTACTCCAGCTTCCTCCACCCATACAACTGTCACCGACATAATATGACCTTGGCTGTTAATGTGTCGTTAAAACCTAATAAATAAATAAATAAATCCAGTACCAGTTTTTCTCGTACAAATTTTAGTACCGTCAGACAAAATTCATTTTCTGATTAATTTCGTACTTTTCTGTACTCACCTTCCCTGAGTAAGATTGGTATACCTTTTCAATCACAGATTTAACCCTCAAGCACAATGAGAGTGAGAATAAGTGTACCATTTGGAAATACCCAAATTATCCAACTTTGGTTACTCTCTACTATCATTTTGGAATGGGTTAATTTGAGACACTTTGCTTTGCTATATGCAGAGATGTTTAATCAATAAATCCGGCTTTAGTTATGTTCTGGGACTTAATGAAACATGTGCTTTGGCCACTTAAAAATAGCACTGTCTGCAAAAAATGACTTTGAGTGAATACTCACTCAAAAAGGAAAGAGCTCTTTGAGCTTTCTATAACTGCTTTCAAAAATCAATGGGGAACAAATTTTTTGTTATATGTTTTGGTGTTCCGTGTTATCCAACACCAGTTTGGCCATACAAATATGAATACCGCCAGGAAAGAAAGCACATTTTCTCAGTGGTAGACTGTTTGACTTCTATGATAGAGGTCCCGAGTTTGATCCCTATCTGGGACGACCCACGTAATGTCCTTGGGCAAGGCACTTTATCCCGGTTGCCAACATGGGGACACGATGATGCCATGTACTAAGGCATACTTCATGTCAATGGTGCACATGTCTTCAACCGCTGGTACCCTGCTTCAGCGCAGCTTGAACATAATTAGAATGTTGAGCTGACAGTTGCTCGTCGATGCTCGGTGGTTCTCTCTGGGTCCTCTGACTTCCCCCACCCGTAAAACTTCCACGGTCATGATTAGTCATTGTGGATAAGTATGTGACCACAAACACCAATAAATAAATACCGTCAGGGAAACCCTCCGTGAAATCCTTCTGTCAATAAATAGCAAAGTAGTAATGTAATGCAAGAAATATTAACAAGCTGTTCAACATCCCTTTAATCAACTCATTTTGACTTGAACTGTACCCATCACTGTGTATACTAGCTCTCTAGATGGTTTAAACCATATCAAATAAACAACTAATTTGTGTGTGACAGTAACTCATATTACATGTATTTCATTGTATCTGAAAGAGATATGTTGGAAAAATTGAGAAATCATGGAGTAGGAAGCTTACCCTCATTTGTTGACAAATCCCACACATTCACAAACAGACGGAATGATAGAGAATAAATTAATTATTGATATTTAAGGTCACTTTCAGCATCTACAGCTATATCATGACCATAATATAGGTATTTATTCAAGTCCAGGTATTCATTGCATAGGCGTACAGGGCTATTTTTCAAGGGGAGGGGGGGGGGGGTTATGAACCCTTTTAGCCCGAAAAAGTTGAATCTCAGGAGGAAATGCCAAATGTGGGTATGGAAGGGAGGGGGGGGGAGGGGTGTCTCCCTCCCATTGAGTACCTGGAGAGAACCACCGAGCAATGGCAAGCGACTCAGACTCCCCAACATACTAACTCCACAAAAGCAGGGTTAGCATTGGTTGAAGACAAGTACACCCTCAAAGTACCCTTAGTACACATCACCAACATGTCCACCCCCCCCCCCCCCCCCCCCCCACGTTGGAAATTAAATTGGGATGAAGTGTCTTCCTCACACAATGTGGTTGCCACAGGCGGGATTCGAACCGAGGACTTCTTGGATTGCAACAATCATCTCTACCTTCTGAGCCACCGTGCTCCCACAATATGCAGTAATAGAACTCTTTATATGTACTTGTGTGATTATAAATGAATAATATTAACGTGGATACGGTTCCACTGAATCAACTTGTACAGTATAATGGTCAGTTTACTTGCTACTTCTAAGTGATGAGATAGGAAAACAACATTTTGTGTGGAAAACCAAAATGTTTTGTGGTCATTTCTGGCAACTAAATTGTCCGAAATTTTCTGGCATATTGGCTGAAAAATTGGCTCCTTTCTGACTCAGGGGTGGGTTGGGGCACAGTCCTTCATGAAACCCCGGCCCGTACGCCCATAATTTTTTTTTTTTTTTTTATTAGACTTTCCCAAACCCAGTTTGGGAAAGACTATTGTTATTCTTCTTTTTCAAAATTTTTCTTCTCTATTTTTTTTTTTTTTTTTTTTTTTTGTCTGTTGAATTGCTTGAAAACAAGTTGTACGATTTTGACCCAATTTGGCACACTTATGTAATGTCATAAAATCTAGTGAAATGTGGTATCGTCATATCTGTGAAAACGCGTATTTTCAAAATATTCTGCCCAAACCTTCAAAATTTCACCATTTTTCGAATATCTCAAAATTGTTTACAGTTATTTCGCTCAAATTTTCCACACATTTACAGCATAATATGATACACCACAATCGCCACTCAAATCTTTCAACATTAACCCCCACTGGCCAAAAATGACATGAATATAGATTTTTTCTTCAAAATTGACCAACTTCAAGGGCAAATTTCTCGAATAACAAGGTTGTTGTAACAATTATTTGGGTTTGGATAGATGCAACAATGATTGCGGAAAAAAGTTACTGTTTACTTTTTAATCTCAGATTTAACCCTCAAGCACAATGAGGGCGAGGATAAGAGTACCGTTTGAAAATGCCAAAATTAGCCTACTTTGGTTGCTTTTTCTATCATTCTGGAAAGGGTTAATTTCAAACACTTTTCATGCATGTATTCACAATTGACTACCGAGCATATTTGCTGTTGTAAGTTTGGTTGTAAAGTTTAACCCTATCCCATTCTGGTTGCATACCGTCCAAAAAAACTCCAATTTTTTAAGAATTTGATAAGTTTAGGTGGCGATTTATTCCATTTTTAATTGCTTGAGCTCTGAATGTTTTCTGTAGCTGCTTGCAACAGTCAAAGTATGACAAATTTTGTTCTATATGTTATTATTAAAAATTTAACCCTTGGCAGATTTGAGACTTCCCATAAGGGTACTGTCGGAATAATTGTTATTTTCGCCAACTTCAAGGGAAAATTTCTTTAATTACAAAGTAGTTGTAACAATTATTTTAATATGGCTAGATGCAACAATGATTGTGGAAGAATGTTACTGTTTACTTCTTAATCTCAGATTTAACCCTCAAGCACAATGAGGGTGAGAATAAGAGTACCGTTTGAAAATGCCAAAATTAGCCATCTTTGGTTGCTTTTTTCTATCAATTTGTAAAGGGTTAATTTCAAAAACTTTTCATGTACGTATTCACAATTGACTACCGAGCATATTTGCTGTTGTAAGTTTGGTTGTAAAGTTTAACCCTATCCCATCCTGGTTGCATAAAAAAGTAGGTACCTTCCAAAAAAACTCCAATTTTTCAGAATTTGGTAACTTCAGGTTGCGATTTACTTCCATCCAAATAGCTTGAGCTCTGAATTTTTTCTATAGATGCTTGCAGCAGTCAAAGTATGATAAATTTTGTTCTATATATTATTATTAAAAGTTTAACCCTTAGCAGATTTGAGACTTCCCATAAGGGTACTGTCGGAATAATTGTTATTTTCGCCAACGTTTACATGCACTTTCTCAGCACTGGAGCCATATTGTCTGAAAACCTTTTCCATGAGAGGATTGGGCCTTCATCCAAGAACAATTTTGCTGTTATATATTTTATTCAAAGATTTAACCTTCACCCAGTTTTCTGGCCTTGAATTTGAGTGCCATAAAATTCTTTATAAAATTGGCTGATTTGGAGCTCACTTTTCTTCCATTTTCGAAAGGAATATCGAAAAATGATTTACATGTTCGTATTTATAATTGCCTACCGAGCATATTTGCTGTTGTAAGTCTAGTTGTAATGTTTAACCCTATGCTCGTTCTGTTTGCATAAAGATAGGTGCAGTCCAAAAAAACTATTGTTTTTCAGAATTTGGTAAGTTTAAGTGACGATTTACTCCATTCCTAATTGAATGAGCCCTGAACGTTTTCTATGGCTGTATGCAGCAGTCATAGTATGGCAACTTTTGTTTTATATGTCATTATTAAAAGTTTAACCGTTGGCAGATTCGAGACTGCCCATATGGGTACGGTCTGAATAATTGATATTTTCATAAAATCACTGAATATTGATAAGCGTGCAGTGGTAGTTTGGAATAGAATATCCGAAAATGCTTTCGAAATTCGGATTCACAGTTCAATTCCAAGAATATTTTCTGTTATAAGATTGCTGTAAAGTTTAACTCCATCCCTGTCTCAAATGCATAAAAATTGGTGCCATCGAAAAAAAACTCTCATTTTTTTCAGAATTCCGTAGGTTTAAGTGACAATTTACTCCATTCCTAATTCATTGAGCACTGAATGTTTTCTATGCCTGCATGCAGCAAGCATAGCATGACAACTTCTGTTTTATACGTTATTATCAATAGTTTAACCCTTGGCATATTTAGGAGTTCCCATGTGGATATAGTCGGAATAATTGTTATTTTCGTAAAATCAATCCCTGAATATATTGGTAACCGTGCAGTGGCCTTTCGGTGGTGCTACATGAAGCAGCAAATAGTTAAGGTTGAAAAGTTCATCAAATAGGCAGATATAATGCCTAACTCAGCCGGTGACAGGTAAATAATGAATGGAAAAGTCGTTGAATTGAGAATAAAGTAGGGACGAATCATGCCCTCGGTTTCCACCTGATCCACAGTATTTCCACGCGCGGCACTTGACAAAGATACTAAACTGTCGGGCAGGGACAGTAGAAAACATTCTGAGAATTTCAAGTTGCTGCCTTGCATGGTCGGGACATAATTGGAGTATATTCAACATTGTAACTGTTCAATTTGAATGTTAAATTAGCCAGATGACGCCTTTTTCTCCACCGGATAATCCCACCTGCGGCAACCGCGTTGTGTCCTTGGGCAAGACACTTCATCTCCACTGCCCGCGTGGGGGCATGGTAGCGTTGTGTACTAAGGCATACTGCACGTCGATCGTGCACTTGTCTTCAACCACTGCTAACCCTGCTTGTGTGGAGTTCGTATGTTGGGGAGCTGACAGTTGCTCGCCATTGCTCGGTGGTTCTCTCTGGGTACTCCGGCTTCCTCCACCCGTAAAACTGTTGCGGTCATGATTAGCCAGTGTGCATAAATATGTGACCTTAACCACCAATAAATAAATAAATAAATTCTCCACCGGATCGAGTTGTTAGTTTCTGCCGGGACGGTCTAAAATAAGTTTAACTCAAAACTTTCTGTCCCATATGAATGTGCAAATATTTAAAGCTGGACAGTTCATCAAATAGACAGAAATAATGCCAAACTCGATTTGTGATAGGTCAATAGTGAATGGAAACGGCATTTCATTGGGAATAGAGTAGGGACGAATCGTCCCTGCAGTTTCCACGTGATTCACGTTGTTCCCACGCGGTCACGCCACTTGACAACGATACTGTTCTGTAGAGCAGGGATAGTAGAACAACTTCTGAAGATTTTGTGCATCTGCCTTCACTGGACTAGACGCTGTGTACTAAGGCATACTGCACGTCGATGGTGCGCATGTCTTCAACCAATCTAACCCTGCCTGTGCTACAGTGCGGAGGCACTATGTTAGGGAGCTGGCAGCTGTTCGTCATTGCTCGGTGGTTCTCTCTGGGTACTCTGGCTTGCGCCGCCCATACAACTCTCACCGACATAATATGACCTTGGCTGTTAATGTGTCGTTAAACCCTAATAAATAAATAAATATATAAATAAATCCATTACCAGTTTTGCTCGTACAAATATTAGTACCGTCAGACAAAATTCATTTTCTGATTTATTTCTTACTTTTCTGTAAATTTTGTGTTAAATGTTTTGGTGTCCTGCTGTATCTCAAATATCAGTTTTGGCTGCATAAAAACTAGCAGCATCACAAAAATTTGATTTCCACTAAATTTTCTGTTTTCAAAACTGATCGATAGTTTTGTGTACAATACAGTTGCCTTTTCACATTAAAAAGTTGGGAAAGCCCATAATTTGTCCAACAAATTACAATTCTCTAGTAAGGCTTTCCCAAACCCAGTTTGGGAAAGACTATTGTTATTCTTCTTTTTCAAAATTTTTCTTCTCTATTTTTTTTTTTTTTTTTTTTCCCTCCCTAAATTTTGTCTGTTGAACTGCTCGAAAACAAGTTGTACGATTTTGACCAAATTTGGCACACTTATGTAATGTCATAAAATCTCGCGAAATGTTGTATCGTCATATCTGTGAAAACGCGTGTTTTCAAAATATTCTGCCAAAACCATCAAAATTTCACCATTTTTCGAATGTCTCAAAATTATTTACAGTTATTTAGCTCAAATTTTCCACACATTTAGAGCATAATATGATACACCACAATCACCACTCAGATCTTTCAACTTTAACCCCCACTGGCCCAAAATGACATGAATATTCGAATTTTTCTTCAAAATTGACCAACTTCAAGGGCAAATTTCTCTAATAACAAGGTTGCTGTAACAATTATTTTGGTTTGGATAGATGCAACAATGATTGCGGAAGAAAGTTACTGTTTACTTTTTAATCTCAGATTTAACCCCCAAGCGCAATGAGGGTGAGAATAAGAGTACCGTTTGAAAATGCCAAAATTAGCCGACTTTGGTTGCTTTTTCCATCATTTTGGAAAGGGGTTAATTTCAAACACTTTTCGTGTACGTATTCACAATTGACTACCGAGCATATTTGCTGTTGTAAGTTTAGTTGTAAAGTTTAACCCTATCCCATTCTGGTTGCATAAAAGTTGGTATCGTCCAAAAAAACTCCAATTTTTTCAGAATTTGGAAAGTTTAGGTGACGATTTTCTCCATTTTTAATTGCTTGAGCTCTGAATGTTTTGTATAGCTGCTTGCAGCAGTCAAAGTATGACAAATTTTGTTCTATATGTTATTATTAAAAGTTTAACCCTTGGCAGATTTGAGACTTCCCATAAGGGTACTGTCGGAATATTTGTTATTTTCGCCAACTTCAGGGGCAATTTTTACTAATTACAAAGTAGTTGTAATAATTATTTTGGAATGGCTGGATGCAACAATGATTGTGGAAGAAAGTTACTGTTTACTTCTTAATCTCAGATTTAACCCTCTAGCACAATGAGGCCGAGAATAACAGTACCGTTTGAAAATGCCAAAATTAGCCATTTTTGGTTGCCTTTTCTATCATTTTGGAAAGGGTTAATTTCGAACACTTTTCATGTACGTATTCACAATTGACTATCGAGCATATTTGCTCTTGTTAGTTTGGTTTTAAAGTTTAACCCTATCCCATTCTGGTTACATGAAAGTAGGTAGCGTCCAAAAAAATTCCAATTTTTTCAGAATTTAGTAAATTTAGGTGGCGATTTACTCCATTTTTAATTACTTGAGCTCTGAATGTTTTCTATAGCTGCTTGCAGCAGTCAAAGTATAACAAATTTTGTTCTATATGTTATTATTAAAAGTTTAACCCTTGGCAGATTTGAGACTTCCCATAAGGGTACTGTCAGAATAATTGTTATTTTTGCCAACGTTTACATGCACTTTCTCAGCACTGGAGGCATATTGTCTGAAAATCTTTTCCATGAGAGGATTGGGCCTTCATCCAAGAACAATTTTGCTGTTATATATTTTATTCAAAGTTTTAACTTTCACCCAGTTTTCGGGCCTTGAATTTGAGTGCCCTAAAATTCTTCTTAAAACTGGCTAATTTGGAGCGCACTTTTCTTCCATTTTCGAAAGGAATATCGAAAAATGATTTACATGTTCGTATTTACAATTGCCTACCGAGCATATTTGCTGTTGTAAGTTTGGTTGTAAAGTTTAACCCTATGCTCGTTCTGTTTGCATAAAGATAGGTGCAGTCCAAAAAACTATCGTTTTTTAGAATTTGGTAAGTTTAAGTGACGATTTACTGCATTCCTAATTGATTGAGCGCTGAATGTTTTCTAGGGCTGTATGCAGCAGTCATAGTATGACAACTTTTGTTTTATATGTCATTATTAAAAGTTTAACCGTTGGCAGATTCAAGACTGCCATTATGGGTACGGTCGGAATAATTGATATTTTCATAAAATCACTGAATATTGATAAGCGTGCACTGGTAGTTTGGAATAGAATATCCGAAAAAGCTTTCGAAATTCGGATTCACAGTTCAATTCCAAGAATATTTTCTGTTATAAGCTTGCTGTAAAGTTTAACTCCATCCCTGTTGCAAATGCATAAAAATTGGTGCCGTCGAAAAAAAACTCTCATTTTTTTCAGAATTCCGTAGGTTTAAGTGACAATTTACTCCATTCCTAATTCATTGAGCGCTGAATATTTTCTATTCCTGCATGCAGCAAGCATAGCATGACAACTTCTGTTTTATACGTTATTATCAATAGTTTAACCCTTGGCATATTTAGGAGTTCCCATGTGGATGCAGTCGGTATAATTGTTATTTTCGTAAAATCAATCCCTGAATATATTGGTAACCGTGCAGTGGCCTTTCGGTGGTGCTACATGAAGCCGCAAATGGTTAAGGTTGAAAAGTTCATCAAATAAACAGATATAATGCCAAACTCAGCCGGTGACAGGTAAATAATGAATGGAAAAGCTGTTGAATTGAGAATAAAGTAGGGACGAATCATGCCCTCGGTTTCCACCTGATCCGCGGTGTTTCCACGCGGTCTCGGCACTCGATACTAAGCTGTCGGCCAGGGAGAGTAGAACACACTCTGAGAATTTCAAGTTGCTGTCTTGCACGGTCAGGACATAATTGGCGTATATCCAACAATGTATCTGTTCAATTGGAATGTTAAATTAGCCAGATGACGGCTTTTTCGCCACGGTGTCAAGTTGTCAGTTTCTGTCGGGACGGCCTAAAATAAGCAGTTTAACTCCACACTTTCTGTCCCATGTGAATGTGCGAATATTTAAAGCTGAACAATTCATCAAATAGACAGAAATGATGCCAAACTCGACCGACTTGTGGTGGGTAAATAGTGAATGGAAACGACATTGCATTGAGAATAGAGTAGGGACGAATCGCCCCCATAGTTTCCACGTGATCCACGTTGTTCCCACGCGGTAACGCCTCTCGACAAAGATACTAGTCTGTCAAGCAAGGATAGTAGAACAACATCTGAAGATGTCGTGTATCTGCCTTCACTGGCCTTGATGCAGTGGGCATATGAGCGACACTGCTGTCTGTTCAATTTTAATGTCAAATTAGCCAAATTTCCGCATTTTCGCCATTAACCCATGCGCGATTTCTGTCCACTTTTCATTTTTGGCAATTTTCTAACTGTTCCCAGCTTAGTGGGGTCCATTTGGTGCCAGTGTACACAAAGCATCTTTCTGTCGCCAGCATCTCTTCACCAGTGACTGAATCAAAACGATTCAAGTGGAACTACCTCAGAGAGGGAACAGTCCCACAACCCCAGACATACACCCAGCGTCAGGTTGCACCAGTTAGAACAGCACCAAATTAAAACTATCACCGCCACTCATCATAATGCTATATCTCAGCCAATTCTAGGCCGATTTCCATGAAATTTTCACTCATTTTTCACAAATAGTTTCGGCATGGTTTCACATGGAGAGCGACATCAATTTTGCATTTTTGAATGTCAGGAAAGTGTATGTGTAGTGTGTGTGTGGGGGGGGGGGGGGGGGGGGGAGTCCCACGACGGGCCCATGCTTGGTTTCGGGACTTTCTAATAATATGACAGAGTTTGCGTGAACTTCAAGAACAAACAACAAGCGCTGAAAGTTTGGAATCACTGCTACGAAAACATTCGCCACAATCTATGATGCCACATACGCACATGTTGTTATTATTAAGTATACACGATCTGTTCAACAGGTTTGCTATATAGCCCTAACTTGGACATTAACTATACAGCATTCATGCCAATGTGAAAGAGTATTGCCGAAAGAATTGTTAGACACTGTAGGGAGTTTTCTATCGGCTATGCACTTAATATAGCCTAAAAACCTACCAGCTCTATATGCAATCTTATTTCGCCGCTGCCTAAAAAAACAAGCAGAATAGGTGAATCTCTCGATTTCTTGAAATCGAAAAATCTAGTTAGGCTTTCCCAAACCCAGTTTGGGAAAGACTATTGTTATTCTTCTTTTTCCAAATTTTTCTTCTCTATTTTTTTTTTTTTTTTTAGGCTTTCCCAAACCCAGTTTGGGAAAGACTATTGTTATTCTTCTTTTTCAAAATTTTTCTTCTCTATTTTTTTTTTTTTTTTTTTTTAATTTTTTTTTTTCCTCCCTGAATTTTGTCTGTTGAACTGCTCGAAAACAAGTTGTACGATTTTGACCAAATTTGGCACACTTATGTAATGCCATAAAAACTAGTGAAATGCGGTATCGTCATATCTGTGAAAACGCGTGTTTTCAAAATATTCTGCCAAAACCTTCAAAATTTCACCATTTTTCGAATGTCTCAAAATTGTTTACAGTTATTTAGCTCAAATTTTCCACACATTTAGAGCATAATATGATACACCACAATCACCACTCAAATCTTTCAACTTTAACCCCCACTGGCCAAAAATGACATGAATATAGAATTTTTCTTCAAAATTGACCAACTTCAAGGGCAAATTTCTCTAATAACAAGGTTGTTGTAACAATTATTTTGGTTTGGATAGATGCAACAATGATTACGGAAGAAAGTTATTGTTTACTTTTTAATCTCAGATTTAACCCCCAAGCACAATGAGGGTGAGAATAAGAGTACCATTTGAAAATGCCAAAATTAGCCAACTTTGGTTGCTTTTTCCATCATCTTGGAGAGGGGTTCATTTCAAACACTTTTTGTGTACGTATTCACAATTGACTATCGAGCATATTTGCTATTGTAAGTTTGGTTGTAAAGTTTAACCCTATCCCATTCTGGTTGCATAAAAGTAGGTACCGTCCAAAAAAACTCCCAATTTTTTCAGAATTTGGTAAGTTTAGGTGACGATTTACTCCATTTTCAATTGCTTGAGCTCTGAATGTTTTCTATATATGCTTGCAGCAGTCAAAGTATGACAAATTTTGTTCTATATGTTATTATTAAAAGTTTAACCCTTGGCAGATTTGAGAGTTCCCATAAGGGTACTGTCGGAATATTTGTTATTTTCGCCAACTTCAAGAGCAATTTTCTCTAATTACATGGTAGTTGTAATAATTATTTTGGTGTGGGTAGATGCAACAATGATTGTGGAAGAAAGTTACTGTTTACTTCTTAATCTCAGATTTAACCCTCTAGCACAATGAGGGCGAGAATAAGAGTACCGTTTGAAAATGCCAAAGTTAGCCATTTTTGGTTGCCTTTTCTATCATTTTGGAAGGGGTTAATTTCAAACACTTTTCATGTACGTATTCACAATTGACTATCGGGCATATTTGCTGTTGTTAGTTTGTTTGTAAAGTTTAACCCTATCCCATTCTGGTTGCATAAAAGTAGGTACCGTCCAAAAAAATTCCAATTTTTTCAGAATTTGGTAAATTTAGGTGGCAATTTACTCCATTTTTAATTGCTTGAGCTCTGAATGTTTTCTATAGCTGCTTGCAGCAGTCAAAGTATGACAAATTTTGTTCTATATGTTATTATTAAAAGTTTAACCCTTGGCAGATTTGAAACTTCCCATAAGGGTACTGTCAGAATAATTGTTATTTTCGCCAACATTTGCATGCGCTTTCTCAGCACTGGAGCCATATTGTATCAAAACCTTATCCATGAGAGGATTGGGCCTTCATCCAAGAACGATTTTGCTGTTATATATCTTATTCAAAGTTTTAACCTTCACCCAGTTTTCGGGCCTTGAATTTGAGTGCCCTAAAATTTTTCATAAAATTGGCTAATTTGAATCTCACTTTTCTTCCATTTTCAAAAAGAATATCGAAAAATGATTTACATGTTCGTATTTACAATTGCCTACCGAGCATATTTGCTGTTGTAAGTTTGGTTGTAAAGTTTAACCCTATGCTCGTTCTGTTTGCATAAAGATAGGTGCAGTGCAAAAAAAACTCTCATTTTCAGAATTTGGTAAGTTTAAGTGACGATTTACTCCATTCCTAATTCATTGAGCACTGAACGTTTTCTATGGCTGTATGCAGCAGTCATAGTATGACAACTTTTGTTTTATATGTCATTATTAAAAGTTTAACCGTTGGCAGATTCGAGACTGCCCATATGGGTACGGTCTGAATAATTGATATTTTCATAAAATCACTGAATATTGATAAGCGTGCAGTGGTAGTTTGGAATAGAATATCCAAAAATGCTTTCGAAATTTGGATTCACAGTTCAATTCCAAGAATACTTTCTGTTATAAGGTTGCTGTAAAGTTTAACGTAATCCCTGTCTCAGATGCATAATGGTAGATGCCGTCGAAAAAAAATCATTTTTTTCAGAATTTCGTAGGTTTTAGTGACAATTTACTCCATTCCTAATTCATTGAGCGCTGAATGTTTTCTATGCCTGCCTGCATGCAGCAAGCATAGCATGATAACTTCTGTTTTATACGTCATTATCAAAAGTTTAACCCTTGGCATATTTAGGAGTTCCCCATGTGTTTATAGTCGGAATAATTATTATTTTCGTAAAATCAATCCCTGAATATATTGGTAACCGTGCAGTGGCCTTTCAGTGGTGCTACATGAAGCCGCAAATAGTTAAGGTTGAAAAGTTCATCAAATAGACAAATATAATACCTAACTCAGCCGGTGACAGGTAGATAATGAATGGAAAAGTCGTTGAGTTGAGAATAAAGTAGGGACGAATCGTGCCCTCGGTTTCCACCTGATCCACGGTATTTCCAAGCAGTCTCGGCACTTGACAAAGCTGCTAAACCGTCGGGCAGGGACAATAGGAAACATTCTGAGAATTTCAAGTTGCTGCCTTGCTTGATCGGGACATAATTGGAGTATATCCGACATTCTATCTGTTGGATATATTCCAATTATGTCCCGATCACTTCACCCCGTTTGTCCGCATGGGGGCACCATGACGACGTGTACTAAGGCATACTGCATGTCGGTGGTGCGCATGTCTTCAACCAATCTAACCCTGTCTGTGCTACAGTGCGGAGGCACCATGTTGGGGAGCTGGCAGCTGCTCGTCATTGCTCGGTGGTTCTCTCTGGGTACTCCGGCTTGCTCCACCCATACAACTGTCACCGACATAATATGACCTTGGCTGTTAATGTGTCGTTAAACCCTAATAAATAAATAAATAAATAAATCCAGTACCAATTTTGCTCGTACAAATATTAGTACCATCAGACAAAATTCATTTTCTGATTAATTTCGTACTTTTCTGTACTCACCTTCCCTGAGTAAGAGTGGTATACCTTTTCAATCTCAGATTTAACCCTGAAGTACAATGAGAGTGAGAATAAGTGTACCATTTGGAAATACCCAAATTATCCAACTTTGGTTACTCTCTACTATCATTTTGGAATGGGTTAATTTGAGACACTTTGCTTTGCTATATGCAGAGTTGTTTAATCAATAAATCCGGCTTTAGTTATGTTCTGGGACTTAATAAAACATGTGCTTTGGCCACTTAAAAATAGCACTGTCTGCAAAAAATGACTGTGAGTGAATACTCACTTGTCCAAAAACAAAAAGGAAAGAGCTCTTTGAGCTTTTCATAACTGCTTTCAAAAATCAATGGGGAACAAATTTTGTGTTATATGTTTTGGTGTTCCTTGTTATCCAACACCAATTCGGCCATACAAATATGAATGCCGCCAGGAAAGAAAGCACAGTTTCTCAGTGGTAGACTGTTTGACTTCTATGATAGAGGTCCCAAGTTTGATCGCTATCTGGGACGACCCATGTAATGTCCTTGGGCAAGGTACTTTATCCCGCTTGCCAACATCGGGGCACGATGATGCCATGTACTAAGGCGTACTGCATGTCAATGGTGCACATGTCTTCAGCCGCTGGTACCCTGCTTCAGCGGAGCTTGAACATAATTAGAATGTTGAGCTGACAGTTGCTCGTCGATGCTCGGTGATTCTCTCCGACTTCTCCCACCCGTAAAACTGTCACGGTCATGATTAGCCATTGTGGATAAGTATGTGACCGTAAACACCAATAAATAAATACCGTCAGGGAAACCCTCTGTGAAATCCTTCTGTCAATAAATAGCTAAGTAGTAATGTAATGCAAGAAATATTAACAAGCTGTTCAACATCCCTTTAATCAACTCATTTTGACTTGAACTGTACCCATCACTGTGTATACTAGCTCTCTAGATAGTTTAAACCATATCAAATAAACAACTAATTTGTGTGTGACAGTAACTCATATTACATGTATTTCATTGTATCTGAAACAGATATGTAGGAAAAATTGTGAAATCATGGAGTAGGAAGCTTACCCTCGTGTGTTGACAAATCCCACACATTCACAAACAGACAAAATGATAGAGAATAAATTAATTATTGATATTTAAGGCCACTTTCAGCATCTACAGCTATATCATAACCATAATATAGGTATTTATTCAAGTCCAGGTATTCATTGCATAGGCGTACAGGGCTAATTTTCAGGGGGTGGGGAGAGGATGAACCCTTTTAGCCCGAAAAAGTTGAATCGCAGGAGGAAATGCCAAATGTGTGTATGGGAGGGAGAGGGGGGGGGGGGGTCTCCCTCCCATTGAGTATCTGGAGAGAACCACTGAGCCATGGCAAGTGACTCAGACTCCCCAACATACTAACTCCACAAAAGCAGGGTTAGCATTGGTTGAAGACAAGTGCACCCGCAAAGTACCCTTAGTACACATCGCCATCATGCCCCCCCCCCCCCCTCCCCAAGGGGAAATTAAATTGGGACGAAGTGTCTTGCTCAAGTACACAATGTGGTTGCCACTGGCGGGAGTCGAACCGAGGACTTCTTGGATTGCAACAATCATCTCTACCTTCTGAGCCACCGTGCTCCCGTAATATGCAGTAATAGAGCTCTTTATGTGTACTTGTGTGATTATAAATGAATAATATTAACGTGGATACGGTTCCACTGAATCAACTTGTACAGTATAATGGTCAGTTTACTTGCAACTTCTAAGTGATGAGATAGGAAAACAACATTTTGTGTGGAAAACCAAAATGTTTTGTGGTCATTTCTGGCAACTAAATTGTCCGAAATTTTCTGGCATATTGGCCGAAAAATTGGCTCCTTCCTGACTCAAGGGTGGGTTGGGGCACAGTCCTTCATGAAACCCCGGCCCGTACGCCCATAATTCATATGTACTAATTTTTTCCAAAGCACAAAGGACATCGCTTGTTTTGCGTTCTATGAAAATATTCTGACATTATTGAAGAGCAAATTTTGTATTAAATGTTTTGGTGTCCTGCTGTATCTCAAATATCTGTTTTGGCTGCATAAAAACTAGCAGCATGACACAAACTTTGATTTCCACTAAATTTTCTGTTTTCAAAACTGATCGATAGTTTTGTGTACAATACAGTTTGCCTTTTCACATTAAAAAGTTGGGAAAGCTCGTAATTTGTCCAACAAATTACAATTCTCTAGTTTTTTCATGATTTTTGTTTGTCCATGCAATAACTTGAAAAATATTGACCAATGGATCCCAATTTTTTCTGGTGTCATTACAAGTGATTGTAGGTAGGTTCCTTTCAATAACCAGTATTCTGGCAAATCCAACATGGCTGTCCTTTCCAAGCAATAACTCCAGAAAAAAACAAATGACTAATACATCCCTTTTTATACGGCCGCACATACGAGAAGGGTATTTTGAAATGGAATTTTATTTTTCAAGAAAAAAAACTGGTAGAAAAACTCAGTAAATGAACAATAGTGTAACAAAACATAAAGGAGTTTACATCTTGTTCCATATAATATAATAATTTAGCCTATTTTTATTTTTTTTTTTTATCTATTTGCATGTTATTTATACTTTATAAAATTTCGAGGAAAATTTTCCATTCATCAAATTCCGGATAGGTTATGGTAAAGTTCGGTTTTGAATTGTGAATTATCCTCTCAATCAAGTGAAGCAGTGCCTTTTCACTGCAGTAAACAGGCTTTGTTTTACTGATGAAATAGGACCCAGTCACCAATGCTTGGGAGGTGCAAACCCTCTCTAAAATGGGCAACACGGATTATTAATGCTCACCCCTGGTCTTGAGTTGATAGTCATGTTGTGGTCATGGCAAGCCATTGTGCAAAAAATATGTGACCTTAAACATTTTTTATTTTCTGAACCAATGAGCCATTTTGAACCAAATGTGAAATTAGGTCCTATTGAGTAATAAGTACATGATTCATGCCAAAAAATTTCCCTAACCCTAGGATCTTTTAACAACAGAAATATTTTCATAAGGTCATATTTCCCAAACCAAGGCAAACAGAACTGTTCTTTGGTATGAAGCATATTTTCAAAAATTTTAAAAATCTTCTTCAGAACCACTACCAAAATCTATTGATAATTGGTATATAGCATCAATAGAGAGGGGTCTGATACAAGTTTGTTCAAATTAAGCCCCTCAGTTTATAATTGGGCTCCATACAGGAGCCTGAATATTACGTAAGTGCCAGTTCCATATGAAGAAAAATCTTTAAAAATATTCTTCAGATCCCACAGTCTGAATCGTTTGATATTTGTTATACAGTGTCATTAGGTGGATCGATCCAAGTTTGTTCAAATCAAGTCCCTGGGTTGATATTTTGGTTACCTGTGGGTCCCTGCATTTTCACTTCTTGCAATATGGGGAATATATTCTTTAAAAATATTCTCCAGAACCACGAGTCAAAATCTTTTGATATTTGGTTTCAGCAGCCTTACAGTAGTCAGATTCAAGTTTGTTCAAATCAAGTACCTTGGTTAATATTGGGCTCCTTATTGGGGCTCAAATTTTAACATAGTCCAATATGAGGAATAATTTTTAATGAAAGTGTCAATGACACTGTAGCTCAACTTGTCAAGACAAAGACATGTACATGTATAGTATGTGACACAGCAATGACAAACATCTAGGTAATGACCTGATAACAAAGGTACATATAAAGTATTGTAACGGTCTGTACATAAATACTGACCGTTGCCTGTAACAAATGTATAGGTAAAGTATTGTAAAGGTGGGTGACAGTCCGATGCTAAACTAGAAAAGAAATCTTTAAGTCCCAGAGTGGGTCTGACTGAACCCCAAAATATTTGTTCTCATAGCACAGTGATAACAAAGGCACCCCAAAACACACTCGTTCCTGTCCCAAGGTGAAAACAAAGGTACCCAAGAAGTTTTGTGAAGATCAGTTCATAAATACAAGCTGTATAGAACTTGTGACAAAAAACTGATTGGACCTAATTTCGGTACAAAATGGCCACTGGCAGCCATCTTGAATTTTGGACCGCACCCAGAAACACTCATTCTCATCCCAAGGTGATAACAAAGGTACCCAAGAAGTTTTGTGAAGATCGGTTCATAAATACAGCCTCTACCCTGAGCCGTATTGACATGTGTGCTTACATTGTGTAAGTAGCACTGAATAAATCAAAGTTCATCTAATTTGTATAATTTCTGCACAAGAAAAAAAAACCCTTACAATATGTGATGTATTCCATGTTACTAAACATTCATACAAAAATTTATTCAAATCAGAACTTTCATACAGAAGTTCTGTACAAAAGACTGATTGCACTAATTTTGGTACAAAATGGCTGCTGGTGGCCATCTTGAATTTCAGACCACACCCAAAAACACTCACTCTAAGACATCGCTTGTTTTGCTTTCTATGAAAATATTCTGACATTATTGAAGAGCAAATTTTGTATTAAATGTTTTGGTGTCCTGCCGTATCTCAAATATCTGTTTTGGCTGCATAAAAACTAGTAGCATGACACAAACTTTGATTTCCACTAAATTTTCTGTTTTCAAAACTGATAACAAAGGTACCCAAGAAGTATCGTAAAGATTGGTTCATATCTAGTCTGTGCCGTATAGAAGTTGTGTACAAAAAAACGATTAGACCTAATTTCGGTACAAAATGGCCACTGGCAGACAACTTGAATTTTAGACCGCACCCAGAAACACTCGTTCTCGTCCCAAGGTGATAACAAAGGTACCCAAGACATTTCGTGAAGATCAGTTCATAAATACAGACTCTAGCCCGAGCCGTATTGACAGGTGTAATTACTGTGTGTAAGTCGCACTGAAAAAATCAACGTTCATCTAATTTGCATAATTTCTGCACGAGAAAAAAACCCGTATTATATGTTATGTATACCATGGTACTAAACATTCACACAAAAAAATTATTAAAATCAGCGCTTTCATTTGGAAGTTCTGTGCAAAAATCTGATTGCACCTAATTTTGTACAAAATTGCTGCCATCGGCCATCTTGAATTTCGGATCGGACCCCAAAACACTCATTCTCGTCCCACGGTGATACCAAAGGTACCCAAGAAGTTTCGTAAAGATCGGTTCATAAATACGACCTCTAGCCCGAGCCGTATTGGCATTTGCACTTACAGTGCTGAAAGTAACACCAAAAAACATCAAAATTAGTCTAATTTGCACAATTTACGCACGAGAAAAAAACCCGTATTATATGTGATGTATCCCTTGGTACTAAACATTCATACAAAAAATTATTCAAATCAGAGCTTTCATATGGAAGTTCTGTACAAAAAACAGATTTCTGCATCGTCGATACAAAATGGTGGCTTGCAGCCATCTTGAATTTCGGACCGCACCCAGAAACACTCGTTCTCGTCCCACGGTCATAACAAAGGTACCCAAGAAGTTTCGTAAAGATCGGTTCATAAATACGGCCTCTAGCCCAAGCTGTATCCAATTGTTGACGACGGGCCATGACAAAAGCTCAAATTTGGCTTCGCCAAAGTTGAGCTAAAAATCTTAACTCTCTTCAGATCCACCAGTAAAAATTTTTTGATATGTGGTATACAGCATCCTTTGAGATACACTAGTCAGAATTGTTTAATATTTAGCATGCAGCATCCTTAGAGAGGTCAGATTCAGTGTGTTCAAATCAAGTCGCTCGGTTAATATATGGTCTTTTACTTTGAATTTTAAGTTGGTGTTAAAAATGAATATTCTTTCAAATCATCTCTAGAACCACCATTCATTTAATATCTTGTATACAACTTTCTATGGTGAGGAGTGCTGGAGGGGGGTGGGTGGGGGGGGGGGGGGGGTAGAGGCTCAAATTCAAGTTGTTTGTTTATTCTCAAATAAAAATTATTGAATCTGGTTTAATAATAAACTACCTGAGTCCTTCAACAACACATTTGAAATTTATACAAACCCATCTGGCATGAATACTAGACAGTCCGGTAATTTATGCACACCAAAGCCCAGAACTAGCTTTGCAGTCCAAATCCCCTTCCATTCTTTTCCACAGATTTGGAATGACATTGAACCTTCAGTCTGTCACCTCAATAGATCCCAATTTAAGACAGACAAGGCTCTAAATTCATATCTTACAAATGTCTCTTGTAATAACCCTACCTGTCTCGATTGTACTTCCATTTTGCCTGGATCTCTACATTTAGATTTCAATATTCCGAATCTATGCTTTTTAGCTCACCTTGACAAGTGGGTGGGGGAAGATGTTCCAAAATATTTTTAAAAATCTTCTTCTCATGAACCAGTACAATGACTTGATATTAGTTATGGAGCTTCCTTTTAAGGTGTAGAATCAAGTTTGTTCAAACAAAGTTTGTGAAGCAATATTTGGCTTTGTAATGGGAGGGGTAAGATTTTTTGGCCTCGCCCAAAATTTCTATTTTCTGAGCTAATGGTCCGATTTGAACCAAATTTGTTTTGTGGTATTATTGGGTCACGAGTACTTGTCTTGTGCAAAAAAAAAAATTTCTGCATCCCCATGGGAACCCCAGGAACTAAAAATATATTATTTTCAAATGCCCATATTTCCCAAACCACATGGAACATAGACCTGTTATTTAGTATGAAGCATTCTTAGAACCAGTAGAACTGAATGGTAAAAAAAATTGCCATCAGTTAGGGTGTTCTGCAGAGGGGAATGAAAAAATGCTGAGTCGGCATATTTGCAAAAATTTAATAAAATCTTTTCTCCAGAACCAATGGTTAGAAGCTTTTGATATTTGGTATACAGCATTCATAGGGGGGTCAGATACAAGTTTGTTAAAATAAAGCCCATTGTTCATATTTGGGCTCAATACAGGATCCCGAATTTTTAACTCAGGGCAATATGGGGGAATATTCTTTAAAAATCTTCTTCTTCAGAACCACCAGTCAGAATCTTTTAATTTTTGGTATACATCATTGTTATGAGGGTCAGATTCAAGATTGTTTAAACTAAGTCTCTAGGTTAATATTTGGGCTTCCTGTGGAAGCCCAAATTTTAACTTCATTCAGTATGGGGGATCATTTTAAAAAATCATCTTCTTCAGATCCACCAGTCAGAATGCTTTCATATTTGGTATACAACATCTCCAGGGGGTCAGATTCAAGTTTGTTCAATTCGAGTGCCTGGGTTAATATTTGGGCTCCATATGAGAACCTGAAATTTAACTTAGTACAATATGAGGGAATTTCTTCAAAAATCTTCTTCAGTCACCTATCAGAATCCTTTCATATTGGGTTTACAACATCTCTATGGGAGTCAGATTCTAGCTTGTTCAAATTGGTTCCCTGGGTTAATATGTGGTTTCCCTATGGTAGCCCAAATTTTAACTTAGGGCAATATGAGGAAATTTCTTTAAAAATCTTCTTCTTTAGATCCATGACTCAGAATGCATATTTGCTATACAACATCTCTAGGGGGTTCAGATTCAAGTTTGTTCAAATCGTCTCTGTAGGTTAATATTTGCGCCCGCTATGGTAGCCCAAATGTTAACTTAGTGCAATATGAAGACATTTATTTAATTTTTAGCTCAACTTTGACGAAGTCAAATTTGAGCTATTGTCATGGCCCGTCGTCCGTCTGTCCGTCTGGCCGTCTGTCCGTCTGTCCGTACGTCAACAATTGGCTATGGCTCGGGCTAGAGGTCGTATTTATGAACCGATCTTTACGAAACTTCTTGTGTACCTTTGTTATGACCCTGGGACGGGAACGAGTGTTTTTAGGTGTGGTCTGAAATTCAAGATGGCTGCCAGCGGCCATTTTGTACCGATGATGCAAAAATCAGTTTTTTGTACAGAACTTCTGTATGAATGTTCTGATTTGAATAAAGTTTTGTATAAATGTTTAGTACCATGGGATACATCACATATAATACGGGTTTTTTTCTCGTGCGTAAATTACGCAAATTAGACTGACTTTGATTTATTTAGTGTTACTTTCAGAGCTGTAAGTGCCAAGCTGCTATGGCTCGGGCTAGAGGCCGTATTTATGAACCAATCTTTACGAAACTTCTTGGGTACCTTTGTTATGACCCTGGGACGGGAACGAGTGTTTTTGGGTGTGGTCCAAAATTCAAGATGGCTGCCAGTGGCCATTTTGTACCGATGATGCAAAAATCAGTTTTTTGTACAGAACTTCTGTATGAAAGTTCTGATTTGAATAAAGTTTTGTATAAATGTATAGTACAATGGGATACATCACATATAATACAGGTTTTTTTCTCGTGCATAAATTATGCAAATTAGACTAACTTTGATTTATTTAGTGTTACTTTCAGAGCTGTAAGTGCCAAGCTGCTATGGCTCGGGCTAGAGGCCGTATTTATGAACCAATCTTTACGAAACTTCTTGGGTACCTTTGTTATGACCGTGTGACGAGAACGGGTGTTTTTGGGTGCAGTCCCAAATTCCAGATGACTGCCAGCAGCCATTTTGTACCGACGATGCCGAAATCTGTTTTTTGTACAGAACTTCCATATGAAAGCTCTGATTTGAATAATTTTTTGTATGAATGTTTAGTACCATGGGATACATTACATATATTACAGGTTTTTTTCTTGTGCGTAAATTATGCAAATTAGGCTAACTTTGATTTATTTAGTGTTACTTTCAGCTCTGTGAGTGCAAATCCCAATACGGCTCGGGCTAGAGGCCGTATTTATGAACCGATCTTCACGAAACTTCTTGGGTACCTTTGTTATCACTGTGGGACGAGAAGGAGTGTTTTTGGGTCCAGTCTGAAATTCAAGATGGCCGCTAGCAGCCATTTTGTTCAAAATTAAGTACAATCAGATTTTTGCGCAGAACTTCCAAATGAAAGATCTGATTTGAATAAATTTTTGTATGAATGTTTAGTACCATGGGATACATTACCTATAATACAGAGTTTTTCTCGTGAATAAATTATGCAAATTAGGGGTCCGGGTGGGACTTAGAAAATTTTGGACCAAAATCCGGAAATTAGTTTTTTGTGTTTTGATGCATTTTGGTCAATTTTAAGAAGAAGAAGAAAAAATTTTAGTCTGAAAATATTTTGTTTGGGACTGAAAATTTCCACACAAAAATAATAATCTACAATGATTGGTCTTAATCTGTAGTCCATTACAGTCACCTTGTAATTCTTTTATTATTGTTGACTGGGCCAAAACAAATACTAATTCCTGTCATATTCTTTATTCAGTTGTCTTGGTCACAGCAAGTACTAATTCCTGTCATATCCAAGTTGAGCTACAGAGTCATTGACTCTTTCATTTTCTTCTTCAGATCCAACAGTCAGAATGCTTTCATATTTGGAATACAACATCTCTAGGGAGGTCAGATTCAACTTTGCTCAAATCGAGAGCCTGGGTTAATATTTGGGCTCCCTATGGGAGCCAGAATTGGCCATGAAGCTGAAGAATTAGAAATTTTGTATTCAGTACCCTCTAGAGGTGTTTTGCTAAGATTAATCCACATAGGTTATATCAAGGGGCTTCATAGGGGAGCTCTGCATTTTAGATTTTGATCAACTGAAGAAGAGGAATGAGGCTTGGACAATTTTTGTCACTCCTGAGGGGCTCAAGGATTGACAATGTATCCTGTGGAGATGGATTGCTTAATGTAGACTCATTCTTGGACTTTGTTTATAACAAGTTCTTTCAAGTTGAGTGCTTCAGGCCCCATGAGACCTCTGTTTATGTGAACAATTTGCTACTTGGTATTTCCATATGTTGACATGTGAGTGAGAATAATTAATTTCTCGGTACACGCCTCGTTAAGTACCAGTGGAAATTGATCATGGAACATTACATTTTACAGTATAATTTTACATTCGAATAAAACAACAAAACATATTCATTATTTCCATATTTTGTTCCATTCTGTAAAAAATCAGTCAAAATAAGTTGAAAGATAACCACTACTCTGTGCTATGTGTCCTGCTTTTTCTACAGTGATAACACCTGGTTCTGACATTATTTTTTGAAAATGCCCTCACAGAGGGCTTTCAAAAATATAATGTCAGAACCTGGTGTTACCAATGTAGGAAAAGTAGGATACCTAGTTTATAGGGGTGATCCTCTAACTTATTTCCACTTGTGCAGTACAAAACAGCACAAAAAAAGAGGCTTGTGAATTCAAACTGTGCATTTTGGGGTAATATTATTTGTTTTTTACTTGATTTTTACAAATAAAGAGATTTCTTTTCAAAGGATTTATTTTAAGTTTTCTGGTCACTTGAGTTTATAACATGATTAAAAATTATATGGTGGTTTGGGGAAAATCATTGAGAAAACAAGTACCAGAGATGAAAAAGGTTCTGAAAAGGATTTATGGAAGCCAATCAGTAAATTATAGCTGTGCCAAAATTAAATTAATTTACAGATTGCACTCCATAATAAATCAATCTGGTCACACCTTTTTTTTTTTTTTATTATTCAGATCTAAGGTTTTCAATTACAATCAAACGCATAGTTTCCATGAAATTTTAGTTTGATTTTCATTCATAGTGATATGACATTTCATTTGTAGCTGCACATTGTTGCAGGAAGCTGCCGTCTGTGTTTTGGTATGGGATCGAGGTGATACATACATATATACATATTAATCTACGTACATGTTGGGTTAGGTAAAGGATTATTGTGACAAAACAGTATATGAAAAAGGCAAAAGGTGTTAACCAGTTAGCAATGAACTGATTGTATCCCACCTTAAGTTTATTTCCTTTCTACGTTTATTCGAGTATGCATATTTGGACATGAGTTCTAGATTTCTGTAGTTTCTTAATTGTTCAATAAATCCTGTATATGTTGGTAAGTTATTTTTCACTTTGCAGGAATAAACGAACTTTCTGTAGATCAACATATAGAAGTCTGTTGTGTTATTGGGTGGAGCAAGGATATTTCTGTAGCCTAAAATGATATATTCTTGGGTGAAGGGAAACTCAACGCCGCACTTGTCTTTCAAATGTTCCCAAAAATTCAGAAGAACTGTTTTCACAACAGAACATTCAAAGAACAAGTGAAGTATTGACTCCTTTGTATTGCAACAGAAAGTACATAGTTGCGTTTCAGAGAGTTTGCATTTATAAAGTTTTGAATTCGTATATAATATTTGGTGGACAATTTTAAAATGTAAACTTTGTAAATATGTATCGTCCGTTACTGAAAATGGGATTTTATATATAAAATTCCAATCATCTGAGTGCAGATTTACATCCAAAACCTCATTCCATTTATTCTGCATATGAATGGGAGGCGTTGTGTACAGTTCTAAAAATTTAAAATAAAAGGTTCGCGAGACTTTATTAGTAGATTGTAACGTTTCGATGTTTCCATGCTGAATATTATTCATAGGTTTATTGGATCTGGTTGCCGTTTTCCAAGCTTTGGGTAATGCATTTATAATACCCTGGAAAACTGTAAATGGTGTATTAATGTTATACTTGTTGGAGAAGTCAGAGAAGGTTAGGAGGCCGTTGTTGTCAGATACTAGGTCATTTACAAAGTAAATACCTTTATTACACCAAGTTTTATTGAAGAAAAGCTGTCCGTTAATTTGTATTTGATTATTTAAGAAAATAGTTTCACCTAATATGTCTGCTGGGGTTGTGATGCTGTTATTGTCCAGAAGAGCCCAGGCCAAAAGAATATCTTTCCAGAAAGTGTTCACATGTTTTCCAACTACCTTTAAACCTTCTTTATGTAAGTGCCAAAGTTTGTAAGTTCCGAACATTTCTAACTCGTCAATTAAAAGGGTTTTCCATGCAGTCAATGAGGTGGAGTCCAATAATTTCTTAATCCAAATCATTTTTAAAGCATGACTAAAAGTTTCAACGTGGGGAAATTTAATTCCACCATTTTCAAAAAGGCCAGTAATTGTTTTACGTTTAATTTTTTCAACTTTTCCGGACCACAAGAAATTATAAAAAATTGTTTGAATTTTGTTAAATAGCTCCTTTGGTGGATCTGGTAAAACCATAAAACAATGTGTCAGAATTGGTAAAGCCAAAGTTTTTATAACAGTATTTCTTCCGATTATTGTTAAGTTACGAAATGACCAATCACTTAATAATTTTTCAATTTTCTGCATTTTGTTAGTGTAATTATTTAGAATATAATTGTCGCTAAATAGATTAAATTCAATCCCCAAAATTTTGAATGATCTGGAATGGTTCCAGACAACTTGTTCTCTTGTTGATAGTGTTTCACCACAACCCCGCTTGGAGCCTATCCATATAACTTCTGTTTTATCAAAATTAACCTTTAAGCCAGAGATTAGTGAGAACTGTTTAACCATATTCAGGGCATTGTCTAAAGAGTATCCATCATCGCTTACATACAGAGTGGAGTCATCAGCGTATTGACTTATTAAGTATTCAGAATTTTTTATCTTTATTCCATTTATATTGGGGTTAAATTTTAAAGACGTGCTAAGAATTTCCACGCTAAGAATAAAAAGATAGGGCGACAGGGGATCACCTTGCCTTACACCTCGTTCTATATTGAATCTTTCAGAACAATGGCCATTATTAAGTACGCAACTAGAAATATTGCTGTAGAAGGTTTGGAACCACCTTATCATAGAGGGTCCAAAATTTAAAAATTCCATCGTCTTTTGGATAAAGATCCATTCCAGTGAATCAAAGGCCTTTTCGAAATCTATAAGAACTAGGATGCCTGGCATGTCTAGTTTCTCACATTTAGCAATTAAATCGAAAGTTAGTCTAGTGCACTCCCCAATATAACGACCTTTCATAAAACCGAGCTGGGTGTCTGAAATTAAATTGGGAAGAACTGTTTTTACTCGGTTTGCAATTGCTGCGGATCCTATTTTTGTATCTACATTAATTAGGGATATTGGGCGCCAGTTTTTTATGTATTGTCTAGGTTTGTTTTGTTTTGGTATACAAGTAATAATTCCGAGTCTCTGTGTAATTGAAAGTTGTTCCAATTCATAACCACAGTTTAACGAGTTTATAAGATAAATGCCAATGTCTTTCCAAAAGAATTTATAGAACTCGGCGGTGAAGCCGTCAGAACCGGGTGTTTTATTGTTTTGCATTGCTTTAAGGGCGTTTAAGCCTTCCGAAAGTGATAATGGCCCTTCGAGAGAATTTTTTTTCGTCATTGCTTAAAAAGTTAAGGAAGGGGTTACATTTGTCAAAAAAAGTATCATCTGTATCAAGAGGTTGATTAGTAGATAGTTTTGATGAATATAAATTTTCGTAAAATGATTTTTGCTCGGTTAGAATCTCGTCTATATCAGTAATTTCCGATCCATCATCCTTCACTAACTTGGGGATAGTTTTTTCTGTATAATGTCTTTTTTCCAAGTTGCAGAAGTACTTGGTCGATTTTTCCCCCTCTATTTTCCATTTTAATTTTGTTCTCATTATTATTCCCTGAAGCTTTTTATCCCTAATGGTTTTAAGTTTGTTTTCAAGTGATCTCATTTCTTCTGACACTGACTCATCCCCGCTGTCGAGTTTAGCATTCAGAACTTTTAAATGATCTTCTATTTCTTGTTGCCTTTTGTCCGCCTTACGTTTTACAGAAGAGGCATATGCAATACTTTTCCCTCTGATCATAATCTTTAGTGTTTCCCAAAGAAGCTGGTTATTTATAGTATAACTTCCTGTATTATTATTTGTATATTGGTCTATTGTTTCAGCAATAATTTGTTTAATAGCAGTTACATAGTCTGGGTCACTGAGTAGGCTGTTATTAAACTTCCAAATGCCTTTTCCCCGGGGCTGGTTATCAAAAGACAGTTTTATACTTATTGGATTATGGTCGGAGCGGTATCTAGTGTGAATTTCTGCATTTTTAAAAAAGAGTTGCAAGTCTGACGATAATAGAAAGTAGTCTAATCTTGCCATTTTATTTTCAGGCCCTCTCCAAGTATAACGTTTTTCCTCTGTATTTTCTAAACGCCAGACATCAAATAAGTCAAATTTTTCCATTAAGTTCATTATTTTTTTATTTGCCCTTCGGTTGTTTTTTTGCTTATATTTAATTGTATCTTTTTCGTAATCTTGGGGAACGTTCCAGTCCCCTCCTATTATGATTGAATCATTACCTAAGCTTTCGATTTTAGAGAATAATTCATCATAGAATTGTGGTCTATCGTCATTGGGACCATAAACAACTGAAAGGGTTAATCGTTGATCCTTGATGGTAGCGTCCAGAATAATAAAGTTTCCAGTCTCATCTAAAATACTTTTGTGTATGGTGAACCCAAAGGTATTTTAAAAAAGTATAGCCACGCCTCTGCTTGAACCTGAGTGAGAACAGAAGACAGCCTCATAACCCCATTCACTTCTCCAACAGTTTTCCACTTTCTTGCTCGAATGTGTATCCACCAGAAAAGTTATGTCAAATTTATCCCTGCATCGAGAAAACATGTCTCGTCGTTTATAAGAATCGGAAGATAAGCCACGGCAGTTCATGCTTCCTATTATTATGCTAGCCATTTTGTATGAGGTTATGGGTAAAGCTAGAGGTGTATGTGCAGCTACTATGTTGTGATTTATTCATTTTTCCTTTTTTAAATTTGCATTTCTGTACAGAACAATACATGGAAAGACCTATGAATCTGCTGGGTTTTCCCCTAACAAAAACATTGCTTTTCTGTACAAAGTTGCCATTAGAAAATCTGTTAGATCTGAAATTTAATATTTTATCAGTAACAAAAAAGGTAACAAAAAACAATAACAAAAATGAACTCATTTTGCTTCTTATCTGTTCCTCTACAAAAGTCGAATTTCTGCACCATAAATTTACAACACAAACGTTGTTGTTTGTATTGTGCAACTTCTTTTTAGGGGTGTGACATAAGACGGAATCTGTGGTAGAGTGAGGGTTATTCTATACACGGTGTATATATAATTGAGTGAGTATTTATTTGTGTGTGTGAGTGTATATGTGGGTTTGTCTTACCAACTTGACGAGGTAACTAGACAAAAGAGTTTGCGTGTTTTGCCTTACCGAGGTACAAAAGAAACCCTTTACCTCGGTTGTTTTCCCAGAACTGTACCGGCAAAACGAGGTTGAAACCGTTAGTCCACACAAAGGACAAACAATGGGGTACCTCGGTATGTAGGGAAAACAAGACTGTGTGTGTGTGTGTGCGTGCGTGTGTGTGTGAGTGCATGTGTGTGTGTGTGTGTGTTTGGGTGGGTGGGTGGGTGGATGGGTGTGTGTGTGTGTGTGATCGCTGATGTGAACAAGTTAGTGTGCTATATGGGGAAGGGGATGCAGCGTCTGAAAAGGAATTGGCGGGAAGGCTCACGACTACTATACGTGTGCGTAGAGGGGGCGGCTGTGCGACCGAGCGAGTGAGTATGCGTGTATGCGTGTTCATCTGATGTAATTAACTCTAAATTTGTGAAATCATGATAAAATAATTGTATACCATTTGTCCCTATTTCTCAACCCACATCTAAAGTGCCCTCAATTTCGTTGTGTTGGTGTGGCTGGCCGAGCAGACGACAAAAATAGCAAGACATCTGAAGCGAAGCCCGGTAAAATTTTAACCCAACTGTGTGACATAGCTTCTGCATCAAATCACCACCTAACCTCCCAACAGACTAGGGTGGTTTCGCCCATTTTGTCGTTGACTGTATTGACTGAAATGATACCTTCCAGCGAGCCAGTGTTTAATGGGTGAAATATCGATCTGAGAAATATATTATTTTTCCTGAGATGATACAATGTTCGTGGTTATTTTAGTTTTTTTTTCTTTATATGCAACTGCAGCTGGAAGTTTTTAAGTGAGACACTAAAAAGTTGGAAAATGGGAGAAAAACTTGCACAAAAAACATGTGTCGGCACTCTCCCCTGTGCTAAGATGAGAGCGCACAACCGTGAAGTCCTATGAAGTGGCGTGAAAAGTTTCCAAATGAAAAGCCGGCAGAGTTGGTATTAAGTACTTCAGGAGAAATATGCTAAGCTTATGAGAGGAGAAAAAGGAGATCTGATTCGTTACCACACCTACGCCCCGAAAGTGACAGCCGATAAGGCAAAGCCCCCACCACCGCCAACCAACGAGAAAAGGGGAATTTTCTCTCGCATTACTCGCCTCCCTCTCACAAAAAGTCGAATCCGGTCTCCTCTGGTTGGAGAAGGACAAGTGCTTGTCCAAAGGAGATGCCGCGGGCCACAGCCTGGAAAATGGAGTTGCAAATGCATTCAAAAACGCACCGCATCTCTGCAAGACGTCACTTCTTTTGGCGACTGGTGCTGTTTCGCAAATTAGTTTATAAAGACTCTGTCACTAAAAGGGTCTCGCATTCGTCCGATTATCATTCTAAAGCCCATGGTCACAATTTAACAGTTCCGCTCGTGAGCTGTAAAAAAACATAACAAAACAAAGACAAACAGCAGTCAAGACATATTTCATTAAACTTTCAGATTCCACGAAAAATCAAAAATAAAAGGGTGTCGCCCTATACAAACACACACTCGCATACACGCCCCCACACAAAAATATTCATTTATATATATGTTTCTATATACACATACGCGTTCACGTATGCAGGCGCATATGCGAGTGTAAGTCGTGTAAAGATTATGTATAGACATAATATCCTTCCGGAATCGCCGCTCCACATTCCATATATGTACAAACAAGCTTATATATATATATATATCTTACCTCATACAAGTATCTGGGAATTTCATTGGTTCAAAGACGTCACATGCAGACTGCATATAAAATATTCTGTGGATGTGTTTCATGTTACCTTCGAAATGCAACTGTTTGTTATGTACCAATTTGCCCTGATACAATTTATGGGAGAGTGCCTGTAGGCACTCTCCCCTAAACAGTAATAAGGCAAAGACACGTGAACACATTGTGCGAATTCTCTAATTTAATTTTGATCGCTGTTGTTATTAGTTCTGTGCATCGATGCAGCAGTCGGCAAGATATATTTGTGACACAGTTCGTCGGCAGCCCTGTATGGCACATATGGCGTCAGTCAATTCCATATTGGACTCGAACTTCGCTCTCGTCCAATATGAAATTAACCGATACCACATATACCACACTAGGCCACCGACAAACCGTGTAACTAATGATATTGAACAAAAAACTCCCGAAAGACAGCAGTAGAAAATCCCTCTGTGAAAGAAAGACCAATTCCATCATTATTGATCAAAAATGCGATTTGATGCCCCAATCCAGGGCAAGTACGAGACGAATTATCGCCGAAGACGATCTGTTTTTAATAGAATATAAAAAAAAAAATTGTAGCGTTATTGGGTTGGTACCAATCACATCCAGCAACAACCCGACCCATCCCACCCCGAGCCAATGCATGAAACCCTCCAGCCGATCATTGCCTACGCGCGATGCAAGTCAAATTATTGCTGGAAATTATCAATTGTAAACAGCGTATATTATCAAGTATGCACTGTTTTTGAGTGGGTGCCGAAAGTAGTCTTATTCATGACCAAGGCAACCCCCACCCCCCCCCCCCCCCCCCCCCCCCAAAAAAAAAAAAAAAAATTCTGCATTTTTCCTACATTTTCTACTGCGATATCATTTTTTCTTCACTTTCCACTGTGATCTGGATATTACTTGTTGGGTTTGACGGCTTTGATATGTAAGGTTAAAAAGAGCTGGTCACGTCACCATCAAGATAAAGTGACTGGATTACTGCTGAGAACTGCTATGAACATTCTTATTGATTATATCGTCTATGTCGTCAAAAATGTCAAACTTAAGCCTTTTCCCGTTTCGAAGTTTCCCCCATACTGAACCATTGCGATGATAAGCGGCTTCAATTTGATCGTGCCGGTAGAGTCTACTGATCAACCCAGCGTTCAGTGTTGTCACATCATCCGCGATTTTTACTCGGGAGTCGCCTGGATTTCTATTCTGTATTGTCTCCACAATTCTTTTCCTGCTCATCAAAACAGAGTCCCTTATTTCTCTTCTTTGAAATTTTACAATTACTGGTCGGGGTGAGTCTCTGCGATTTGACGGCAGCCTGTGGGAAGCTATAATGTCTGCTCAGAAACTTGCATATCTTTGAGTGTAGGATTCACAAGGTCACAGATAACTTTGGACAGAGTTTCACCAGTGTTTTCATGAAGTCCAAGAATTTTCAAGTTTTGCCTTCTGGAATATTGTTCATTCTGGTTAGCCATCTTAGTTGCATTGTCTGTTTTTTCTTCAATACCCCTCAATTTCCTGCCAAACTCTCTGTTGTCATGTCTGCATTTCTGAAGTTCATCTTTTAACTGGTTGTTCTCAAATTGGAGGGATTCTATTTTATTTTCCAAGTTTGCGACTTTTGATGATATAAGAGTCTCTATTTCCAATTTGAGAATATTAATGTTGCTATCAATCACAGAGTTGACGATCGTTCTAACATCATCATGTTTGGAACATCTTTCAGAGCCGTGGTAATGTGGTTAATCTTATCGTCCATTTCGGCAAGTGAGGTGTTAATCGCGTCATCTCCACTTTGACTCATCATCGAGGAATTCTGTCTGTGTCCCTTTGTTGGATTAGCGGACTTCGTATTCTTTTTCCCTTCCATTGTTAATGTTTAACCATTTACCGTTAACCCAAGCTTCGGAGAGTTAATCGATGTCTGACAGAATCAGATACTGAGTACAGCTCACTGATATCCCACTAAAAGTTCAAAACAAAATACCTCGAAATTAGGATGTTAGGCCGACAAAATACTTGAAAACCGCACGCTAATGGAACATCTGGTATCGATCTAAGCAGGCATCTTGCGTAAATGTTCCAAGATTCCAATGAAGGGATCTTAACCACACAGAAATTGCTATTTCAGTTATTTTTTGCAGAAAATTCGACTTCTGTCGCAACAAGTTAAGTTAAGTGTCCGTCCATTTTTTCCTCAATAGAAGTGAATCTGGTCACACCTTGATATCACTGCTCTTAACATATCTTCATAAACTGCTTGAGATTTCCCAGGCAAAAAAGCATACACACAAGTAACTGCAGATGGCCCTGACTTAGCTCGGATAATGTAAAGCTGACTAAATAAACGAGGTGCCATACTAAAATTTCCATCCATATACCAAGTTAGGCTTGTAGCCAAATGTCTTAATGCCTCATCATAACCAAATATAACAATTCGTTGTTGTGACTCAGTCCCCCTGTCATATATTAAAAAGTTTTTTGGTGTGGGCTCATCAGTCTGGGTCTCCAGGTGCTCCGGCTTCCTCCACCCGTAAAACTGTCACAGTCATGGTTAGCCATTGTGCAGAAATATGTGACCTTCAACACCAATAAATAAATAAATAATTAATTAAATAAATAAATAAATAAATAAATAAATAAATAAATAAATAATCAGTCTGGGTCCATTCACCCTCAAATTTTAAATCTAATAAAGTTAATGGGTCGTTTGACAACAAATTACGTTACGCACGTCTTATGGAACATTTTATGCTTTCAGTTTTCCCAATTGTGGCACGCACTTCATTGGAAGATTGTGATAAATTGGAAGCGAGTCTTGGTTTGCTTTTTAGCTCACCTGACTTTCAGTTAGGAGAGCTATAGTGATCACTCGCCGTCCGTCGTCTGTGATCATGGTGTTTGCGTCTTCTCCTCCCAAACCGCTGAATCAATTTAATTAGGCTTTTCCCTCTGGAAAAGACTATTGTTTCTTTACGGATTATTATTATTTTTTTTTTTTTTTTTTTTTTTTTTTTTTTTTTTCACACATTTTGTCCGCACGATTCCGAAGCCATTTCCGGACCAATTTTCACAAAATTTTGCACATGCATAGAGGGGCACAAAATCTAAAAATGTACCGAAGCGGAATTTTCGATTTAACCCTTATTTCGTCAGAATTGGCAAAAACCTGTCAAAATTGGGGTTTATCGGTACTTTCTCGAAACACGTCTTGTAGATTTTTTTTAAACTTTCATCATTGATAGACCTGTCTGTGCCACGACCTTTGATACACATGACATATCAGGCGATGCATATGGTAACCCTCCACAGGCTGCCAAAGATCGAAATTTTGATGAAATGGGCCGGTTTCAGGCCCCCAGAGCACCCAAACGATACACGAGAGATAAACATAACTTCCTTTATTTGAAGTGGAATTCACCGGAGATCATTTTTGTAAGTAATAATGGTGTTCAAAAAACCAAGCATTAACCCGTTTTGGGCTGGTTAAACAGCAATACCCCCAAAAAGCTCAAAAATTCAGGTTTTCCGTAGATTTCTCTAAACGAGTCTTGTAGATTTTCATGAAAAAATTGTCACTCTCAGGCCTTGATGTGACAATAGAAGTTGCATGGACAAAATACTTCGGTGAGCATTTGTTAACCCTCCACGGGCCACTAAAAGTCAAAATTGTGATAAAATGGGCTGTTTTTGGATGCCAACGGCACCCAACGGGTACGCCACAAAGAAAAGTGATTTCTTTTATTGAGCGCACAATCTATAGGGAAACATTTTGGTAAGTAGTAAGGGTATTCAAAAAACGAAGTCTTAACCCATTTTGGGCAGGCTAAAGAGAGAGACCCCTTAAAATCTAAAAATTCCCATTTTCTGTGGATTTCTCTAAATACATTCCATAGGTTTTCAAGAAAAATTGACTACTTGCAGGTCTTTGTGTGACATTACAAGTGGCATGGACAAAATATCCCGCTGAGCGTTTATTAACCCTCTACAGAATGCCAAGCATCATAATTTTGTTGAAATGGGCTGTTTTTGGACACACACAGCACGCAATGTATGTCCGAGAGTTACACATAATCTCCTTTGTTGGAAGTGGAATTCACTGGACCATTTTTGTACGTAATAAGGGTATTCAAAAACCCAAGCGTTAACCCCTTTTGGGGTGGTTATTTGCGATACCATCAAAAGCTAAAAAAAATCATGTTTTCCGTGGATTTCGTTACAAACATCTTGTAAGTTTTCAACAGAAAATGGCCGTTGATAGGTCTTGGAGTCACATTACCGGTTGCATGGATAAAATATTCCAGTAAGCATTTGTTAACCCTCCATCGGCTGCTAAATGTCAACATTTTGAAAAAATAGTCTGTTTTTGGACACCAACAACAACAAATGGGAATGCCACAGAGATACATAACTTCTTTTACTGGATGCAAAACTGACAGAGAAAAATTTAGTAAGTAGTAAGGGTATTAAAAAAATCGAGGTCTTAACCCATTTTCGCCTGGTTAGGTTGTACCCCTTAAAAGCTTAAAATTCCAGTTTTCTGTGGATTTCTCCAAAAAATCTAGTAAGTATTCAAGAAAAATTGACCATTTGCAGGTCTTGGAGTGACATTACAAGTTACATAGACAAAATATTCCGGTAAGCGTTAGTTAACTCTCCAGAGGCTGCAAAGCATAGAAATTTTGAGAAAATGGACTGTCCTTGGGCACCCATTGCACGCAATGTGTACCTGCGAGATAAACATAACCTCCTTCTTTGGAAGTGGAATTCATCAGACCAAGCATTAACCCATTTAGGGCTGGTCTTAACCCGTTTTGGGCTGGTTAAACAGCGGTACCCATCAAAGACTTAATATTTCATGCTTTCCCTGGATTTCTTTAAAAACATCTTGTAGATTTCAAGAAAAAATGGCCATTCACGGGTCTTCCTGTGACATTACAAGTTACATGGACAAAATATTCCGTTGAGCATTCGTTAACTCTCCACGAGCTGCTAAACATCAAAATGTTGATAAAATGGATTATTTTCAGACACCAAGAGCACCCAATGGATATGTAACAGAGAAATATAACTTCTTTTACTGCGCGTAGAATTCAGAGAGGATCAGTTTTGTAAGTAGTAAGGGTATTTAAAAGAATGAAACTTAACCTATTTTAGACTGGATAAGGAGAGATACCCCTTAAAAGCTTAAAATTAACATTTTCTGTGGATTTTGCTAACTGCTCGTTGGCGATTTTCAAGAACAATTGGACATTGGCAGGTCTTACAAATTGCATAGATAGAATATTCCGCTAGTCGTTTGTTAATCCCGCTACAGGCTGCTAAACGTCAAAATTTTGATAAAATCGGCTGTTTTCGGGCAGCAAATGGGTATGTAATAGGTAAACATAACCTTTTTTATCAGACTCAGAATTCATGAGAGATAATGTATGATAGTGTTAAGGGTATTCAAGGGAGCGTGGTGGCTCAGTGGTAGACTGTTGTACTTCTATGCTAGAGGTCCCGAGTCCGATCCCCATCCGGGACGACACACGTTGTGTCCTTGGGCAAGGCACTTTAGCCCGGTTGCCGACATGGGGGCACGATGACGCCGTGTACTAAGGCATACTGCACGTCGATGGTACATATGTCTTCACCCTCTGTAACCCTGCTTGAGCGAAGCTTGAACAGAGTTAGAATGTTGAGGAGCTGACAGTTGCTTGTCGATGCTTGGTGGTTCTCTCTGTGTACTCCGTCTTCCTCCACCTATAAAACTGTCACGGCCACGATTAGCCATTGTGCATAAGTATGTGACCTTAAACACCAATACACAAATAAATAAATAAATAAATAAATAAATAAATAAATAAATAAATAAGGGTATTCAAAAACCAAGCCTTAACCCGGTTTATAGGATTAAAGACAGACAGCCCATGCCGTGTACGCTGCCTACATTACTTGTAAAATCGACACCCCCACTAAATCTACTTCGAGGTGCGGTGTCGGACCCGACCACCTGACGGTTCTGACCTCATTAGATAACACTCCTTCGTTGTATTATCAGCATGGATTTCCCCAAGAAGCAAAGACAAAAATACGTCTGCGGAAAATAATGGCAAATATTTTATTTAGTCTGTATTTTGTCCGTATAGAAAATGTCTCGCCCACATATACCTAAACATGATTCAATGATACAATTGGACATATTTCTCTCGTAAAACCTGAAAAAAGACTTGATTTATTTCATTTTAGGATTGCGCGTGTATATTCTTAGAAGATTCTCTGTGTGTTATTAATATACAGCGTCAGTCTTTGATCTCGTTTGGGACGATCAGTGATTAACACCTTTTCGACAAGAGCCGGCGAAATTGAAAATAAAAAAAAATAATCAAATTTCACTAAAACCTTTTGCAGAATCGTATTTTTCAGAAAACTCTTTCGCGATTGCATGTGTCGTTTTGAAAATTCCGATCAGTAATCACGAAATTATAAATATGTTGTTGTCAATAACAAAATTGAAAGCATGTCCGTCAAACTTGCATGACGTCAGAACTCGACTCGGGTGAAATACTGCAGTGATGCAGTGATGCAGTGAAAGGACGAGAGTAATAAACGCTGATATCGCAGTAGGCTTTAAGCTGGCCATGGAATGGTCCTAAAATCATGTTTATATTTGCAGCTTTACTGCAAATAGGCTTCCCGTTGTTTCTTGTTGAAGTGTTGTTTCCGTCAAGGCCAAGTACCATAGAAAATTTGGAACACTGAGCAGTGGGCCTGCCCCGTGAACACCTGCCTGTTATTAAAATTAATTAGCGGGGACATCTGCACCCCCCCCCCCCCCCCTTCCTGCTGTTTTTTTTTACCTAGGACACCTGCCCCTATTGTTTCTTTTACCTGGGACACGTGCCCCCCCCCCCACCCTGCTGTTTTTCACCAACTACACCTGCCCCCGTTTGTTTGCTAACGGGCCCCTCCCCATTGACCTTTCTATCTTTAGAAGCACTCGGGCTGATGGGGAGAGGGCGTGGTTGTGAGCATGGCTAGATTTCGCTGAAGGAAGGTACCCTCAAATCTGGGTCGAAAGTGGCGAAAATGACAAAAGGCTATTTCAGCATATGGTAACGGTATAAACTTCAGACGATCTGGGCGATGTACAGACGAAAGATCATACCTTGGAGCCGGTTAAGTAATTTGGCACAAAAAACTCTGATTTTATGCTCAATCGCTGCTCTACAGTAGTCTACATTAGTGCCCAATTCCATTCCAAACTGATAGAGTCGGGACGAATAGTACTCTCATGTTCCACGCGATACGTGGTGTTCTCCACGCGGTCTCAACACTTGCAACAGATGCCAAAATGTCGGCCAGGGTGCGTAGAACAAGTTCTGAAAATTAGAAGTCGCTGCCTTCGGCGGTCTGGACACGGTTCGTGTTTGTAAGAAGTGCAATTTTAATGTCAAATTGGCAAATTTTCGTTAATCGTTTCCCGCCAAAACACCTACTCACCGCCGATTTCTTTTCACTGCAACTTCTTCCGATTATCTAAGATTTAAAGATAGTGTCAGGATACCCCACCCCCCCCTCGCCGCTACAGCTCCCCCCCCACCCCCCGCACTTTCTCACTTTGGCGGCGTTCTGGGTTGAAAGTCTCGAAAATGGCAAGAGGCTACATTAACGTACGGCAACGGTATAAACTACAAGTAGTAAGGACGATATTGAGACAAAAAATCATACAATGGAGCCACTTAGGCAATGAGGCACCGAAACCTGGGACTTTATGCTCAATCGCAGCTCCACAGTCGTCTACAACACTGCCCATGTCCATTCTGAACTGATAGAGTTGGGACGAATAGTACTCTCTCATTCCAAGCGATGCGTGGTGTTTTCCAGGCGGCTCGGACGCTCCAAACAGATCCCAAAATGTCGGCCAGGGTTCGTAGAACAAGTTCTGAAAATTTCAAGTCGCTGCCTCCAGCGGTCTGGACACGGTTCGTGTATGTCAGAAGTGCTATTTTAATGTCCAATATGCAAATCTTCGTCAATCTTTTACTGCCTGCCAGAAACCCAATCACCGCCAATTTCTTTTCACTTTAAACTTCTGACGATTCTCTTAGGTTTAAAGGTTGTGTTGGGATCCCTGGGTGGCGGTCTTAAAGAAGCAACTTCCATTTACAGAGGGGGGGGGGGGGGGGCTCTAAAGGAGTCTGCGCCCATTCACGGCGTCTTTTTTCGAACTGGCTTGAAAAGGAAGGACCAAATTCAAACAGTTACCTCCTCTCTTCAAAACGCTATATCCCAACCAATTCTAGGCAGATTTCCATGAAATTTTCACTCGTTGTTCATGGACAGTTGCGGCATCACTTTCCATTAAGAGCGATACGAATTTCGCATTTCGTCACGTCGAATTCGAAAAGAGCGCATGCGCATGGATTTCTCTGAAAACATCTTATAGATTTTAAGTAAAAATGGCCATTCGCACTTTTTGGTTTGAAATTGCAAGTTGCATGAATACATATGCCTGTTAGCACATGTTAACCCTCTACAATCTGCCAGACATCAATATTTTGGATACATTTGAGATAAAATGGACCATTTTCAAATAGACAGAGCACTCAAAGGGTATGTGTCAAACAAACATAACTCCTTTTGTCGGTCATTAATTTGTGGGACGACGATATTGATATTAACCCACTCTACCATTAATGATGGTTTTTACCTAAACAATTTTTTTATAAAACTGAGTCATTTGAGACTACTATAACCACCTTTCTCATAACATCAATGAAAGGACTTCAGTGAGACAGTTAAAAACAATTCATCAGACACTGTGGGGGCATGAAAAATCAAGGAATCTCATCGGGAAAAGCCATGATTCTCCAGAATCATAAAGTCTAGTTGATATTTGAGATAATAGTTTGTTATGACATCACAATTTGATTTTGTTCAAATCAAGGTGCCTCGCCCCTCAGAAGGGCCACACCCAAAAAGTGTGCTTAAATCTTAAAAAATCTTCTCATGAACCAGCAGTAGCAGAGACTTGATATTTGGTGTGCAGCTTTCTTTTGAGGTGTAGACTCAGATTTGTTCAAGAGAAGTTCAAGGAGCTATATTTGCCATCGTTATGGGAGGGGCAAGAATTTTCACCCCACCCAAAATTTTATATTTTCCAAACCGAGAAGCAGATTTGAACCAAATTTGATGTGAGGGATTATTGGGTCATAAGTATTTAATTTATGCCAAAATGTTTTTTCCCGTCGCCCCATGGGAACCGCGGAGCTAAAAATAGAAAAAAATTAAAATGCCAATATCTCCAAAACTACACGGCACTGAGAATTCTTATTTGGTGGGAAGCTTCCTTAGGATCAACAGAAAGAAATGGTAAAAAAAAATTTCTATCGGGTTTCATCATGGGGTACTTTTTTGGGACTTTTGAAAAAGTGCTGAGTCAGCATTTTTTAACACTGTGGGTAATGGGAAAAACATTTAAGACTACTTTTCTCCCAAACCACTGCTCCAAAAACTTTCAAATTTCACATATAACATCTTTGGAAGATTGTTTCAAATGTTTATTGAAATCAATTCCCTGGCTCCATATTTGGGCTCTCTATGGGAGCCCAAATGTTTAAATTATTGCAGTATGAGGAATATTCTTTAAAAATCTTCTTCAGATCTACCAATAAGAATCTTTTGATATTTGGTTTGCAGCATGCTTAGTGGGGTGAGATTCAAGTTTGTTCAATCCAAGTCCCTGGGTTCATATTTGGGCTTCCCTGTGGGAGCCTGAATTATAACTTAGTTCAATATGAGGAATTTTTCTTTAAAAATCTTCTTCAGATTCAGCGGTCGGAATGTTTGGCATGCAGCATCCTTAGGGGGGTGAGGTTCAAGTTTGTTCAAGCCAAGTCCCTGGGTTGATATTTGGGCTCCCTGTGGGAGTCTGAATTATAACTTAGTTTAATATGAGGAATATTCTTCAAAAAACTTCTTCTTCACATCCACCAGTCAGAATCAGGTGAGCTAATAATTATGATAAACCGATAATTTTGTAATTACACTGGTATTCAATCAGTACTGGTTTGAATACTGATATGTATCAGTTTATTGAATGCCGTGCAGCCCTAGATATATAATGACTATGACCAAAACAAAATGGTTTTGGTGTCTGTATTTATTTGAGTGAAGGGTCACTTTTTTAAGTTTGCCTGTAATTTTACTTATTTTTGGACTAAATATACATGAAGCTTGGCCAGCTTTTAAAGATGGGACTTTAGTAGTGTAGAATTTCACCATCACTTCTCAACACTAGTACAGTGAAACTCTGTTAATTGAATAGCCACTTTGTCAGAGAAAAATATTCAGTTATCATCATGAGCAATCAGTTAACAGGAATTTTATTTTGGTCATGTTATGACAGACAAGCTTGATTAATAAATTGATGGAGCTGACACCCAGGCATGTTTAAACAATTGTATTCTGGGCGATAACTTTTTTGCTCTAGTCAGTGCAGGTTATCCAAATTCACATGGCTGATGTCCTTATGGGAGGGGAAGAACCCTTTCAGTTTTCTGGTTTGTCCAGAAAAGGCCAAGGTCACTGTTATTAAAATGGTAGTTTTTTGACTGCACAAAGCAGTTGTATGTGAACAGTAAAGAACCCTATTAATGTTGGACAAGGTAGCCACAAGGTCAAAGGTCATGCAGCTGTTACTATAAATAGAACTTTGTCACAAATTGAATTGTGGGCTTTAACTTTGTTGTAGATGTCACATAGTCAGCAGATTCACCGATTAGGTATTCTTGTGGGAAGGAAAGAATCCTGTATTGATTTTGCAGTGACCAAAGGTCAAGGTCACTGTTATTAACAACAGCATTTTTTCGGTTTCTATGTGATAACTGTAGTCTTATTTATCACAGTTCCTCCAAACTGGCAGAGAGTATATCTCCGATAGGTTTCTTTTATTTGAAATATTTTTATGCTCCCTGAAAAATTTTGGGGGAACATATAGTCTCCGCTTTGTCCATCCCTCCATCTGCAGCAATATCTCGGCAGTGAGTCGATGGATTTCAATGAAATTGGGATTCTTGTGACAAGCTGCTCCTGCACGTTATAAAAATGTTGCCCACATATTTTTCACCAAAGTTACTGTGCTAACTTCGTAGAGTTACAGTCATTACTTTATCAATTTTTTTTTATGCTTTTTCCATACACAGCAATATTTTTCCAGTGTGGGGATGCATTTCATTTAAATTTAGTTTGAGGGATCCTTCTGACAAGCCACTCCTGTACATGTTAAAAAAAAGTTGCCCACATTATTTTCAGCAGAGTTACAGTCCTTTGTCAATTTTTCAGGTTTTTTGTCTGCAGCAATATCTCAGCAGTGAGCTGATGGAAATAAATGAAATTTGGTATGAGGGATCATCCTTCTGCACATGTTATAAAAAAGGCCAGCTTTTCTATCCATCTGTTCATTTGACCATTTGACTGCCCATCCGTCCAAGCCTTATCTAATTTTGTGGTGGGGGGAGGTGGGTGTTGGACAAAATGACAGGTACAAACTGACTCCTGTCGGACATTTAGAGACCGGTCATTTTTTTCAACATCAGTCACAAACAGTAATTTTCAGTCTCTTCAAAGGAGTTTAATGAGAAGTGCAGTATATCTTAACAGCTGCATGTATATTCTATTTAAGATATACATGTAACAGTAGATAAAGATGTATTTTCAGTTTTAGCTTATCTCGACAAGGTCAAGATAAGCTATGGCCATCATGTGTGCGGAAGTCTGTTTGTCTGTGCACATTTTCCTTTAGCACAGGCTACACCCTGTAGTTCTTGACTGACTGTCACAAAATTTCATAGGCAGGTTTGAGGTCATGTCTGGATGAGAATATCCCCTTTTTTGTCGCAATCAGTCAGTCGTGATGGCTGTCCAAGCCCAAAACTCAAAAACCTTTAGCACAGTCTACAGGTCATATTTATGAAGGAATTTCATTGTAACTTGGTAGGATGCATCTGTATAATATCTTGAGGAGAACGTCCCGTTTTGGTCATGATCTGTCAATCGTCATGGCTGCCCAAACCCAAAAACTTTTAGCAGAGTCTACAGGTCATGTTAATATGGAGGGATTTCATTATAACTTGGTAGGATGACCCTGTATGATGTCTAGATGAGAACTTCCTCATTTGGTCGTGATTAATCAACCGTGATGACTGCCCCAGCCCAAAAATCTTCAGCACAGTCTACTGGTCGTATTTATGGAGGGATTTCATTGTAACATGGTAGGTTGACTCCATTTAATGGTCAGCTGTGACAGCTATAGGGTCCCGAAGCCCAAAAACCGTTAGCACAGTCTGTAGGTCATATTTATAAAGGGTTTTCATTGTATCTTATAACACATACCTTGAAGGGTTTATACCATATCATTGATAAGTAAGTGTGACAACAGTAATTCAATTGAAAACACTGCATTCGGGTTGCTTTTGACAATTGTGAATACAGAAATTCAAATCAAGGGGAAGCACTGTATGTTCGATACATTGCAGGAGTAATCCCCTGGGAAAGTGTCAATCTACAAAATCCTTGTTTTATGTTTTTGTTTTGCATTGAATTTTTATAACATGGTATACGGAATTCGTAAATGATTGTCATGTATTATGATGACAGGAAATAAACTGTTATGGATTTGTACTTTCAATGAACAAAAATAGAGGTAAGCAACAATTCACCCACCATTTCCCAAGTCACTGCCCACTTAACTAGGAAAATTGGCCTAGGACAGAGTGACAGGCGCATAACTGAGTCGGACTGTGTCCATGTCCGACCTTTTATATCCAGGCTTGCAACTGTCCATCCTACCGTCTGTCTTGTAATCCTTCCACCCATCTGTCTGTCCACAGCAATATCTCAGCATTGAGTGGATGGATATCAATGAAATTTGGTATGAGGGATTCTTGTGACAAGCCACTCCTGGACATGTTATAACAAAGTTCTCTGCAAACTATACCAAATGATTTCCCATAGCAGGGGACCACCATTTTACAAAATTGCTTGTTACTAAATTGACTGTTTGGGGAGGGGCATCATATATCATTTTTACTGACTTTCTTGTTTTGTTTTTTTTTTATTTTGAAAGGCAGGAGATGCAGATACAAATGCTTGTGTAGCTGGAGCTTTGCTTGGATGTAAGCTTGGTTTGGATAACATCCCTGATTCCTGGAAAAATAAATTAGTTTACAAAGAATGGCTGGATGACCACATTGAAAGGTGGGTTTTCTTGAAAATCACCTACCTTTCTCATTTCTCACTATAGATGTAACGGAAAATAACTCTCTTTTGGAGTAGCAGATATCTATACAGGAGTGATATAGTTAATTGGAAGAGTTCATTTTGTCTGTGTAGGATGTTTGAAGTAATATATTTCAATTGGCAACTGGTTGACTTTTGCTTGAAAATATTAAGCCGTAGGCCGGTTGTAACTTGCTATCCAAAAATTAGAACTGGCGGATAATGCTATTCCTCTTAGTGGATTGTATGAGAGAATTCATTCATCATTTCTTCTCTATTTTTATGTTTGTTTCTCAGTTCTTTCCCTAATGCAACAGCTCAACTGGTCAGCACCATTCACAAATATTGCTGTTCAACTCCTTGCATACTGCTAGTAGATATTCCTGCCCAGGCCAGGAAATATCTTGCTTCTGAAATAAGAAATATTTGAGCCTATTTTGTGTAATTTTTGCCTGCAAATAGTTTCAGTTTATTGACCATTGACCCTCCCCTGCAGGAACCCCGGGAAGTGAAGCAGTGTTTGTTTACTGTGGCACTAATGCTTGGGGAGCGAGTCCTCTAAAATAGGCAACATGGCGTTTAAAAGATTGACTGACCTTGACTTTATCTCCATGTTATGGTCATGATTAGCCATTGTGCAGAAGTATATGATCTAAAACACCAATAAATAAATAAATAAATATATTGACCATTGATTTCTTAGTCAATGTTTCATGAATTTTTCAGAAAATTTAGTTGTGGCTGCTGTGCACCAAATTTGGTATGTGGTATGATTGAGTCATAAGTACTTGATTCATGCAAAAAAAAATGTTCCTGTGTTCCTGAGGGAACCTCAGGAGCTAAAAATAGAAGAATTTTCAAACGGCCATATTCCCAAACCACACAGAATAGGACCAGTAGAATTGAATGGTAAAAAACATTACAGATATCGGTTATGTGAGGGTGTTCAGTTGGGGGGAGAGGGGGGGGGGGGGGGAGGGGCATAAAAAAAATACTTGAAAACATTTTAAAAAAAATTTTCTCCATAACCACTGATCAGAATCTTTTGATATTTGTCTCACAGCATCCATAGTGGGTGAGGGGGTTGGTGGTGGGGTCAGATACAAGTCTATTAAAATGAAGCCCCTTGGTTCATATTTGAGCCTGTATTGGTTCAATACAGGAGCCTGAATTTTTAACTTGGGCAGTATGGAGTAAAAATCCTCTTCTTCAGAACCACAAGTCAGAATCTTTAAATATTTGGTATACATCATTGTTATGAGGGTCAGATTCAGATTTGTTGAAATCGAGCCCCTGGGTTAATATTTGGGCTTCCTATGGATTTTAACGTAGTGCAATATGAGGAAATTCCTGTAAAAAACTTCTTCAGATCCACCTGTTAATATGCTTTCATATTTGGTATACAACATCTCTAAGGGGGTCATATTATTCAAGTTTGTTCAAATCGAGTTCCTGGGTTGATATTTGAGCTTTCTATGGAAGCCCTAATTTTAATTTAGTTAAAATTTCTTAAAAAATCTTCTTCTTCAGCTCCAAGTGTCAGATTGCTTTCATATTTGTTATACAACATCTCTAGGGGAGGGGGGGGGGGGTTTAAAGTTTGTTCAAATCAAGTGCGTGGGTTAATATTTGGGTGCCTTTAGGTAGCCTGAATTTTAACTTGGTACAATATGAGTGAATTTCTTTAGAAATCTTCTTAACCAGAATCATCTATTAGAATCTTTTGATATTTGGTATTCAACATCTCTAGGGAGGACAGATTCAAGTTTGTTCAAATCTGGTCCCTGGTTATGGTAGCCTGAATTTTAATCCTTTCATATTTGGTATACAACATCTCTAGGGGGTTGAGATTCCAGTTTGTTCAAATTGAGTGCCTGGGTTGATATTTGGGTCTTCCTACGGGAGCACGAGTTTAACTTAGTGCAATAGAATTTAACTTAGTGCAATATGAGAGAATTTCTTTAAAAAGCTTCTTCTTCAGATTCACCAGTTAGAATCCTTTCATATTTGGTATACAACATCGCTAGGTAGGTCAGGTTCTAGTTTGTTCAAATTGGGTCGGTAGATTAATATTTGGGCTCCCATTGGGATTCAAGTTTGTGGAAATTGGGTCCCTGGGTTAATATTTGGACTCCCTATGGTAGCCCAAATTTTAACTTCGTGCAATATAAGGGAATTTTTTTAAAAATCTTCTTCAGATCCAACAGTCAGAATTATTTGATATTTAGTTTAAACAATATTTATTTCAATGAAAAAGAATCATGTTATATGTACACATCACGTTTGAAAAGAAAGATGAAACAAAGCAAAATCAAATATAATCGTACATACATTAACAAAGAGAACATGTTATAAGTAAGGGATTCGACAGTAAGCACGGAGCTTTTGAGGGTCGTCTCCCTAGTAAGATAATAGTTAAACAAATTAATTAATTAAACGGATGCTTTACACTATTTAGTATATTATTGCAAACTGCTTAAACTAATCGAAAGAAAGAGAAAAGTCAAGATGGTGTGGGATGTAAGATACAAACCACGCCTAATAAGGATACAGGTAGATGCACGAAACTCTGTTAATTACCTCCAAGATGACCTGGAATTCATGAAGTGAGGTGAGGCTAGAGGTGGGGCTCGATTTCCCTATATGGACTTTCATTATATCATAGCCGACATTCGGAATTTCTTGCAAGATTACTAGACAACTCTGTGAGTATTTGTGACAAATCTTTGTATGCCACGTTAGATAAATATTGCGGATTGTCTTACGTCCCGATAGAGAATAGATGAAAGAGTAAAGATTGAACAGTAAGCGGATAGGAAACAAGGGGAGGGGGGGATAATAAGCCAACTTGAAGACAGAATATAGGTTCACCACGATGCTGAGCTGGACAAAAACTGGTGTGTGCATGATACAGGAAAAAGAACAATACCAGCTTGCTAAGGTATTTGAACATGTTTAAGAGTGTGTTGGTTCTAGTATGATGAATCAGAGGAGGGTTAGAGAGGGTTGCTCACCCAAAGCATCCATTTACCATTATGAAAGTTTGAACAACTTCAAAAATAAGAAGATTCTTGACATTGTTCAACAATTCAGAACCAAACAATAACGTTGAGAGATCAGGAGTAAAAGGCAGATCATTGATTGTATTATTGCGGAAATTCGCATAGACTGGGCAGTGAAGGAGGAAATGCTCAGGTGTTTCGACCAGTCCACATTGGCACAATGGAGAAGGTGATATATGGTTTTCATATAGGTGGGCATTCAGGTTACTGCACCGTAATCGCAACCTACAATGGTGTACCTGGGCTTCACGAGATGGACTGTAAAATAGCGGCGGACAAAGGTTGCCATTGTTGAGGAAATGTTTTAAATTACTTAAGAGAAGAATTCTCTCGGATAGACAAGGGTAAGCTATTCCATTGGTTGGTGACATTGGGAATGAATGAGCACTTGTACAAATTGGTGCGACAGAACGGAACTCGATGGTTGTGACATGATCAAAGGTTGGGACATTGGCTAATCGTGGAGATAATCAGCGGTACTTTGTTAGAAATATATGGGGGAGTTACATGGTGGTACATTTTGAAAAACTGTACAAGGTTGTGTTTGCAGCGTCTTTCTAGGAGAAGGTCCCAGTGGGTCTCAGAGCAAAGACTTACTCGCACTAATGGTTGTACCGGTTACGATCCTTGCTGCAGTTACTTGTATTTTCTCCAAATCAGCGGCCTTAGCTTCTGAGCAGTTGTCCCATACGGTATCAGCATACTCCAGCAGGGGCCTAATAAAAGTAAAATAGATTTTTTCTAAAACCTTACGGTCGAAGGTAAATTTATGTTTCCTTAACAAATCGACATGAGACCAGGCTTTAGAACAAATGTGAGCAATATGATCATTCCATGTACAGAAACTATTTAGTATTATTCCTAAGTGTTTGTGATTAGTAACCTCTGAAATCTGAGTACCTCCGAAACGTAAAGATGGATGCACTATAGGATTACATTTGCGCGAGATCAGCATACTCTCCATTTTTCGCAGGTTGAACTCAACTAACCATGTTTGAGCCCAATGTCCAATTGTTGATAAATCATGGTTCATCAGAAACGAAGCTTGATCAGGATTCTCCACTATTAGATATAAAGAGGTATCGTCAGCGAAGAGGCGAATAGAACTAAGTAAGTTTTTGGTTATGTCATTGATATACAAGAGAAACAACAAGGGACCAATTATAGAACCTTGCGGAACACCCGAGTTGATAGGTTTCCAGGAGGATCCTTCAGTGGCAATGACAACTCATTGATATCTGTCCATGAGATAAGATCTTAAAAAGAGAAGAAGGTCACCAGAGACTCCGACTCGCTCGAGCTTGTGAATAAGACCAGCATGCCACACCTTGTCAAATGCTTTACTCACGTCGCAGAAAAACACCCTAACTTCTTTACCTTCGTCTAGTGCACGACAGAATTCATCGTAGAGATCGGTCAGCTGTAAGACAGTTGAGTCTCCAGGAGTGAAGCCTGACTGGTATTTACTTAGAACATTGTTGTCTTTCAGAAATTGTCACAAGCGCTTAAATACACTTCTCTCGAGTATTTTTTCATTGCAGCTTATCAGAGAGATTGGGCAATAATTTGTAACCAAGTTAGAGGGATTCTTTTTTAGTACAGGGGAAACATGAGCCTTTTTCCAGTCGGATGGAAAGTAGGAATTGTTCAATAAAATGTTGAATAAGATCAGAAGTGGCTCACACAATGAGGAGGTGCATTCTTTAAGAACACAGGGACTACATGCCATTGATACGTTAATAGATTGCATTGCTGCATAGACATCGCTATACTGGAGAGTAATGGTTTTAATGGTATGTGAGGCTGTCAGAACGTCACCTGGAATGGAGGCACTTGAATTGTCAACGGTGGATATGGAGCAGAAGTATTCGTTGAATACTTCGACTTTCTCTGCGTTAGTAGAATATATGCTGTTTAAGTAGTTAATAGGAGGAATTTCTGGTGCTTTATTACCTATAAAGGATTTCAACCACTGGGACGGCGTTGTTTCATGGCTACTCAGAGTGGACTGGACTTTGGATACGTAAGAGGTTTTAGCTTTTCTAATGGCTGCTACTACTTCATTTCTTTTGTGTTTGTATTTTTCCCATGCACGAGGGAGCCCATTGCGTTTGGCTATGAGATATAACCATTTTCTCTGCCTGATCAGGAGACGTATTTTGTTGTGCATCCATTTGGGTTGAGACGCCCTTGAAGTAATTAGTTTGGTAGGAATGTATTTAGCTGCAATATCGAGCGCCTTTTTGGTGAAACTGGAAACTATCAGATCAAGATTTGAATTATTAAAAAGAATATCCCATCGCTCATCACTGAAGGCAGCGTTTAAGGCTTCATACTTCCCATCGGAGTACAACCAAACACGTCTCCTAAAGACTGAGGGCGGCGGTTTTGAAAAGTCCACCTCTATGGACACTGGACAGTGATAGCGAATCTGGTCTGGTATTGTTGGGTCGAGGACCTCACATCCTAATACGTTGATTGTGTTACTAACAGCGAATAAGTCAATCAGTACGGGCAGTGAGCTTAGGGAGGCCCTCTCCTTACTCACTCAGGTTCTGTCAACGAGCCTTCCTGTTGCTTCCAGCGAGGCAGCGGGTGGTTTCCAGGCGCCTCCTATGGCGCCGCCTCCCGGGATTGGAAACAGGCAGCTTTCTGATCCCCTGGTGTTCCGACACCATGGGAGGCGTCGGCTGGTTTGCCCACGATGGGCTATGTGTCTTCCGACTCAGGGGAAGAGTCAGACATGCTTGATGTCGAGAGCCAGCAGTCTTCAGACTTGGGGGCAGCTCTTGATTTCGTGTTTGGGTTCTTTCCGGATCTCAAACCATCTAACCAGTTGACAGTGTCAGCCAGGCCGCGATCATCGGTCGCGCGCCAACAGTCTATGGAGCAACCTGCTTCTGGGCGTCTTCGACCGTGCCCTTCGGTACAGTTGGTTGAAGCATTTTCAGCCTTGGTAAGTTCCAAGGCTATGAAGGCTCTGTTCTTCACCAGGATTGACACCTTTTTGCCTCCGGCGAGTTATCGTTCCTACAATTCCGCCAATCCGTCGGTCTACCGGACTTTGACGGTTTTGGATCAGGACTCCAATTCCCTCGGGCTTTCCAAGTCCAAGTCTGCTGTCATTCCGATGACGACTCTGGAGTCCACATTGGGCTTATCGAGAGAGATGCATGGTATGCTTTCTCTCTCCGATCACGTCGTCTCAGCTTTTGCTGCTTATCTGCCTTCAGATAAGATTGACGAGGTACAGGCTTCTTTGCGTGTGCTGTTCAAGGCGCTCATGCATCTTACTCACACGCATGCCTGTAACACGGCTAATCTGGAATTAGTTCGAAGGGACTTTGTGCGGGACACAAGCCGATCCCTTCCTGAGGAGCAGTACGCTGCTCTTCGATCTGCTTTTTTGACAGGTCCGCAACTTTTCCATGATTCTGTGTTAACGGTCCGGGATGACGTCCCACGTCATTCCAACGATTAGCTGCTGTTTCTTCAGCTTGATCAGCCTTCTAGGGTAGGCACGGGCCGTTCCAAGCCTAACAGGTACCCTCTGCTTCCTCTGCGAAGCAAAAAGGGTCTGATCCTTCTGCTACCGCTTCTGCTTCTTACTCAAGGGGTAAGGGTAAGCATCGGCAGTCTTGAGGGAACTCCCAGGATTCTTCATTCAGTAGAGGTGTTTTCTCCTCTCGCGAGCCTCGTCGGGGTTCGCAATGAAGGTCCTCACCTCGACTCGTCCCAGGTTGGAGGAAGGATAGCCGAGTTCGCAGACTGTGGGCCACCATCACATCCGATCCTTGGATGTTAGATGTTGTTTGGTCCGGGCTGCGAATATCCTCTCAACGGCACTCCACTCTGTCCGGGGTGCCTTTTCCAACCACAGTTCCTTCAGACATTTTACGTCGGGAACTTTTGTCCACGGAGATAGACAATCTCCTGACAAAGGGGGTGATTGAGGTCATCAAGAACATTAGGTCAGTGGGTTTCTATTCCCGCCTGTTCTTGGTGCCGAAGAAGGACGGCCGACTCCGACCGGTTCTCGGTCTGAGTTTCCTGAACCAGTCTATCATTGCTCCCAAGTTCAGCATGGAGACTTTCAGGTCGGTCCTCCGTTCAATTCACCAGGGAGTTTTCGCTTCCAGCTTCGACCTGCGAGACGCTTACTTTCACGTTCCGATTCATTGGGCGTTACGGAAGTATCTCAGGTTCATTTTTCTGGGGCGAGTTTACCAGTTCAAGGCCATGCCTTTCGGCCTCAACCTGGTTCCTTGGTCCTTCACCAGACTGATGTCGCATGTGATAGCGTTCCATCGCACGCAGTCCAGGGTGACTACTTCGGCATATCTGGACGATATCCTCCAGGGGCTGCCTTCCTAGAGTCGGATGTCGCCACTCTGTTGAGCTTGCTCACGTCGCTATGTTTCAGAGTCAACGAGAAGAAGTCGGACCTGGTCCCTTCTCAGTCGTTTTATCATCTGGGGATGGCTTTCCGCACACAATTCAATTTAGTGGCGGTTCCCCAGGCCAAGGCTGTGATTCTCTCAGCTTTTGCTCCGACTCTGTCCCAGTCCACATCCACGACAGCTCAGAGTTTTCTCCGGCTAATCGGTCTCTGCTGTTCGGTGACGGATCTCGTTCCTCTAAATCGGCTGCGTGTCAGACCTCTCCAACACTTTCTGCTCAGTCGTTGGAGGCCGAATGTAGATTTTCTGGATCTGGTGCTTCAGTTCCCAGACTATCTTTATCCTCACCTTCTCCTCTGGGCGGATGTCCAGTGGCTTTCGCAGGGTGTTCCGTTGGACTTACCCACGTCCGATCGCGTTCTGACGGCAGATGCCAGCGATCTCGGATGGGGTGCGACGTTGGATCCTCTAGGTCTTTCCATTCACGGGATGGTGGACCAGGATCTTGCAGCTCTACACATCAACCAGAAGGAGCTTCTTGCTCTTCTTCTGCGTTTCAGGCAGTGGATCCCTCACCTGTCGAATCGCCAGGTCCTTCTGTTGTCCGACCATTCGACGGTGGTTGCTTACATTCGGAACCAGGGCAGCACGCACTCTGTTCCAATGTACGAATTGGCTTGGGATCTTATACTGCTCGCTCAGGATGTCCACGCCGGGGTGGCTGTTCGTCACATTCCCGGTCGCCTGAACGTCCTAGCCGACTCCCTGTCCCGTCGGGGCAGGGTCATTTCCACCAGGTGGATGCTCCACATGGCGGGTTCCATCGATCTCTTGTGACTAGTTGGAACCATCAGGTGGACACTTTCGTGTCCCCGTGTCCAGATGCTCTGGCTTTCGCCGTGGACGCTCTGGCCCTCCTTTGGGATGGTCTTGTCGGCTACACCTTCCTACCGGTTCCGATTCTGCCTCAGGTTCTCACCCAGATATGAACCTGCAGTCGTCGAATCCTTTCGATCACACCCGTCGCTTCGGTGGGTGTGGATCATTCTGCTCCGCTCTCTGTTAGCGGCGGTTCCGGCATGTCTCCCTCTACCTCGCAACTTTCTTTGCCAAAGTCGCCCGGGAGGTTTTCAAGTTGACCCGACTTCATTGTCCTTCGCACATGTCTTTTATCGGGTCCTGTCTCCTCCGTAGTGGTTTTTCGAGACACGCAGTGGAGTTGCTTTTCTTCAAGGAGGCACCCACTCCACTGGTTTAGCCTCTGTGGCTAAGTGGAAGGTTCTTCTGTCGATGGTGTGTGATCACTCTGTTGATTCTGTCACTCCTTCGATCACACTGCTTGCGGAGTTTTCTGGTATATGTTTGTTTCTGGGGGTCTCCAGCTATGTGTACTTGTCCATGCTTCGGAGACATTTTTTTTCCTATGTGATACCGCATTGTTTCGACACTTATCCTTGCCTCTCCAAGCTTGTTCAGCTCTTTTCCTTGAAAAGGCCTAGGACTTTGCAGTTTACTCCAAGATGGTCACTTTCTTGGGCGCTGCTCTGCTTGGGGGTGGGGGGCGTTCACGCCTTTATCCTGGATGAATATGCGTTTTCCCACATGCCAGATCTCTCCTGCATCCATTTCTTGATGGCCTTGCCTTGCTATTCGTGCAGCTTCCGCTCGTCTAGCTACTGGTGATTGTATTACCTATTGTTTTTTCTGCCAGGAGGTGCGTGCATTGTCTTCCTCTTTTTATAACTCGGTCATGTTGTCGGATGACTGATGTTATACTGGCAGCCTTCTGGAGAAATGCTACATTCTCCTTTTCTCTGCGACAGTTGCAGGAGCCGACAGAGACCCTTGGGGCCCTCTTTTTTCGGCTCAGGATGTTGTCTATCCAAGCTTTTCAGCTTTTTTCAAGGTCGGTTCCAGCTTTGTGCTGTTACTGCCCTTTCTGTCTGTGCGTCGCACTTCACCATACGCCTCATCTTTCATTGGCTTTTCTAATGTTTGTGATGCTATGGTTTGATAGGCCTAGGGATCTCTTCCTCTGTCCATGGTCCCAGTGCTATTGCGTTATGTGTGGGTTGGTTATGTGATTCCCTCCAGCCTTTTGTCTATTCAGCCTGTTGTAAACAATTGAGGTAGGTTGATAAGAAGTATAAATTTTATAGTAAATTTCCTTTCTTATTATACCTACCGAAATTGTTTACGTGGAGGCCCTCCCGTCTTCTTATTCGGGTAAGAATCCTTCCTCCCCGCTGATCACATAACTCCTGTGTTGTTCGGAATCAAAAGAATGACGAATTAATGCATTGCGCGCTGTGACGGAAGTCATGGATTTGTACTATGGAAGAGCGTCCCATACTGGGTGTGCGCCGATGGCGCTCGGCCCAGTTTTGGCTTATTTTTTCGTGGTGTTTTTTACACCACTTTTCTTTCCCAAATCTTGGGAAAGATTAAAATAGAGAGTATTTTATCCGAGTTAGGTTCTTCCACTGTAGTGCAAGCCTGTTGTAAACAATTTCGGTAGGTATAATAAGAAAGGAAATTTACTATAAAATTTATACATCTTGTAAATACTTCTGCCCATATGCATTTGACACTTGTAATTTCCAGATCGGATCTGTGACGAAAACAGATACCATCTTTAATATACACAGCTACACCTCCTCCTCTTGTCGGATGGTTGAACCGCAAGAGTTCTTGGAAGCTAGGGATCAGAATTTCAGATGTAGGATCTGAACACTGAAGCCAGGTCTCAGTAAAAGCTAGGATGTCAAATTCAGTAAATCACATTGAATAAGATCCAGTTTGGGCCTTATGCTCTGTACATTCTGGAGGATAATTTTTAAAGTGTTTAAAGTATTTACTGAGTTGACTGGAGCTGGATTGGTTTCTATGTCTCTAGACACCAACAGAATCATAACCAAGACTAGAAAGCACATGCAGTCGAGAAGGATCATGGACATTGTTATTTGTAAATTTACATTTCTCAAAAAACCTAGTTGCTTGAATGGCTTAAAATAAGATTTTGTCGCCAGAGAGTAACACTCGAAGTTAGCTGATTTCTCTTGGTGCATGGTGATGGAATTTATTGTTGACACAAAATAGAAGGCAAGCATAATGGTGAAGCTGTTTTGTAGCTCAACACCACCCAGGCGGAAGTAGAGGTAAGCTAAGACGCATAATGATTGGTCGTTTGGTAGATTGTGTTTTAAACATCCAGCGTAAACTGCAACATTGAATGTACCAATCTGGGAATGATACGATTCAATGCTACACATTTCGCAAACTGTGAATAGTGATGTGATAAATTCTGTTTCAGTTCAAGTTGGCCAGAGCGAGAAAAGAGGACAAGAGAAGCTGCTATTTACAAAAACTGGTTGAAATTACTAGGTGGGGTGAGAATTGAGATGTTTATTAAACAAATTAACGTATATACAACTGTAGATTGGGCACAGATAGAGTTAAGTAAAAAGAAATATTCGGTGAATAGGAAGATATGAACTATTCACATCTACAAATACTCCAAAGTCAACCATGTTTAAATGTAAGATGGATTGATTTACTACTAGAAGCTGAACAAACATTGGCAAGATGTCATGAAGGAGGAAATGTTTAAAGTCCTGATAGAGGTTTCATATGTACTATCAGTGTGACAGCAATAAATCTGGAAGGTAGATGTAGTGATAACACAATAACTCGTTTAGTAGCACGAGAATATGATCTTGTTGTTTGATTCAGCTTCGGTTACGCTTGATTTATCGTGCAATTTGACACACAGATTTAATGAAATAGGATATCAGTAAGCTCTTCCCGTCGTGAAGGACAGAAGGTGCGAAAGTTGACAGGAAGAGATCCTTGTTTTATGAAAGCCTTGATAGTGAATAGTAGCACTCGAATAGTTAATAGAGGCACTGTACATACATGGTGTAAGATGTCTCCAAAGTTAATAGACATCAGTGTGTTTAACTGTTGGGGCTAGATTATTTTGATGGTCTCAATCTTTTATGCAAAATTTGTTCTATCACGAATTAACGGCGAGTACCCGCAAGCAACCTCCAATAATTCGCAAAAGATAAACTTATGTAAACAACGTAATATATACGCTTGAATGGAAAAGAAATTTGAGTAAGAAGTGTTTTCACTTTTGCATTGATGACCTCTTTTTTAAAAGTCCTCTGCAGCAGCTTCTGGCTCACGAACTTGATGGTCCGAATTTGTTCTTTCCAATTTGTTCTACAAACCAATGGACAGTGCCCACAGACACCCTCCAATAATTTGAAACAAAACAAACTTGTACAGACAAAAATAATATTTTCGTTTGAAAGGAAAGGGATATGAATAAGGAAGATATTGGTTTCTGCAGTGGTAACCTCGTTTTTTGAAAGCCCTGATAGTTACGTCAAGCACTCGAACAGTCGCTAACGATACATACATGGTGGAAGATATTCCCCAATTAATAAACAAAAGTGTATGTTTAACTATTGAGGATGGATTATTTTGGTGGTCTTAATCATTTACATAAAATCGTTTACACAAAAAATTTGTCCTACCGCAAACCATTGGAGAGTGCCCACAAGCACACCCCAATAACCTGCAATAAAACAAACATATGCAAACTAAATGATAATATTTCCGTTGGACTGAAAAGGAAATATTGGTTTAGGAAAATATTGGCTTTTGTACTGATGACCTCTTTTTGAAAGCCCCAATAGTAGCTTCCAGCTTCGAAGAGTCAATAAAAGTACATTCTGGGTGGAAAATATCCCAAAATAAATAGACATGAATGTATGTGAATGGCCAGATTATTTTTGATGGCCGAATTTGTTATTCAAAGCTTATTTTACTACAAACCAATGGAAAGTTCCCAAGGTACTCTCCAATAATTTGCACCAAAATGAATTTAGCTACACAGAATAAAATTTGCATTTGACTGAACAGGGAACATGAGTATTTCCTTTTGCACTGATAACCTCATTTTTGAAAGTCATAACAGTGGCCTCTAACACTCGAACAGTACATAAAGGGTAGAAGAATACCCCAGGATTAATAACATAAGTGGGTGTTTATATGTTGAGGACTAGGTTATTTATAATGGTCTGAATTTGTTATTCAAAAATTGTTCTATCACAAACTAATGGAGAGTGCCCATAAGAACTCTCCAATACTTTTCAACAAAACAAACTTAAGTAAAGAAAATGATATTTGCGTTTGACTGAATAAGAAATATAAGTAAGGTGAATATTGGTCTTTGTGCTGGTAACCTCATTCTGTGCATAGATGGTACAGTTATAAGTGGTTGACACTGGTGGAAACTGATTACTTCAGAGGTTGTGATTTGGGATGAGGTCAAGTCAATATTCATAACAAATCATACTTATATAAACAAAACAACACATGTGCTTGACTGAATTGGAAATATGATTAAGGCAGATATTGGCTTTTACACTGGTAACCTCGTACTTAGGAAAGCCCTGATAATGACTTCTAGCACTCGAACAGTCAAGAAGGTACATACGGGGTGAAAGAATTCCCAAGAATTAATAAATATAAGTGTTTGTTTAACTGTTGAGGGCCAGACCACCTTTGATGGACTGAATTTGTTATTCAAAATTTGTTTTATTACAAAATATTGGAGAGTGAGCATAGACACTATCGAACGTTTTGCAACAAAACAAACTCTTTAAACAAAATAATATTTATGCTTGTCTGAATAGGAAATATGAGTAAGGAAATTATTGCCTTCGCACTCGTAATTTCATTTTTATACGCCCGTTTTGAAAAAACGGGTCGTATTATGGTATACCGCTGTCCATCTGTCCGTCCGGTCACATGTCGTACGATAACTCAAGAACGCTTTGAGAGATTTTCGTGATTTTTTGGTAGGTGGTGTATATCAATGGAGGGCAGCTCCTTTTCGTTTAGTGTCGCCGTTCGATTAGTCATTCCAGTGTTATGGGACTTTATTACTTAGAAAATTGTTGATTTTTTACACGTTGTACGATAACTCGAGAACGCTTTGAGAGATTTTCGTGATTTTTGGGTAGGTGGTGTATATCGATGGAGGAAAGCTCCCTTTCGTTTAGTGTCGCCGTTCGATTAGTCATTCCAGAGTTATGGGACTTTATTACTTAGAAAATTGTTGATTTTTTACACGTCGTACGATGACTTGAGAACGCTTCGAGAGATTTTCACGATTTTTTGGTAGGTGGTTTATGTTGAAGGAAGGAAGCTCCCTTTCGGTTGGTGTCGCCATTCGATTAGGCATTCCAGAGTTATGGGACTTTATTTTTCACATGTCGAACAATAACTTGAAAATGCTTAGAGCAATTTTCATGATTTTTTGGTTGCAAGTATATGTTGATAGAAGGAATCTCCCTTTCGATTTGTATCGCTGTCCCATTTGTCTTTCCAGAGTTATGGGACTTTATTCATCAAAATATAGGCAATTTTCCACATGTTGGACTTTGAGCAATTTTCATGATTTTTTGGTGGTATGTATATGTAACCTGACAAGTACACATGTATACTCATATTGTGTGGTTCCCTCTTGTAATTAATAACGGGCGTATCATGCGCTCATGGCGCAGCTGTTTATTTCTAAAAGCCCTGATAGTGGCTTTTGGGACACGAGCAGCCAGTAAGCGTACATAAACTGAGAAAGAATTCCCTAGAATTAATAAACATAAGAGCATGTTTCACTGCTGAGGGCTACATTATTTTTAATGGTCAGAGTTTGTTATTCAAAACTTGATCTATTACAAACAGTTGGAGAGTGCCCGCAGGCACTCTCCCACAATTTGCAACACGACAAACTTATACAAACAAACTAATATTTACGTTTAGCTAAGTAGGAAATATAATTGAGGAAGGTATTGGCTTTTACACTGAAAACCTTGTTTTTGAAAGCCCCCAGAGTGGGTTCTAGAGCTCAAAGAGTTATTAAAGATATAACAGTATCTATAGAATTAATAAACTCAAGTGTATGTTTAACTGATGGGGGTCAGATTACTTTTAATGGTCGGAATTTTGCTATTCAAAGTCCGTCTTCATACCAACTAATGGAGAGTGCCCACAGGCAATCCCCAATAATTTGTAACAAAAAGAAGTCCAAAAAGACAGAATGATATTGGCGTTCAACTGAACAGGAAATATGAGCATGGGCCATATAGGCCTTTAGTATGGTAACCTCATTTGTTTAAAGCCCTGATAGTGGCTTCTAGATCTCGAACAGTTAATAAAGGTACATACAGGGTGGAAGAATTCCCCAGAATTAATAAACATAAGTGTTTGTTTAACTGTTGAGGGCTAGATTATTTTTCAAGGTCTGAATTTGTTATTCCAAATTTGTTCTATTACAAACTAACGGAGAGTGCCCATAGGCACACTCCAACAATTTGCAACAAAACAAGCTTATGTAAACAAAAAGATATTTGCGTTTAACTGAATAGGAAAATATAAGTAGGGACAATATTGGCTTTTGCTCTGGTAAACTCGTTCGAGGCATAGATGACACAGTGGGTGGCACTGGGGGATAGACTGATTGCTTGAGAGTTAGTGGTTTGGGATGAGTTCAAGTCAATATTCATAACTAGTCAAAAACTTTCCTTGAGGTCCGAAACGTATTTGATATTTGGTATACAGTATCCTTAAGGAGGTTATTTATCTAATTTTATTCAAACCAAGTCCCTGAGTTAATATTTGGGCTCTGTATTACAGCCCATATTTTTACTTAATCCAATATGAGGAATAATCTTTAAAAATCTTCTCCAGCAACGCCAGTCAGAATCTTTCAATATATGGTATACAGAATCCTTACAGGGGTTGGATTCACTTTGCTCATCTCAAGTCCATCAGTTAATAATTGGGCTCTCTTAGGGAGCTTGAATATTAATTTAGTGCAATATGATGAATAATCTTTAAAAATCTTCTTCAGATCCACCAGTAAGAAACTTTTGATATTTGGTAAACAGCATCCTCAGGGAGGTCAGATCCAACTTTGTTCAATTCAAGTCTTTGGGTTAATATTTGGGCTTCCTATTGGGCCTGAATTTTAACTTGGTCGAATATGGAGGAATAAATCTGCTTCTTGAGATACAATCAGAATCTTTTGATATTTGGTATAAAACATCCTTAGATGGTTCAGACTCAATCTGTTTAAATAAAGTCCCTGGGTTGATATTTGGATTCCATATGTTGGGGGGAGGGGGGGCAAATTTTAACATAGTGCAAAATTGGTAATATTCTCAAAATCTTCTCAAGAACCACCAGTCAGAATATTTTGATATTTGGTATACAACATCTTTCAAGTTTGTTCAAGTAAAGTCCCTAGGTTAATATTTTTACTCCCTAGTTTTGCATTACTGAAAATCTTGGCATTATTTCTTTTGTAGCATCCAAGTACTAGAAGAAAATCGTCTCGCATGGACAACAGAGTATAAATAATTAAATAAATTCATTCTTCCGTTGTGTTAACCTGCCATAGATACTAATTAAATCCTTATTTTAACAACTTTGGTCAGGCGAGTGTCTCATGCCCCCATGGGGCCTCTTGTTTTTTAAACATTCATCACTGTTAGACACGTTTGCAACACTACAATTGCTATACAAGAGAGATTGGGCATTTGTACACCCTTTACATGCTGTCAAACATAGAAATTTTGATCAAATGGGCTATTCTCACCCCCCCCCCCCCCCACAGTATCCAACTGGTGTCTGAGAAATAAACATAACTTCCTTTATTAGAAGTGGAATTCATCAAGGATTATTTTTGTAAAAAGTAAGGGTATTCAAAAAAAACAAGCATTAACCCATTTTGGGCTGGCTAAAGAGAGGCACCCATTAAAAGCTTAAAAATTCATGTTTTCCGGGGATTTCTCTAAATGCCTCTTGCCGATTTTGAAGAAAAAGTGCCCATTTGCAAGTCTTGGTGTGACATTACACATAGCATGGACAAAATATTCTGGTAAGCATTTGTTAACCCTCCACAGGCTGCTAAAAGTCAAAATTTTGGTAAAATGGGCTGTTTTGGGGTACCAACAGCACCCAATGGGTATGTCACAATGAAACATATTTTATTTTACCAGACACATTCATGTGGGATTATTTTTGTTAATAAAAGCTTAAAATTCACATTTTCCGTGGATTTTTCCAAATGGCCCTTGCATATTCTAAAGAATATTGGCCATTGGCAGGTCACTGTATGGCTTTACATGTTGCCAGGGCAAACTAATCCTGTAAGCATTTGTTAACCCTCTGTAGACTGCCAAATGTCAAAATTTTTATTAAATTGGACTGTTTTCAGGCACCCACAGCACCTAATGAGTATGCAACTGAAAAACATAGTTTCTGTTATTGTTTGCAGAATGCATTGGGGATCGATTTTGCAAGTATAATAGTATTCAAAAAACCAAGAGTTAACCCATTTTGGAACGGTTGAATAAATACAAACCCTTGAAATGTTAAAAATCCACGTTTCCTCCAAATGGATCATGCAGATTTTCAAGAAGGTCTTGGTCAGACAATACATGCTGCATGGAAGAACTATTCCAGCTAGTGTTCATTAACCATTTACAAGCTGCAAAACTTCGAAATTTTGATAAAATGGGCTCTTTTCAAGTAGCCACTGCACTCAATGGATATGTGGTAGACAAACAACTTTTTGTCAAATGCAGCATTCATGTCAGCTCAATTTTGTAAGCAGTAGGAGTATTAAAAAAACAAGATTTAACCCTGTTCCGAGAGAGGTGAAAAGAGAGACCACTTAAAGTTTTAAAATTCACATTTTCTGTATCTTTTTCCCAAACTCCTCTTGCAGACTTTCAAGAAAAAATGGTCATTTGCAGATCTCGGTTAGACAATATATACTGCATGGTGGAAGTATTCTGTAAGCATTTGTCAACCCTCGACAGACTACAAAACGTCAAAATTTTAATAAAATTGTCTATTTCTGGCCCAGCCTGATTTTTCTTTACAGAGTTAAGGGCCTCAATTAGTCAGTTTTTACAAATTTTGAGCTTATTAGTGCAATAACTTGAACAAATGTTCTCCAGTTAAACTAATATTTGCTGTACAGGTCTTTTGCAATAATATTTCGAAAACTGGCTTGGCCCGATTTTTTGTTACATAATTATGTGCTTAAATTAGACCATTTTTATCACTTGGCATCTGTCGTCATCCGGCATCTGTAAACTTTTCACATTTTCATCTTCTTCTCTGGAACTGCTGAGCCAATGTGAACCAAACTTGGCAGGAATGGTCTATTGGTGGTCCCCTACAAACGCTTCTCATTTTGTTCCCATCGGATGACAAACATGGCATTCTTTAATTCTTGTTGGTGGATTTTCAAAAATCTTCCCCTCTGAAACTGCAAGGCCTAATGTTTTGATACTTCCCATAAATGATGACTGGGACCCCCCTCTACCAACGATCCTTATTTAATATTGCTCAGGTTGCAAATATGGCTGCAATTGAGGCTTATAGTTACTATAGAAACACTATGGGAAATCACATTTTCATCTTCTCTGGAACTACTGAGTCGACATGAACCAAACCTGGCAGTGATAGTCTATGGGAGGTCCTCTACAAACGCTTGTTACTGTGCATCGAAAAATATGGCTGCCAGAAGCATTCTTTGATTCTGACTGGTGGATTTTGAAAGTTCTTCTCCTCTGAAACCAGAGGGCCAGTTGTTTTGAAACTTTGCATAGTTGATGACTGGGACACCATCTACTTGTGATCCTCATTTAAAGTTGATCGGTTGCATACAATTGCGGTTTGCAGTTACTATAGAAACCCTATGGGAAATTACAAATCTTCTTCTCTGGAACTACTGAGCCAATGTGAACCAAACCTGGCAGGGATAGTCTGTGGGAGGTCCTCTTCCAACGATCCTAATTTAATGTTGATCGGGTTACAAACATAGACACATTTGCTCTAATAGTTACTATAGAAATCCTATGGGAAATCACAATATCATTTTCTTTTCTGGAACTACTGAGCTGACGTGAACCAAACTTTGCAGGAATGGCCTATAGGAGGCCCTCTACAAACGATCCTCTTTTTGTTCCCATTGGTTGGAAAACATGGCCACCAGAGGCATTCTCTGATTTGCGGATTTTGAAAAAATCTTCCCCTCTGAAACGACAAGGCCAAAAGTTTTGAAACATCACATGGTCGATTACTGGGACATCTTCTACCAATGATTCTCATAAACTGTCAACAATCCCATTAGCACACCCTACAGGCTGCATCCCTCCCACATCTTTTTTGAATTTTTAGCTTAACTTGACAAAGTCAAGATAAGCTGTTGGGAAGTCTGTTAATCTGTTGGTCTGTTAGTCTGTTCACATTTTCATTTAGCACAGGCTACACCCTGCAGTTCTTGTCCGATCGTCACAAAATTTCATATGCAGGTTTGAGGTCATGTCTAGATGAGAACATCCCCTTTTGATCACTATCGGTCAAACGTGATGGATGCCCGAGCCCAAAACCAAAAACCTTTAGCACAGTCTACAGGTGGTATTTATGAAGGGATTTCATGGTAACTTGGTAAGCTGACTCTATAATATCTAGATGAGAATGTCCCTGTTTGGTCATGATCTGTTAACCCTGCTGGCTGCCCAAGCCCAAAACCCAAACACTTTTAGAACTGTCTACAGGTCGTATTTAATACAGAGGGATTTTAGGGAGCTATCAAATTTTTTCTCCATGCTGGAACCCCGGGAGGAGAAGCAGTGCCTGTTCACTGCGGTAAACAAGCTCTGTTTTACTGGTAAAATAGGACCCAGTCACCAATGCTTGGGAGGTGCAAACTCTCTCTAAAATGGGCAAAATGGCTTATTAACGCTCACCCTTGGTCTTGAGTTGATATGTTGTGGTCATGATTAGCCATTGTGCAAAAATATGTGACCATAAACGACAATAAATAAATAAATATCAAATTTTTAAAAATTTTGTTGAAAAACATGGCCACCAGTGGCCATCTTGGAGATTTGGCATATAAATTGTCAACAATCCCATTAGTACACCATACAGGGCACATCTCTCTCCCAGCTTTTTTTAATTTTATTTGTAGCTTTGGTGTGATGGCTAGATTGGAGCTATCAAATATTTTTGAATTTCGTTGAAAAACATGGCCACCAGTGGCCATATTGGATTTGGCATATAAATTGTCAACAATTCTATTAGCACACCCAACAGGCTGTATCCCTCACCCAAATTTTTTTCAGATTTCATATGTAGCTTTGATGTTATGTCTTTCTGTAGAAACTTGAGTGAATGACTTGTCATTACTGCATCTTTCCATTTAATTCAGTCCCTTCTTGGACAAGTTGAGCTGCAGTGTCATTGACACTTTCATTAAAGAATATTCCTCACATTGCAGTAAGTTAAAATTTGGGCTCCCAATATAAATTTAGGAACTTGGTTTGAAAAAACCTTAAAATTGATCCCTCTAAGGATGCTGTATACAGAATATCAAAAGATTCTGTCTAGTAATAATAATAATAATAATAATTGATTTTCTAGAGCGTAAAACCACAAATAGTGCTCTAAAACGCTTGACAAAAATAAATACACTTTTCTGAAATGAAGAGCCACATCTGCTTTGGTTGCCTCTTAGAGAGGTTTCGGAGAATGCTTCAGTAAATAGGAAAGTTTTAAGTTTTCTTTTGAAGACATTGAGAGTTTCTGAAGTTCTGACACTAATTGGCAGGGAATTCCACAATCTGGGAACCACGATGGAGAACACACGATCATGAGCCTGATCAGATCTGCTAAAAGGCACAACTAGTTGAATTTGGTTTTTAGATCGGAGACTGCGTGTTGGTTTATATACAGTGAGGAGCTCTCGCAGATAAACTGGAGCCAGTTTGTGGATACATTTGAATACTAAGATCAGTATTTTGAAATCAATCCTCTGTTTAACTGGAAGCCAATGTAACTGTCTTAAAACAGGTGTTATGTGTTCAGAGCGTTTGATACCAGTAATTATCCTAGCAGCAGTATTCTGAACTTTTTGAAGCTTCTGAATCAGGCACTGGGACAGCTCCACTAACACTAAATTACAATAGTCTAGTTGTGAGGTGATGAAGGAGTGCACAAGTTTTTCAAGTGCTGACTGGTTAAGATAAGGTCGCAGTCTTCCAACATTACGAAGCTGCCAGTAGCATTTTTTACATATTTTATTGATATGGATGTCTAGTTTTAAATTTTAGTCCATAATCAGTGCAATATTCCTAGCCGATTCACTTTTCATAGTGAAGTTGTTTCCAACCAGAATTGATGTAACAGGGGGTGCAGGCATGCAAACCCCGGATATCACTAAGAATTCAATTTTAGAGTCATTCATTTTTCAGTTTAAAGTCTATCATCCATTCCGGCACAAAATTTATGCAAGTTTCACTGTTAGTGACTGCGGTGAATGAGTCACTTGGAACAGATGGGTTGAATTTGATGTTCAGTTGGGTGTCGTCTGCATACAGATGATATGATATGCCATGCTTTTTAAGAAGGCGATCGAGAGAAGAAGTGTACAGGGTAAACAAGAGTGGTCCAAGAACTGAGCCCTGAGGAACACCACACTTTAACGTCCTGCTTTCTGAACCGATTTTATTGATGTATATTTGTTGACTGCGACCTTCTAGATATGATGCAAACCACGATAAGACAGTTCCACAAATGCCATGCTGTGTCAATGTCTTCATGAGAATACCATGATCAACAGTGTTGAATGCTGCTGACAAATCCAAGAGAACAAGCAGTACAGCCTTACCCTCAGACACTGATTTAACAATGTCATTGTTAACTCGTAGTAAAGCTGTTTCTGTACTGTGATTGGCTTTATATGCAGACTGGAAGGGCTCTAAAAGATCATTTTTATGCAGATGATTTTTGAGTTGTAAAGCAACAACCCTTTCCAACAATTTAGACAGGAAAGAGAGGTTCGATACTGGTCGATAATTCTTCAGGTTGTCAGGATCAAAAGATGGTTTCTTGATGAGTGGAGTAACAAGTGATTTTTTCAATGCAAACAATTAACAGAACAAACCCCTCATGTAGGGATGCAGATATAATAGATGTTATGGATGGCAGAAGATAATCAATTGTCTCTTTTAAAAGGAATGTTGGAATTTGATCTAGATCATTGGATTTATTGGATGATGATAAAATCATTTTTCGAATGTCGTCTTCTGAGACCGAGTGAAAATTAGAAAAATCACCTTTTATCTCAAGATGATCAAACTCTGGTGGTTCACATGATGGTATACTATCCAGAATTACTTGATTTTAGTTATGAAATAGTCGCTGAATTTTTCCAGAATTTCTTCAGTATTTAGATGATCTGGGAGAATGACTTTTTGTTCTTTACCAAGGAGACTATTGGTTAGCGAGAACAGCACCCTTGTATTAGATGACTCCTCTATAAGAGAATTGTAGCACTCCCTCTTCGCCTTTTTGATGATCTTATTAGTTGTATTTCTTTGGTAGCAGAACATCTGCCGGTGAACCTCAAGCTTCGTTTTATTGTAAAGATGCTCAAGTCTGCGGCGCTGTTGTTAAGCAGCTCTAACATCTTCTGAAAACCACTCCACTTTTTCCCTATTAGTTATAATTTTTGACTTGGGTGGTGCATGTTCAGCCATGATGCCCTTAAGAGTTTCTTTAAATAAAGATAGTAATTGCTCAGATGATTTATGACTACTACAAAAATAGTTCGAACACAGAATTGATGAACTGATATCCATTTTGAAGGCATCAATGTTTATGGATTTACATTTTCGAAAGTAATTTTCTTGGGAGGTATTTTTTAAGTTGCTAGTGTCAATTCGGCCAGGACCGCATAGTGATCAGACAGTGCTGGATCTGTGACATGGACATTTTGTACTGACGTGCTGTTACTTTGACGAACAAGAATTAGATCCAAGGTGTGTCCTCTCTTGTGGGTAGGTTTTGAGACCAGTTGTGAATAGCCAAATGATTCAAACTAATTTGTGAATTGCTTGGCAAAAGTGTCATGTAAATTGTCAACATGGATGTTGAAATCACTGGCAATAGCTAGATCACATCCATACAAGGCAGATCAGAAGAAGATTTTCAAAGTCTTTTCCTTATATTGCAGTAGGTTAAAATTCAGGCTCCCCATATGAACCCAGAAACTTGATTTAAACATTTTGAATTGGATCCTCTAAGCATGTTGTATTTCAATTATCAAAAAATTCTGATCACTTCTGGAGGAGGAGATTTTTTTAATAATTGAAAAGTTTTCCATTTTCCAATATTTTACCCAATGACACAGTTGCAGTTTTTAGGTCTATTCAATTCTGCAGATCCTACGGATGCTTCATACCGAATAACAATTCTCTGTTCAGTGTAGTTTTTATACGCCCGTTTGAAAAACGGACGTATTATGTTAAGGCACTGTCCGCCAGGGGACAGTTGTATTCCATGCTCTACAGAGCGTGATTTCAGTCAGATTTAAAAAAATATTTGATATACTGCATAACCAGAATAAGATCTCATGCAAGTTCGAATTTGGGTCATGTTCGACAGTTTTCCTAGTAGTTTTTCCCCCTTTAATACTTACAAATCGAGCAAATTATGCTTTCTGTGCTCTAAAGAACGTCAACTTAATCAGATTCTTTTCAAATTTAATACGCAGCTTCATGGCCATAATATCTACCACAAGTTCATATTTGGGTCGTGTTCAGTTGTTTTCTTAGGAGTTATTGCCCTTTTCATACTTAGAAATCAGTAAAATTATGCTTTGTGTGCTCTACAGTCCGTGAACATAATCGGATTCTTTTGAAATTGAATATGTAGCTTCATGAGCTTGGTATCTCGTTCATTTTCCAATGACGTTACATTTATCGTTTCTGGGAAATAACTTCGGTAATAATGGTTCACATGGAAATAGATATGTTATGTCGGCTTTTTACAACAAAATAAGGGTGAATTTCATTTCAGGTTTTGAAAGCCCATTAGCAGTAGAGTTACGGCGCTTTGGTGAGCCCAATTTCTCATTTTCCAATGACGTCTTGTTTTTATTTTGTAAAGACCTCAGATCGCTTAATATGAAAATGTGGAAATTACCCTTTACCCAGACAGGACAGGGGAATAGGCAATGATTGGGGGGGGGAGGGGGGTGGCAGACATAGTCGAGTCAACAGAAATTTCAAACTTTACCCCAGAGAAACTTGTGCATGTTCCAATTTTTATGGACATATGTTGCCCCGCTAGGCGGTGCTCTTGTTAAAATAGGGTATTTGAATTTTTTTGGATCAAATTGGCATACTGGTTCAGCAAATATAAATTTTACGCAAAGCCAAAAAATTTGCCTGATAATTGCCAGAGAAACTATCATTAGACTTGAATCTCGAACACTTAAGGAAGTTGCATACTAGATTTCAATGCATTATTACTGGTGGTTTATGATAAGAAGATTTTTGAAAAAAATTGGGCTTTCTGTCATTCTCTCCAATCTATCAGGCTTAGCATCATCTATCAAACACACTTAGGAGGGTAATCCCGAAGGATAATTTGTGCAAGATTTAGATGGGTTTGATCCAATGGTTCTGAGGAAGACAGAAATGAAGTCAGTGTATTATGGACAGTAAGTTATGGCAATAGGGTACCTTGGCTGTCAGAAAGTGAGCTAATAAAAACATAAAACTTAGGCCTAAAAAAGTTAAAAATCTGTTTCTCATGGCCTCAAGGGATGATATACCCCACCACCCATGATATTCTGCAGATTATGAGGACTAAAACATAAAACAAACAAAGAATATTAACTTTTGATGCCGAAGAAATAATTACAAAATAAAACGAAAATAAAAAAATGTCTGTCCACCCACATGCAATTTTACAGAAAATGGCCTGAGAACAGAAGATCTACTTTGTTGGGCTTACAATATGCCTTATGCTCATTCCAAATATATGACAATGGATGCCAAGTTGTGGTAATAGCTCACCCTGACTTTCAGTCAGATAAAATAATAAAAACCTAACGGTAAAATATTTTATTTTGATAAATAATAGGTTTTTACATCCTACTAAATTTGGTTGACATTAAAAAAAAATGGATAAAAAAATCATCAATTTGATGATTGTAAGGCCTAAAAAAGCTAAAAATCTATTTCTCAGTCCCTCCAACATGGTCCTTTTGGTTGTCACATGCTCTCTTTTTATAACCAATGCAAATGTAAAAAAAATAATAATTAAATGGTTATGTCTGATAGTTTACCCAAGTCAATAAAGTTGATAAATTTGTCCCTTGAGTGCAACAATTATTCTTGTTGAAAGCTGAAGCATTGCAAAGCCTTTTTGTTCTCAAGGACAGAATATGCCACCAACCATACTATTCTGTAGATTATGAGGCCTAAAACATAAAACAAACCAATAATATGAACTTTTGATGGCAAAGAAATAATTACAAAAACAAAAATTAAAAAATTAAGGAAATAATTACAAAAACAAAAAATAAAATAAACTGCCCACCCGCATGCAATTTTAGAACATGCGTGTTGATACGTACAGCTTTCCAGTAAATCAGATTTGTTTTTAATTTATAATTTTCAGCTTAACTTGACAAAGTCAAGATAAGCTATTGCCATCATGCATACGGAAGTCTGTGAGTCTATTCACATTTTTATCCCATGAGACCCTCTCAGGGTCATTATGTTTTCACCATGTCCATAGGATGACTTGTTTTGAAATGATATTTACTGTAACTTGATAACTCTTTGACATACATTAACTGTGAGGGCCACAGCAATCCAGGCCTCAGTTCTTTAGTACAGTCTATACTTCAAATTGTTTTTGTTGAAAGCATAACATGTAGGGTATAGAACTTAACATATTCTCAATTATCCTAAACATATTCTCAATTATCCTAATTCTTGTCTTATTCCATAATCCTTTTATAAACATTGAACATTATCCTTTTCATCAAACACTACACACAGTCAAGTTAAGCTGCAGTGTCATTAACACTTTCATTTCTGATTCCTGTCATTGTATCCTACCCATGCTTTTTGCCATTTTCATCACTGGCATTTTCACTTCAGATCATTACCTTTAGGCATGTGTAGTCTGCTACTTTAATAATGTTGTTTGAACTGACTCAAGGCCCTCATTGATAAGTATAATCTGTCTCCAGCTGTGGCAGGTCAGTTGTAATAGAGAAACACCTTTGTTTATATCTGATTATAGAGATGTGCGGTATTGAAATTTTAGGTTTGGTATAGGTACCGGTATTTTTCTGATCATATACCTCGGTTTCGGTACAGTATTCATTCATTACCTACATAAAAAGTGGCTTCAGTGACCAAAATTTCATATTTGGCCCATAATCCCTCACTCAACACAACAAAATAAAATAAAATTTAGATATTTTTTTAAAATTATACTATTCAAAAAAAGTAGGGGATATCCAAACTGATGTTGATATTTTCGGAAAATGGTATTGGATACACGTGATTGGACACATCAGTATGTTACCAGGTTTAGTGTGGATCATGAATGTCACTTGCCCACGAAAACCTTGTGCAGGTCTTTTGCATGAGCGCCGCATTAATATCTATGGGGTACATTTTGAAATTTTCATTTGTACTGGACAGGCTTTTGCGGAAGTCTCATTGTTCTTTTCTTGGTATAAACTCGTTCATCAATAGTTTCTGGTCGAAACGTAACTTTTGAGGTATGCGAAGACTGACATGTGATGAATGTTTACATGCCATTGGGTCATGTTGGGTCAGAATCAGCATACCAGTATCTCTGGTGGTTCCTTCAGATTTGCAGGTATTTTGAAGTAGCAGGTTTCCACCCTCGATTCAGTATTATTTCAATACCTTTACCATTTGGTACTTTCAGTATACCACCCACCTCTATCTGATTGTGGTCACAACTGATATTTTTAGATTTGCAACAAAATGCACATGGAACAGAATGCTTGATAAAAAATTAAAACATGAAAATGTGAATTGAATTGTCATGTGCAATCTAAACTGCCAACACAGGAAAAAATGTTTTGAAATGATTTGTAACTTGGTAACTGTTTGACATACGTTAACTGTGAGGGCCACAGCAATCCAGGCCTCAATTCTTTAGTACAGTCTATACTCCAAATTGTTCTTGTTGAAAGCATACCATGTAGGGTATAGAACTTAACATATTCTCAATTATCCTAAACATATTCTCAATTATCCTAATTCTTGTCTTATTCCATAATCCTTTTATAAACATTGAACATTATCCTTTTCATCAAACACTACACACAGTCAAGTTAATCAATGGTAAAATATTTCTAAACAGCTGGTGACAAACACATTTAATTATGTGATCATCACAAGGTGTGTACTTAGAAATGCGAACCATGTTTTGAAAATATGCTCCAGCCATTACTAATGTGCTAAAGACTTTGAACTACAGATATTAATAATACATGTAATAACACTTTGGCCGGACACTGATTTGTCGCGGTTCACGGATGAGAAGGCCTTGGTTACCCTTGTACTCCCAACTGCCGCCCTATTCCCATGCTTCTTCTCTCCTTCCAAAACTCAGAGACGAACTGCTTGATGACATTCCTTGTCCCATTCTTCCCAATCTCTCTGATTAGCATATTAACCCTCTTCTTTGAGTCTCCCACTAACCACACATCCCACTTCCCCATTATACTCCCAGTGAATCTTATTCTTTTAGACTGGTATTTTGGGCATTCTAGAAGAAAGTGTTCCAGGGTCTCCATCATGCCCAAATTACACATCTGGCACTCCTTTTCTCTGTTTTGCAACCTCAGCTCAAACAACAGTGACCTCCCTCCCCCCCCCCCCCCCCCCTCCCCAGGTGCCATCAAGGTACTCTTCAAAACCAGGCTTCTCTTTATCACGTAGGCCACCCAAAGACCTCTTTGATTTGACCCCCACCCCCTCTCTCGACAACTAAGGTTGCCATCCTCCATGACCCTTTCTCTGACGATTTTTAGCTCACCTGACTGAAAGTCAGGGTGAGCTTTTCTTATCACTCTTCGTCTGTCGTCCGTCATCCGTCATCTGTCGTCCTGCGTGAAGGTGGTGCTTGAGCCTCTTTCTCCTAAACCACTGGCCACATTTTAATTAAATTTCATGTAAGTAGTGGTTATATAGGGGCATTTTGATTTTTATCCCAAATAGGTTTCGGCTCATATTGAGCAGAGGTAGGGAAAAAATGGCCAAATTTTTTGAAAATCTTCTTCTAATGAACCACCAGTAGCAGAGACTTGATATGTGGTATACAGAGTCCTTTTGAGGTGTAGAATCAAATTTGTTCAAGAGAAGTTTGTCGGGCATTATTTGCCTTCGTTATGGGAGGGGCAAAAATTTTGGCCACGCCTAAAATTTCTATTTTCAGAACCGTGAGGTCGATTTGAACCAAATTTGATATGAGATGATAATGGGTCATAAGTAGTTGATTGATGCAAAAAAAAAATTTTCTCATTGCCCCGTGGGAACCTCGGGAGCTAAAAATAGGAAAAACCTTAAAACTGCCGTATCTCCAAAACTACATGGCACAGAGAATTCTTATTTTGTATAAAGTTTACTTTTATCCAGTAGAAAAGAATGGTTAAAAAAAATCTCTATCGGTTTGATCACAAGGTACTTTTTTCAGGACTTTGAAAAAGTGCTGAGTCAGCACTTTTTAACACTGTAGGCAATAGGAAAAAGATTAAAAAATCTTCTTCTCCAGATCCAGCAGGCAGAATCTTTTGATATTTGGTATGCAACATTGTGGGGTGGATCTCATTCAAGTTTGTTCAAATTAGCCCCCTGGATTCATATTTGGGCTCACTATAGAAGCCCGAATTCGAACTTAATGCATTTCAGGCTAATTTCTTAAAAAATCTTCTTCTCCAGATCCAGCAGGCAGAATCTTTTGATATTTGGTATGCAACATTGTGGGGTGGATCTGATTCAAGTTTGTTCAAATCGGCCCCCTGGGTTTATATTTGGGCTCAGTATAGAAGCTCGAATTCAAACTTAGTGCATCTCAGGCAAATTTCTTCAAAAATCTTCTTCTCCAGATCCAGCAGGCAGAATCTTTTGATATTTGGTATGCAACATTGTGGGGTGGATCTGATTCAAGTTTGTTCAAATCGGCCCCCTGGGTTTATATTTTGGCTCAGTATAGAAGCTTGAATTCGAACTTAGTGCATTTCAGGCAAATTTCTTAAAAAATCTTCTTCTCCAGATCCAGCAGGCAGAATCTTTTGATATTTGGTATGCAACATTGTTGGGTGGATCTGATTCAAGTTTGTTCAAATCGGCCCCCTGGATTCATATTTGGGCTCACTATAGAAGCCTGAATTCGAACTTAGTGCATTTCAGACAAATTTCTTAAAAATCTTCTTCTCCAGATCCAGCAGGCAGAATCTTTTCATATTTGGTATGCAACATTGTGGGATGGATCTGATTCATGTTTGTTCAAATCGGCCCCCTGGGTTTATATTTGGGCTCAGTATAGAAGCTTGAATTCGAACTTAGTGCATTTCAGGGAAATTTCTAAAAAAAATTTCTTCTCCAGATCCAGCAGGTAGAATCTTTTAATATTTGGTATGCAACATTGTGGGGTGGATCTGATTCAAGTTTGTTCAAATCGGCCCTCTGGATTCATATTTGGGCTCACTATACAAGCTCAAATTCGAACTTAGTGCATTTCAGGCAAATTTCTTTGAAAATCTTCTTCTCAAGATCCAGCATGCAGAATCTTTTGATATTGGGTATGCACCATGCTTAGGGGGTGAGATTCAAGTTTGTTCAAGCCAAGTCCCTGGGTTCATATTTGGGCTCACTGTGGTAGCCCGAATTATAACTTAGTTCAAAATGAGGAATTTTCTTTAAAAAATCTTCTTCAGATCCAGCAGTTGGAATGTTTTGATATTTGATATGCAGCATCCTTATGGGGGGGGAGATTTAAGTTTGTTCAAATCATGCCCCTAGGTCCATATTTGGACTTTCTGTGGGAGCTTGAATTCTAACTTAGTTCAAAATGAGGAATTTTCTTTAAAAATCTTCTTCTTCAGATCCAGCAGTCAGAATGTTTTGATATTTGGTATACAGCATCCTTAGCGGGGTGAGACTCAAGATTGTTAAAGCCAAGTCCCTTGGTTCATATATGGGCTCTCTGTGGGAGCCCAAATTATAACTTAGTTCAATATGAGGAATATTCTTTAAAAATCTTCTTTTTTTTTAGATCCACTGGTCAGAATCTTTGGATATTTGGTAGAAGCTTTTCTTAGGAGGAGCAGATGCAACTTGTTGAAATCAATTCTCTGGGTTGATATTTAGGCTACTATGTCAGGTGAGCGCCCTCAGGCCCCTTGGGGCCTCTTGTTTTTACCCTGGTTGGCCCCAATGTCTACGTCCGAGATCTCCCATGAGTAGTTCTCTATTAGTTCCCTCACTTGGACCATACACCCTGTCTTGATATTTGAGTTGAAAATTCTCAGGAACATTACTTTACACCATCAGCTGTCGGGGAGATTTACCTAGTAATTAAGATAACAGAGTTTCAATAAGTCTAGCCTGTCCTTGATCCTCATCCACCCAAGCTCATCCCTGATTGCTTCTAGTGCTGTGGCAATTGTTCAACCTCATTATCCATCGGCCTGCATCGTTCTGCAGGATTTCCAAGCTCTTTACAGCCATCTGGTTTAGAGGTACCACTTCAGTACCATATGTTATACTTGGCAGACCCACCATTTCCCAAATGGATTTCCCCACGAAAACCTTATTGAAACTGTTTCTCCCTATAAGTTTCATTTGATTAAGGATTGGCCTCCCCTTCAGAATCAGTTTATTTGTGTGGTTTCGGTAGATGATGTGATGTTTATATTTACCCCAAGTTACTTGTAGTCACCTGTCTCTCCTACACTAAGAAGTTTGCTGCTACCTTCCGGAATACAGAACTCCCCCACTCTCCACCTTCGAGTGGGGTCCACTTTGCGGCCCTTCGGGTATAACTTTGCTCTTGCTTTCATTAAGTTTGAGTCTCCATTTGCTCCCATATTTCCCAACAATTCCCAGGATTTTCGCTAGCTCCTCTTCGCTTTATGACACTGGCACCATATCGTCTGCAAAAAAGAGCCCTGAGCTCTGCAAGTCCCTAACTGCTACACCCTCATCGCTATGCAGGATTTCATCTCACAGTCATGTTATGAATCAACATGTGTTATTTGTAAATCTTAGTAGATGATTCTGTATTCTGTTCAACTTGAAAATGGACAGTATACAAACAGAAACCTATTCTTTCAAGTTTGCAACCATTACAAAAATGCAATTAAACATTCTTTTGAGTCCCTTGCTTATATTTTTTTAACATTTATCTTAACTTTGTTATCAAAACCAAATATATGCGTGCTTTTTCCTTATTTTTCAACATTTAACTTGAAGGCCCAGAATTACTGGAATTGAACATTAATACTGTATGTATGGGGGAAAAATAAAAATACTATTTTTCTCATAAAAGAATTCCCTTCTTTTCTTGTTACATGTTGATGTTAACTCTTCTCTCACCTTTTATCAGGTTTGATTAACCTTCCCCATACAGCCACAGACTGTCTCTTTTATGGCTTTGAAAAACTTGCCCTCATGTGTATTTTTCCTTGAAAACATCTAGTAGCTGCATTTATCTTGACAATGTTTTTAAATCATTGTTGGCCACCTGTATAGTGATGTAAAAACTGTTAATCGATCTGCAGCTGTGCACATTACTGTAAAAAATTAAGCTGAGTATCAAGGGGTAAAAAGATTTAATAGTCAAGATGGAAATCTGATATATCAGAATTTTAATAATCTTGTATGTTCATTTTTTCAGGTTTTTGGCACTACAGAAGACACTGTTGTCCCAATATTCATCTTCAAGTAGCGTTGAGGCTGCCAGTGCATTGTCTGTGTGATTAATACAAAATTAGTCTGCTGGTTGAAGTTTTGTATAAATTTATACTTTGGTCTTGATGTTGGAAATGTACTTGACTCAAAAAAGGCAAAAATATACCTTAAATTAAATGAAAGCAAACAGTATATTGAGGGTTTTTTTAATGACTGATATTAAATATTCTCAGAAGGAGTCACGTGGGACCAAATCAAAAATCTGAAACCATTATGCACATCTAGAGACCATATCTGAACATATGAACACTCTTTAAATGTTTCGAATTAAAAACCCAAGGAGTCTTTCATGAAAATTAATTGTCTTAGCAACAAATCTGGCACCATAGGAAACCACATGGGACTGGATGAAAAAATCCAAAACTTTTATGCACATCTAGAGACCCTTCCTGAATGCTGAAATCTGATTCTCTCATGACAAAAGTGGTGCTACTGGTGCTATATGGGGCCAAATCCGAACAAAAATTACAAACCTTTATGCACATCTAGAGACCCTACCTGAACACATGAACACACTTTCAAAGTTTTGAATTAAAAACCTAGGAAGCCTTTTTCCAGAAAACGATAAATGACAAAAGTGGCATTATGGGCACCACATGGGGCTGAATTAAAAATCTAAAACCTTCATGCACATCTAGAAATGCTACCTGAATGTATGAACACACTTTTAATGTTTTGAATTAAAACTCCTAGGAGCCTTTTACGGGAACTGATTGTCTAATGGCAAAAGTGGTGCATCAGGCCCCCATGGGACCAAATTGACACTCCGAAACCTTTATGCACATCTAGAGACCTACCTGAACATATGAACACACTTGTAACATTTCAAATTTAAAACCCCTGAAGCCTTTCTCCAGAAACCAATTCTTTAATGACAAAAGTGGTACTATGGATTAGTGCTTAAACATTTAATCGGTTACAGTTCGTTTATTGCTGTTACCGCTTATGAATTTAGCTACCGGTTAATGGTTTGCATGTATTTGGAGTCTAAACAAGCCATGTGTCTTGTGTTAGTTGTTTTCAGAAGACTCCTTTAATAAGGTTTAATATTTTTATTACCTTCCTGACCTGCCAGCAAGCCCATTCTCGCCAGTAACTCCAGTCCACAACTTTACGTGCGATTTTATAGGGTTGCAGTTGCACCTGCATTTTCATGCAGGCCCATCCCCAAGAAATGTGGTAAGTTTGAATGAAATATATTCAAAATCAATCGAAACTTCAAAGTGTAGCGAGTGGGTAAATAAGAAAGAAAACTATTCAAATAAAAGTGTATCAAAACTTACCTAATGCTTGTGTTGTTTATTTTTTATGAATCCTATGAAAATCATCAACAACTAAAGCCCAGTTATTGAATATTATTTAATCAGTATTCAGCAGTTGTATGACTGGCATTGACTGCAGCCATTAATGTTTCGTTTTTATAAAGGGGTCACAGTTATTCAACCAGAGCACCCTGAGTACATATTCCTTACATAAGCAGCATTGTTTTGTTTCGCAAATCATATGGTGAGTGCCAACATTGTCAAAAAACAGTGGCTTTTAGTTTTGATCAGTTTCATTGCAAATGGTGTTTCAAAAAAAGCCTGTTAATTATAAATAGGCAGAATCTGTCAGGGGTGTTACACATGTAAAATGAGGCAGTGTAAGTATAAATGTTTTCTGAAGCTGGGCTTTTTTATATGTAAAAAATATTCAGCTTGGACTTCGCCAAATTAGTATTAATTTACTTTTGAACCAGATGTATTATCTAGTTAACATGTTGTGAGGCTGGAATAAGAATCACTTAATATGCCAAATAATGCCAGAAAGAATGGGTGTTACATTGAATGAGGGCAGCGGTATCGTAATATGAAATTCTGAATCTGCTGTATACAGTATAGTCACTTATTTACAGTGGAAAAAAAAGCTGACACCATTCTACAAGTTAACTTTGACATAAATGTAGTGGTTAATCAGAAATTATTTGTATAATAGCAAACAGTTACCGGTTACTAAATTTACTAACCGTTTCAGCACTACTACAGGTTGTTACATGATAGTAACATAAAACATGTAGTAACATGGAGCCCAATCAAAAATCAGAAATCTACATGCACATATAGATACTCTACCTGAACATATGAACACACTTTCAACAAGTAATTGCATCAATTCTACATCCTGCACTGCAAGGAAATCAGTGAGAACTTCTCTATCAAATTTCTGCGTGCCATGGAATCAAGGACACTGGTTTTGTTTTCAATGGCATAGCAGGGGTTCAAACCCACGTCAAGAGAGTTTCCTTTGGCACCAGCTGCCTAGCAAAACTATATTGAACCACGCACACCACTCAGCCACCGACAGACCCCAAAAAAGGTATGGTTGTTAACCATGTATATATGAGGTCAGTACAGATCACACAGAATTCTCTCTCAGTTTTTTTTAAAGTTATTCATCAAGTAATTACATCAATTCTACATGCTGCACTGCCAGGAAATCAGTGAAAACTTCTCTATCAAATTTCCGACTGCCATAGAATCAAGGATGCTGGTTTTGTTTGCAATGGCATAGCTGGGGTTCGAACCCATGCCGAGAGAGTTTCCTTCAGTACCAACTGCCTAGTGATAAACTGTACTGAATCACACGCACACCACTCGGCCACCGTCAGACCCCAAAAAAGGTATGCTAGTTAACCAAGTATATACGAGATCAGTACAGATCACACAGAATTCTCTTTCAGTTATTTTTTTAGCTCAACTTGACAAAGTCAAGCTGAGCTATTGCCATCACTTCTCGTCCGTCGGCGTACGTACGTACGTACGTACATACGTTGGTATGTATGTCCACAATTTCATTTGGCACACCTCACAGGTCGCATTTATGATCAGATTACTTTGAAACTTGGTATGCTTGTTTGGGGTGACCTCTAGATGGGAGCTATCGATTTTCTTCAATTTCCGTCAAAAAATGTTGCGGCGGCCAACGTTCTTAGAACTTAGTTTAGTCAGACCACAATATTTCCCTTTGGCTCACCCTACAGGGCACATTTATGACTAGATTGCTTTGAAATCTGGTATGCTTATTTACTGTGACCTCTAGATGGGAGCTGTCGATTTTCTTCCATTTCCGTCAAAAAATGTTGCCACAGCCAACGTTCTTAGAATTTAGTCTAGTCAGACCACAATATTTCCCTTTTGTACACCATACAGGGCACATTTATGATCGGATTGCTTTGAAACCTGGCATGCTTGTTTGGGGAGGCCTCTAGATGGGAGCTATCGATTTTCTTCAGTTTCTGTCAAAAAATGTTGCCACTGGCAAAAAAAATTACATTGGTACCAATGATCTTCAATTTTGCCATTTCATTTATAACTTACCAAGTTCAAGTTTGTCAAGTTGAGCTACAGTGTCATTGACACTTTCATTTTTAGCTCCGCTGACAAAGTCCATCCATCCGTCCGTCGTCAACATTTTATTTGTCCGGGCCATAATTTCTGAACAGCTGAATATTTTTCAACTAAACTTTATAACAATATGTATTATCAGTGGATGGTGTGTCATCAACCATTATAAAGTCTGTAACCCCACAGGGTCAAGGTCACAGGCCACATGAGCAAGAAAAAAATATTTTGTTTGTCCGAGCCATAATTTCTAAACTACTGAATATTTTTGGACCAAACTTTATAACGTCATGTAATGTCAATAGGCGGTGTGTAATCGATCCAAGCCATAAGTTTCGTGACAACTGAAAATTTTTCGGGTAAAGTTTGTAACAATATTAGTATTAGAAAACATGCCCATGCGATCAGTGGCCCTCAGCGGAGCTCTCTAGGCGTGACAGGCCTCTTGTTTTAAGTTATTCAAGTAATTTCATCAATTCTACATACTGCACTGTAAGGAAATCAATGAGAACTTCTCTATCAAATTTCCCTTAGGAGCCTTACGCTGGAAACTGATTCTCCAAAAACAAAAGTGGCACTACAGGCACCACATGGGGCCGAATCAAAATTCCAAAACCTTTTTGCACATCTAGAGATCATACCTGAACCCTATGAACACACTTTCAGTGTTTCGAAAATTTAACCCCTAAAGTCTTTTGCCTGAAACCGATTCTCAAACAACAAAAGTAGCGTTACGGGTACCACATGAGGCCAAATCAAAAATCCAAAACCTTTATGCACATCTAGGGAGCCTACCTGAACATATGAACACTCTTTCAATGTTTAGAATTAAAAACCCTTGGGGCTTTTTCGCCGGAAACAGATTGTCTATCGACAAAAGTGGCATCACAGGAACCACAAGAATCTAAAAATCTGAAACCTTTATGCAGTATGTTGAGGTTTTTTTAATGTCTGTTATTAAATATTCTATAACAACAAAGGTTCCACATGAGGCCAGATCAAAAATCCAAAACCTTTATGCACTTCTAGAGACCATACCTGAACAGATGAACACACTTTCAATGTTTCAAATTAAAAACCCTAGAAGCCCTTTTGCAGAAATTGATTATCTAATGACAAAACTGGCACCATGGGAGCCACATGGTGGGCTGGATGAAAAATCCTAAATCTTTTATGTCTATCTCGAGACTCTGCTGGAAACTGATTCTCTCATGACAAAAGTGGCACTACTGATACCACATGGGGCCAAATAAAAAATCCTCAAACCTTTATGCACATCTGGAGACCCTACCTGAACATATTAATACACTTTCTCCCCTTGGGAACACCAAGAAGTGAAGCCATGCTTGTATACTGCGGTAATCAGGCTCTGTTTTACCAGTAAAATAGGGGTATGAGATGTTCGGTCCCAAAACCAGTTTGTCGCGGGAAGGTTCGTCCAGGCCGTTTTCGTCCTAAAATGACAACCCGGACAATTCATCTCAAATATTGGGACAATTTGTCCCTGCAATATTTTTAGCTCAACTTTGACGAAGTCAAATTTGAGCTATTGTCATGGCCCGTCGTCCGTCTGTCCGTCTGTCCGTACGTCAACAATTGGCTATGGCTCGGGCTAGAGGTCGTATTTATGAACCAATCTTTACGAAACTTCTTGTGTACCTTTGTTATGACCCTGGGACGGGAACGAGTGTTTTTAGGTGTGGTCCGAAATTCAAGATGGCTGCCAGCGGCCATTTTGTACCGATGATGCAAAAATCAGTTTTTTGTACAGAACTCCTGTATGAAAGTTCTGATTTGAATAAAGTTTGGTATAAATGTTTAGTACCATGGGATACATCACATATAATATGGGTTTTTTTCTCGTGCGTAAATTATGCAAATTAGACTGACTTTGATTTATTTAGTGTTACTTTCAGAGCTGTAAGTGCCAAGCTGCTATGGCTCGGGCTAGAGGCCGTATTTATGAACCAATCTTTACGAAACTTCTTAGGGACCTTTGTTATGACCCTGGGATGGGAACGAGTGTTTTTGGGTGTGGTCCGAAATTCAAGATGGCTGCCAGTGGCCATTTTGTACCGATGATGCAAAAATCAGTTTTTTGTACAGAACTTCTGTATGAAAGTTCTGATTTGAATAAAGTTTTGTATAAATGTATAGTACAATGGGATACATCACATATAATACGGGTTTTTTTCTCGTGCGTAAATTATGCAAATTAGACTAACTTTGATTTATTTAGTGTTACTTTCAGAGCTGTAAGTGCCAAGCTGCTATGGCTCGGGCTAGAGGCCGTATTTATGAACCAATCTTTACGAAACTTCTTGGGTACCTTTGTTATGACCGTGGGACGAGAACGAGTGTTTTGGGGTGCAGTCCCAAATTCCAGATGGCTGCCAGCAGCCATTTTGTACCGACGATGCCGAAATCTGTTTTTTGTACAGAACTTCCATATGAAAGCTCTGATTTGAATAATTTTTTGTATGAATGTTTAGTACCATGGGATACATTACATATATTACAGGTTTTTTCTTGTGCGTAAATTATGCAAATTAGGCTAACTTTGATTTATTTAGTGTTACTTTCAGCACTGTGAGTGCAAATCCCAATACGGCTCGGGCTAGAGGCCGTATTTATGAACCGATCTTCACGAAACTTCTTGGGTACCTTTGTTATCACTGTGGGACGAGAAGGAGTGTTTTTGGGTCCAGTCTGAAATTCAAGATGGCCGCTAGCAGCCATTTTGTTCAAAATTAAGTGCAATCAGATTTTTGCGCAGAACTTCCAAATGAAAGATCTGATTTGAATAAATTTTTGTATGAATGTTTAGTACCATGGGATACATTACATATAATACAGAGTTTTTCTCGTGAATAAATTATGCAAATTAGGGGTCCGGGTGGGACTTAGAAAATTTTGGACCAAAATCCGGAAATTAGTTTTTTGTTTTTTTATGCGTTTTGGTCAATTTTAAGACAAAAAAAAAAAAATTTTTTTACACTGAAAATTTGGGGTCCGGGTGGGACAATCCGGAAATTAGTTTTTTTGTGTTTTGATGCATTTTGGTCAATTTTAAGAAGAAGAAGAAAAAATTTTAGTCTGAAAATATTTTGTTTGGGACTGAAAATTTCCACACAAAAATAATAATCTACAATGATTGGTCTTAATCTGTAGTCCATTACAGTCACCTTGTAATTCTTTTATTATTGTTGACTGGGCCAAAACAAATACTAATTCCTGTCTTATTCATTATTCAGTTGTCTTGGTCACAGCAAGTACTAATTCCTGTCATATCCAAGTTGAGCTACAGAGTCATTGACTCTTTCATTCAGAATATCGAGACGTTTCATCCCAAATGAATTTTTTTTTTCAATATCAGGATTTGTCCCAACATTTATTTTCATGGTATCAGGGCAAATCATCCTGAATGCAATTTTCTCCAGCAAATTATATATACTTTGAATAATAGTGAAGAAGTACTATTGTAATATCCCCAAAATTATTTCATTTCACTTTGTCCGAACAAAGGTTTCTATACAGCAAATTGAAGGTCATTATCTCGCTAATTGGAATTCACCTGTTGCCAGGTTGGCTTAGCATCCAAACATGATGAAAATTTGGGGAGATAACTCCTACCCCCTTAGAAATTTCGAATTTTTACGTAAATTCAAAAGTTGCAACCAGAGGCCACCAAAATATGTTGCTCATAAACTTTGATTGATCATTCTGACTCATAGGGAGTTAGCCTACATGACTGTGTTTGATATATGTCAGTTATGAGTACATTTCTCATGAATATCGTGTTTGAAATGTCAAATTTAAGAAAAAAATTGTGTTTTTACAAAATTCACCTAATTGCAGAATGCAGGAATGGGCATCAATTTTGGTTTATTGGGAGGCCAGTTTGCCAAAAATTGCACAGCTGATATATCTTCATGACTATATTAGAATTTAAACCCATTTCTAAACGGTCTGGCACACAGCTGGTACAAACTAGCACCAGAACCTGCCCCCCCCCCCCCCCCTCCCAAATTTCGAAAAAGTTACGAATTTCCCACGATTGTCAGCCATCTTCCCAAAATGATGAGATAAAAGCTAATTTGGATCTTTTGGAACTTATTTCACATCAAAATTTTCCTACCATTTAATATTATAAATCAATTACTTTGTTTTGTGTACTTTTCAGAGGTAAGTTTTTTTTAATCTTGAACTAATGCACAATAACAAACCTACAAATCCATAGGCTCTCCTTCAGTAAAAATAAAATTATAAAAAAGTGATCACATGTGTTTACTAGATGGTACCTCCTCAACAGTAAAGATCCATTATTATTTTCAAAAATAAATATTATAACGAAAACTAATTCCTTGGACAAACCTTAAATTGTCAATCAATTATGATTTGATCTGAATTATTTCAGATTTTTGAATTTGTGTTAAGAATAAAACATTGACTTAAAGATAGTACGCATTTTGAGTTGTGGCATCTTACATCAGTTCATCTTCTCAGTTCTAGATCATGAATGTGTATGACACTTTCAATATTTGTTCAACTGAACAGCTAACGGATCTTTAATGCCTAATCGATATTGACTAACAATATTAAAGTGAGGACTAGACTTATGAAATCTCATGACATCTGACAATAATGTTATCATTGATAGTCACTTCAAAAATTATGCATTGTCATCACAATCATTGTCGCTGTCTCTATCACTCATCCTATTAAGGCAGTGATGATTGTTGCACAAATCTCCACATTAGAAGGCGTCGCTTTAGGGAAGTTCGTTCTTGATACAAGATCATTTCTTCAAATCACAATTTCCCTTCCACCCACAAGAAATGAAAGCAAGTACCATTGTGGGAGCCAGTGGCAATATTGTCCAAAGTGGTAGCAAAATCGCCATAATTATTTATCCAGCCGTTATGCTCGAATCTACAATATCCACATTATGTGAGAGACCATTCTTCCAAATGAAAGTTTCACCCTTTGGACATGCAGCTTTAATACATCTGATGTTGGTGGCAGTAGATAGGTCCGAGTCTTTTTCTTCAGAGAGAACAGCTTTTATCTGAGTTCATAGACTTCTGACAAAACCATTTCCCCATATATCATGCACACAAACTTCTCACAAGAGCGAAAAAAATTGTCTTGTGACATTTCTGCTTTCTCCCAAGTCTTGCACAGCTATGCACATTTCAGCATTTGTGGCTATAATCTCAAATGGTTTTCATTTTCCTTTGCCAGAGAACTTACTTGTCAAGTCACATCTAGTTATGGCATGTAGACCCAGCAGTGTCTGGCATACATCAGAACCCAGGTTCCCTTCTGTGGCCTTGATTGAAACAAGATGAGCTCACCTCTGGGTTCCAGTGTCCAATATTATGACTGCATTTATTCTTACAGAAAAGTGACATGCAACGATTTCAACGTCAACATCTGGAGATCGTATTACGATGGACTTGTTCAACATGGAGGCGTTTTTGGCATGAAATAGCATGTGTCAGCCTCTTCGTGTTTGAAAGTGAGATCTGCACGAAATAACACAACATTTTAGTTTGTGGCACATCTCCTCACGAGTGATATACAGTTCTGTTGATTTGAGCATTTCCTCTATATTAGTTGAGGATGCTTTCTTGTTAGAAGTGAGTGACAGAAACTTTTTCTTTTGTCATTGGCACTTTTGTGTTCCTCCAGTCACTATCATCTGTAGAGATCCATGGGTTTTACGCCCAGTTCTTTCTATTTGTTTGATTGAAGGGATAGGATATCTAATCAATAATGAAATCAAACCTTTTCATCACTGGATGCTGCGGCTGTAGAATGATTCGCAGGACAAGAGTGGTTACATATGCAAATGTCTCAGGGGTGTGCGTTATTGCTTGAAGAATTGCCATGCCAACATATAGATGAGCAGCATCATGTGGAGCTTTATCAAAGTAGTGAACTCCCTCCTCCAGTATGCTCATCATAACAGATTTTGTAGTGTTCGATAGCCAACCATATGCAGCTGACCATGGCAGGGGTCCTAAATCATAATGTTGCACATCTCGCATGTCTAGCGATTGCGCTTGTAATATGACTAGGAGTCTGACAAAAGATTCTGATCCACCTTAATTTGCACCTCTCTGAAAGCTACCCTGAGTTGAGACACCTTGGTTTCATTAGAAAAAGTTCCCAGCTTCAGCTTTTGAATTGGTTCATTGAAGTCCTCCTCGTGCAACTTAATTTGTTCCTTAATAAACCTTCTGTCCATGGGGTAAGGCAAAAAGCAGGTCTTCTGTCAGAGATTCTGATGCTACTACTATGCCAGATGTTAAGCTAATAAGTTCATCGCCATGAAAAGGATTCTGCCCAGTTTTATAAAGTTGATAAAACTTCATGCTCGTCTCTTTCATCTCGATGTGTCCTGCTTTTAGATGACTGTCTCACCATAGTTTCTGTTTTACCATGGATGTTCGTCACGTTGTGACATTTGTCAAGTATTGCCGCCCTGTTATTATTCTGGCTTCCCTTTTGAAAAGCTCATCAGCAGGGATTCTTGACTGCTACCTTTTTATGAATTTTACTATATTTCAAGAGAATAGAAAATCTAATAGCTATTAGTCAGTGTACACATGTGACTTGTTTCGACCTTTTCATATAATAATATATTGCGGGGAATAACTTATATTGTTAATACTTACATTTAACTCAAGAGCTGGTTACAGTCCCACAGACTAATTCTATTTTTTACTCATCCTTATTTTACTCAATTATTCTCTTTTTCACTTTATTATTTGATTAATGTTTACTTTTGTAAGAAAATGTATGTTTCAACTTGTAAAGATTTTAATTCACTGATAAAAAATGTTCTATTTATTTTGTCACTTTAATGTTACTGTAATATTTTATTGTTATATTAAATAATATCTATAATATAAGAAATTAGTTATGGACATGTAAGAATTAACTCGTCAATAATGAACACGTGCAAGGTATGTTGTGTAACATTTTCAGCATGTATTAGGTGTTATCAACACAGGTGCATGCTTTCAGTTTTTCATGTGCATTTCACTTTCATCAGCCGATGAGCTGTTTTATTTAATCATTAGCTGAGTTATGTTAGCTGTTTGCAGAGTTAGTTGACCACCAAGTCTGTCTTGTGCAGGATAACCTTATCACCAGGGACAATCAACAGAAATATTGCAAGACACAATCATTCCTAAATAAATTTTGGGGCAATTACAGGAATGGTCTTATTAACACAAGCACATTTTGTAAAAGAACTGTTGATGTATATGGAGAGTTGTAAATATTAATTTTTAACAGGTCTATGAAAAGCTTAAATTCACACATCTTTATGCTACAGTACTATTGGAAATAAGTTGCAGTATAAACTCAGTAGAATTTATATTTTTCCTTTATTGATAGCAACAGACTTGAGCATTCAATTTGAATTCCGCCAGGAATGTGAGGAAAGTGTCACTACAGTGACTATGATTTTCTCTACCAATATCTGGATACAAAGCATTTTTAAAATAGTCGTACATGTATGATCATTTATCTCCCAAAATTACTTTTTGGGATGAGTCGTCTGATGAATTGCCCCCGTCCAATAATGTATTTTGGATGAATCATCCTGGAACAAACTGGTTTGAGGACAAAACATCCCAGAGCTTTAAAACAGGAACCAGTCACCAATGCTTTGGGTGGTAGTCCTCTAAAATGGGCAACATGGGTATAAACGATTGAGTAAAATTGGCTTTATCTCTGTGTTGTGGTCATGATTAACCATAATGCAGATATATGTGACCTTAAACACCAATAAATAAATGAATTCACTTTCAATGTTTTGAAATAACAAGGGGCCTGAGGGCGCTCACCTGACATGGTAGCCTAAATATCAACCCAGAGAATTGATTTCAACAAGTTGCATCTGCTCCTCCTAAGAAAAGCTTATTCCAAATATCGAAAGATTCTGACCAGTGGATCTGAAAAAAAAGAAGATTTTTAAAGAATATTCCTCATATTGAACTAAGTTATAATTTGGGCTCCCACAGGGAGCCCATATATGAACCCAGGGACTTGGCTTTAACAAACTTGAATCTCATCCCCTAAGGATGCTGCACATCAAATATCAAAACATTCCGACTGCTGGATATGAAGAAGATTTTTAAAGAAAATTCCTCATTTTGAACTAGGTTACAATTCAAGCTCCCACAGTGAGTCTAAATATGGACCTAGGGACATGGCTTGAACAAACTTGAATCCCCCCCCCCCCCCCCCTAAGGATGCTGCATATCAAATATCAAAACATTCCAACTGCTGGATCTGAAGAAGATTTTTTAAAGAAAATTCCTCATTTTGAAATTTTGAACTAAGTTACAATTCGGGCTACCACAGTGAGCCCAAATATGAACCCAGGGACTTGGCTTGAACAAACTTGAATCTCACCCCCCTAAGCATGGTGCATACCCAATATCAAAAGCCTGCTGGATCTTGAGAAGAAGATTTTCAAAGAAATTTGCCTGAAATGCACTAAGTTCGAATTCAAGCTTCTATAGTGAGCCCAAATATGAATCTAGGGAGCCGATTTGAACAAACTTGAATCAGATCCACCCCACAATGTTGCATACCAAATATCAAAAGATTCTACCTGCTGGATCTGGAGAAGAAGATTTTTTAAGAAATTTGCCTGAAATGCACTAAGTTCGAATTCGGGCTTCTATAGTGAGCCCAAATATGAATCCAGGGGGCCGATTTGAACAAACTTGAATCAGATCCACCCCACAATGTTGCATACCAAATATCAAAAGATTCTGCCTGCTGGATCTGGAGAAGAAGATTTTTTAAGAAATTTGCCTGAAATGCACTAAGTTCGAATTCGAGCTTGTATACTGAGCCCAAATATATACCCAGGGAGCCGATTTGAACAAACTTGAATCAGATCCACCCCACAATATTGCATACCAAATATGAAAAGATTCTGCCTGCAGGATCTGGAGAAGGAAGATTTTTTAAGAAATTTGCCTGAAATGCACTAAGTTCGAATTCGAGCTTCTATACTGAGCCCAAATATAAACCCAGGGGGCCGATTAGAACAAACTTGAATCAGATCCACTCCACAATGTTGCATACCAAATATCAAAAGATTCTGCCTGCTGGATCTGGAGAAGAAGATTTTTGAAGAAATTTGCCTGAAATGCACTAAGTTCAAATTCAAGCTTCTGTACTGAGCCCAAATATAAACCCAGGGGGGCCGATTTGAACAAACTTGAATCAGATCCACCCCACAATGTTGCATGCCAAATATCAAAAGATTCTGCCTGCTCGATCTGGAGAAGAAGATTTTTTAAGAAATTTGCCTGAAATGCACTAAGTTCGAATTCGGGCTTCTATAGTGAGCCCAAATATGAATCCAGGGAGCCGATTTGAACAAACTTCAACCAGATCGACCCCACAATGTTGCATACCAAATATCAAAAGATTCTGCCAGCTGGATCTGGAGCAGAAGATTGTTGAAGAAATTTGCCTGAAATGCACTAAGTTCGAAATCGGGCTCCTATACTGAGCCCAAATATGAACCCAGGGGGCCGATTTGAACAAACTTGAATCAGATCCACCCCACAATGTTGCATACCAAATATGAAAAGATTCTGCCTGCTGGATCTGGAGAAGAAGATTTTTTAATCTTTTTCCTATTGCTTGCAGTGTTAAAAAGTGCGGACTCAGCACTTTTTCAAAGTCCTGAAAAAAGTACCTTGTGATCAAACCGATAGGGATTTTTTTTAACCATTCTATTCTACTGGATAAAAGTAAGCTTTATGCAAAATAAGAATTCTCTGTGCCGTGTAGTTTTGGAGATATGGCAGTTTTAAGGTTTTTCCTATTTTTAGCTCCCGAGGTTCCCACGGGGCAATGAGAAAAAAATTTTTTGCATCAATCAACTACTTATGACCCATTATCATCTCATATCAAATTTGGTTCAAATCGACCTCATGATTCTGAAAAGAGAAATTTTAGGCGTGGCCAAAATTTTTGCCCCTCCCATAACGAAGGCAAATAATGCCCGGCAAACTTCTCTTGAACAAACTTGATTCTAAACCTCAAAAGGACTCTGTATACAACATATCAAGTCTCTGCTACTGGTGGTTCATTAGAAGATTTTCAAAAAATTTGGCCATTTTTTCCCCACACCTCTGCTCAGTATGAGCCGAAACCTATTTTGGATAAAAATCAAAATGCCCCTATATAACCACTACTTACATGAAATTTAATTAAAATGTGTCCAGTGGTTTAGGAGAAAGAGGCTCAAGCACCACCTTCACGCAGGACGACGGACGAAGAGTGATAAGAAAAGCTCACCCTGACTTTCAGTCAGGTGAGCTAAAAACCTGAACATATGAACACACTTTTAATGTTTGAATTAAAACCCCTAGGAGCCTTCGCCAGAAACTGATTCTCTAACAACATAAGTGGTGCTACTGGCACAAAATGAGGCCAAATCAAAATTCTGAAACCTTTATGCACATCTAGAGGCTCTACTGAACATATGAACACACTTTCAACATTTTGAATTAAAACTCCTAGGAGCCTTTTATTTGGAAACTGATTCTTTAATGACAAAAGTGGCGCTACGGGTGCTGCGTGAAGCCAAATCAAAAATCTGAAACTGTTACGCACATCTAGAGACCCTATTTGAGCATATGAACACATTTTCAAAGTTTCAAATTAAAAACTTTCAAATTAGGAGCCTTTAGCCAGAAACTGATTCTCTAACAAGAAAAGTGGCACTACGGGTAAAATATCCGAAACATTTATGCACATCTAGAGACCCTACCTGAACATATGAACACACTTTCAGTGTTTCAAATCAAGAACCCTAGGAGCCTTTCCCCAGAAACTGATTCTCTAATGACAAAAGTGGCACTACAGACTCCACAGGAGACAGAATAAAAAAAACCCAAACCTTTATGCACATCTAGAGACCTTAACTGAACATATGAACACACTTTCAACGTTTTGAATTGAAACCCCAAGGTGCCTTTTTCCAGAAACCGATTTTCTGACAATAAAAGTGTTGCTATAGGAGCCACATGGATGGGGCTGAATCAAAAATCTGAAACCTTTATGCACATGTAGAGACCTTACCTGAACATATGAACACACTTTCAATGTTTCAAATTAAACCCCCTAAAAGCCTTTTGCTGGAAATTGATTGTCTAAGGACAAAACTGGCAGCATGGGAGCCACATTGGGTCAAATCAAAAATTCCAAACCTTGATTCACATTAGAGACCTAACGTGAATTTGCCGGAAACTGATTCTCTCACAATAAAAGTGCCACTACTGGTGCCACATAGGGGCTGAATAAAAAATCACAAACCTTTATGCACATCTAGAGACGTTACCTGAACATATGAACATACTTTCAACATTTTGAATTACAAACCCAAGGAGCCTTATGCCAGAAACCAATTCTAAAATGACAAAAGTTGCACTATGAGGCCCGGATAAAAGTCTGAAACCTGGAAGCACATCTAGAGACCCTACCAGAACATAGGAACACCCTTTAAACAATCAATTACATATCTCAGGAGCCTTTTCATCGAAAAGCAATATTTTAGCTCAGTCTTTAAGTGGCACCACTTAGTGACAAAAATTCAAACTGAACCTATTTTTTTCATCTTTATACCATACAAGAAGTACAGTAAGTTTCAAAATTATAGGTCAAAACAAGAGGCGCGCATTGGAGATGCAGGGGTCGAGCTGTGATTGCAATCAGAGAGTGTTACATGTTAATAACCCAGTTATCAAATCTGGAATCCTTGTTCAAGTCGTAATGCCAACAAGTTCAAAATTCATCAAAACTGACTGATTAAGGCCCGTAACTGTAGTGACAAATCGGACCAGGCCAGTTTTCGAACTGGCTTAAGATATTATTGCAAAAGACCTGAAAAGAAAATATTAGTCAAATCGGGAACTTTTGTTCAAGTTATTGTGCTAACGGGTTCAAAATTTATAAAAATTGACTAATTAAGGCCCATAACTCTGCAACAGAAAATTGGGTCAGGCCATTTTTTGAACTCGCTTGAGATATTGTAGCAAAAGACCTGTATGGCAAATATTAGTCACATCAGAGAACATTTGTTCAAGTTATTGCACTAACTGTGTGAGGACACCCAGATGCATGCCATTCATTGCCAAACCATAGGTCTTGCTTAACACAACTTGATCAAAAATGGCTGGGCAGATGTATGGACATAGATCATCCAGATGTAGACAGATCATCAGTATATATAAAAAATCACCTGGCATGGACAACAGAGTTATAAATAATAAAACTAGACTTTATGATTCTGGAGAATCATGGCTTTTCCCGATTAGATTCCATGATTTTTCTTGACCCCACAGTGTCTGATGAATTGTTTTAAACTGTCTCACTAAAGTTCCTTCATTGATGTTATGAGAAAGGTGAGTATAGTAGTCTCAAATGACTCGGTTTGGGTTTGATAAAAAAATGTTTAGGTAAAACCCATCATTAATGGTAGAATGGGTTAATATCAATATCAATGTTTCCCTATCAGTTTTGCGTCCGGTAAAAGAAGTTACGTTTCTCTGTGGCATTTCCATTTGATGTTGTTGGTGTCCAAAAACAGACTATTTCCTCAATTGTTTTTACATTTAACAGCCCATGAAGGGTTAACAAATGCCTACCAGAATAATTGATCCATGCATCTGGTCATATGACCCCAAGACCTATCAACGGCCATTTTCTCTTGAAAACCCCACAAAATGTTTGTAAAGAAATTCAGGGAAAACGATTTTTTAAGCTTTTGATGGGTATCCCAGTTAACCTCCCCAACAGGGGTTAACGCTTGGCTTTTTGAATACCTTTATTACATTTCAAAAATGGTCCTCTGTGAATTCCACTTCAAACAAAGGAGATTATGTTTATCTCTCATGTATACATTAGGTGCTGTGCGTGTCTGAAAACAGTCCCATGTTAACAACATTATGATGCTTGGCAGCTTGTAGATGGTTAAAAAACGCTCACCGGAGTATTTTGTCCATGCAACTTGTAATGTCACATAAAGACCTATGAATAGTCAATTTGTCTTGAAACCCTACAAGTTACCATTAGGGAAATTCACAGAAAATGGGAATTTAAAGCTTTCAAGGGATATCTCTCTTTAGCCTGCCCAAAATGGGTTAAGACGTCGACTTTTGAATACCCTTACTACTTACAAAAATGTTTCCGTATAAATTGTACGCTCGATAAAAGAAGGCACTTTTCTTTGTGGTGTACCCTTTGGGTGCTGTTGGTGTGCAAAAACAACCCGTTTTATCCCAATTTTGACCTTCCGCAGTCCGGGGAGGGTTAACTAATGCTGACCGGAATATTTTGTTCATGCGACTTGTAATGTCACACCAAGACCTGCAAATAGCCGATTGTTCTTGAAAACCTACAAGATGTTGTTAGAGAAATCCACAGAAAACGGGTATTTTAAGATTTTAATGGGTATCTCTCTTTAACCAGCCCAAAATGGGTTAAGACGTCAAATTTTGAATACCCTTACCACTTTCAAAAATATTTTACGATCAATTTTGCAATCGATAAATGAAGGCCCCTTTCTCTGTGGTATATCGTTTGGGTGCTGTTGGTGTCTAAAAACAGCCCATTTTATCACAATTTTTACGTTTAGCAGCTCGGGGAGGGTTAACTAATGCTGACCGGAATATTTTATCCATGCAACTTGTAATGTCACACCAAGACCTCAGAGTGACCAATTTTTCTTGAAAATCTACAAGACTCGTTTAGAGAAATCCACGGAAACATGAAGTTTTGAGCTTTTTGGGGTATTGCTGTTTAACCAGCCCAAAACGGGTTAACACTTGGTTTTCTGAACACCCTTATTACTTACAAAAATGATCCTCGGTGAATTCCACTCCCAATGAAGGAAGTTATGTTTACCTCTCGGGTATCGTTTGGGTTCTGTGGAGGTCTGAAACCGGCCCATTTCATCAAAATTTTGATGTTTGGCAGCCTGTGGAGGGTTACCATATGCATCGCCTAATATGTCGTGTGTATCAAAGGTCGTGTCATAGGCAGGTCTAGTAATGATGAATGTTTAAAAAAAATCCTAAAGACGTGTTTCGATAAAGTGCCGATAAACCCCAATTTTGGCAGTTTTTTGCCAATTCTGGCGAAATAAGGGTTAAATCGAAAATTCCGCTTCAGTACATTTTTAGATTTTTTGCCACTCTATGCGTGTGCCAAATTGTGTGAAAATCGGTTCGAAAATGGCTTCTGAATCGTACGGACAAAAATGTGTGGAAAAAAAAAAAAAAAAAAAAAAAAAAAAAAAAAACTAGACTTTATGATTCTGGAGAATCATGGCTTTTCCCGATTAGATTCCATGATTTGTCATGACCCCACAGTGTCTGATGAATTGTTTTTAACTGTCTCACTGAAGTTCCCTCATTGATGTTATGAGAAAGGTGAGTATAGTAGTCTCAAATGACTCGGTTTGGTTTTGATAAAAAAAAAACCCATCATTAATGGTAGAATGGGTTAATATCAAGATCAATGTTTCCCTATTAGTTTTGCATCCGGTAAAAGAAGTTACGTTTCTCTGTGGCATTTCCATTTGTTGGTGTCCAAAAACAGACTATTTCTTCAATTTTTTTACATTTAGCAGCCCATGGAGGGTTAACAAATGCCTACCAGAATAATTTATCCATGCAGCTGGTCATATGACACCAAGACCTATCAACGGCCATTTTCTCTTGGAAACCCCACAAAATGTTTGTAAAGAAATCCAGGGAAAACGATTTTTTAAGCTATCGATGGGTATGCGTGTTAACCTCCCCAGCAGGGGTTAACGCTTGGTTTTTTTAATACCCTTATTACTTACAAAAATGGTTCTCTGTGAATTCCACTTCCAACGAAGGAGATTATGTTTATCTCTCATGTATACATTGGGTGCTGTGCTTGTCTGAAAACAGCCCCATGTTAACAAAATTACGATGCTTGTCAGCTTGTAGATGGTTAATAAACGCTCATCGGAGTATTTTGTCCATGCAACTTGTAATGTCACATAAAGACCTACGAATAGTCAATTTGTCTTGAAACCCTACAAGTTACCGTTAGGGAAATTCACAGAAAATGGGAATTTAAAGCTTTCAAGGGATATCTCTCTTTAGCCTTCCAAAATGGGTTAAGACGTCGACTTTTGAATACCCTTACTACTTACAAAAATGTTTCCGACTAAATTGTGAGCTTGATAAAAGGAGGCACTTTTCTTTGTGGTGTACCCTTTGAGTGCTGTTGGTGTGCAAAAACAGCCCATTTTATCGCAATTTTGACCTTCAACAGCCCGGGGAGGGTTAACTAATGCTGACCGGAATATTTTGTTCATGCAACTTGTAATGTCACACCAAGACCTGCAAATAGCCGATTTTTTCTTGAAAACCTACAAAATGTTGATAGAGAAATCCACAGAAAACGGGTATTTTAAGATTTTAATGGGTATCTCTATTTAACCAGCCCAAAATGGGTTAAGACGTCAAATTTTGAATACCCTTACCACTTTCAAAAATATTTTCCGATCAATTTTGCGTCCGATAAATGAAGGACCCTTTCTCTCTGGTATACCGTTTGGGTGCTGTTGGTGACTAAAAACAGCCCATTTTATCACAATTTTTACGTTTAGCAGCTCGGGGAGGGTTAACTAATGCTCACCGGAATATTTTATCCATACAACTTGTAATGTCACACCAAGACCTGAGAGTGACCAATTTTTCTTGAAAATCTACAAGACTCGTTTAGAGAAATCCACGGAAAACACGAACTTTTGAGCATTATTGGGGTATTGCTGTTTAACCAGCTCAAAATGGGTTAATGCTTGGTTTTCTGAACACCCTTATTACTGACAAAAATGATCCTCGGTGAATTCCACTCCCAATAAAGGAAGTTATGTTTATCTCTCGTGTATTGTTTGGGTGCAGTGGGGGCCTGAAACCGGTCTATTTCATCAAAATTTCGATGTTTGGCAGCCTGTGGAGGGTTACCATGTGCATCGCCTGATATGTAGTGTGTACCAAAGGGTGTGTCACAGACAGGTCTAGCAATGACGAATGTATAAAAAAAATCTACAAGACATGTTTCGAGAAAGTGCCGATAAACCCCAATTTTGGCAGTTTTTTGCCAATTTTGACGAAATAAGGGTTAAATCGAAAATTCCGCTTCAGTACATTTTTAGATTTTGTACCCCTCTATGCGTGTGCAAAATTTCGTGAAAATCGGTTCGAAAATGGCTTCTGAATCGTACGGACAAAATGTGTGGAAAAAAAAACCCCCCAACCCCCCCCCCCCCCCCAAAAAAAAAATAATAATAATCCGTAGAAAAACAATAGTCTTTTCCAGAGGGAAAAGCCTAAAAAAAATAATAATAATCCGTAGAAAAACAATAGTCTTTTCCAGAGGGAAAAGCCTAATAACTTCATTCCTCTGAAGTGTTAACTAACCACAGATGCTAACTAGACTTTATGATTCTGGAGAATCATGGCTTTTCCCGATGAGATTACTTGATTTTTCATGCCCCCACAGTGTCTGATGAATTGTTTTTAACTGTCTCACTGAAGTTCTTTCATTGATGTTATGAGAAAGGTCGTTATAGTAGTCTCAAATGACTCAGTTTTATAAAAAAAATTGTTTAGGTAAAAACCATCATTAATGGTAGAGTGGGTTAATATCAATAATGTCGTCCCACAAGTTAATGACCGACAAAAGGAGTTATGTTTGTTTGACACATACCATTTGAGTGCTCTGTCTATTTGAAAATGGTCCATTTTATCTCAAATGTATCCAAAATATTGATGTCTGGCAGATTGTAGAGGGTTAACATGTGCTAACAGGCATATGTATTCATGCAACTTGCAATTTCAAACCAAAAAGTGCGAATGGCCATTTTTACTTAAAATCTATAAGATGTTTTCAGAGAAATCCATGCGCATGCGCTCTTTTCGAATTCGACGTGGCGAAATTCGTATCGCTCTTCATGGAAAGTGATGCCGCAACTATCCATGAACGACGAGTGAAAATTTCATGGAAATCTGCCTAGAATCGGTTGGGATATAGCGTTTTGAAGAGAGGAAGTAACTGTTTGAATTTGGTCCTTCCTTTTCAAGCCAGTTCGAAAAAAAGACGTCGTGAATGGGCGCAGACTCCTTTAGAGCCCCCCCCCCCCCCCCCCTCTCCATAAATGGAAGTTGCTTCTTTAAGACCACCACCCAGGGATCCCAACACAACCTTTAAACCTAAGAGAATCGTCAGAAGTTTAAAGTGAAAAGAAATTGGCGGTAATTGGGTTTCTGGCAGGCAGGAAAAGATTGACGAAGATTTGCATATTGGACATTAAAATAGCACTTCTGACATACACGAACCGTGTCCAGACCGCTGGAGGCAGCGACTTGAAAATTTCAGAACTTGTTCTACGAACCCTGGCCGACATTTTGGGATCTGTTTGGAGCGTCCAAGCCGCCTGGAAAACACCACGCATCGCTTGGAATGAGAGAGTACTATTCGTCCCGACTCTATCAGTTCAGAATGGACATGGGCAGTGTTGTAGACGACTGTGGAGCTGCGATTGAGCATAAAGTCCCAGGTTTCGGTGCCTCATTGCCTAAGCGGCTCCATTGTATGATTTTTTGTCTCAATATCGTCCTTACTACTTGTAGTTTATACCGTTGCCGTACGTTAATGTAGCCTCTTGCCATTTTCGAGACTTTCAACCCAGAACGCCGCCAAAGTGAGGAAGTGCGGGGGGGGGGGGGGGGGGGGGTATCCTGACACTATCTTTAAACCTTAGATAATCGGAAGAAGTTGCAGTGAAAAGAAATCGGCGGTGAGTAGGTGTTTTGGCGGGAAACGATTAACGAAAATTTGCCAATTTGACATTAAAATTGCACATCTCACAAACACGAACCATGTCCAGACCGCCGAAGGCAGCGACTTCTAATTTTCAGAACTTGTTCTACACACCCTGGCCGACATTTTGGCATCTGTTGCAAGTGTCGAGACCGCGTGGAGAACACCACGCATCGCGTGGAAAGTGAGAGTACTATTCGTCCCGACTCTATCAGTTTGGAATGGAATGGAATTGGGCACTATTGTAGACTATTGTAGAGCAGCGATTGAGCATAAAATCGGAGTTTTTTGTGCCAAATTACCTAACCGGCTCCAAGGTATGATCTTTCGTCTGTACATCGCCCAGATCGTCTGAAGTTTATACCGTTACCACATGTTGAAGTGGCCTTTTGTCATTTTCGCCACTTTCGACCCAGATTTGAGGGTACCTTCCTTCAGCGAAATCTAGCCATGCTCACAACCACGCCCTCTCCCCGTCGGCCCGGGTGCTTATAAAGATAGAAAGGTCAATGGGGAGGGGCCCGTTAGCAAACAAACGGGGGCAGGTGTTGTTGGTGAAAAACAGCAGGGGGGGGGGGGGACGTGTCGTAGGTAAAAGAAACAATAGGGGGCAGGTGTCCTAGGTAAAAAAAATAGCAGGAAGGGGGTGGGGCAGATGTCCCCGCTAATTAATTTTAATAACAGGCAGGTGTTCATGGGGCAGGCCCACTGCTCGGTGTTCCAAATTTTCTATGGTACTTGGCCTTGACGGAAACAACACTTCAAGAAGAAACAACGGGAAACCTATTTGCAGTAAAGCTGCAAATATAAACATGATTTTAGGACCATTCCATGGCCAGTTTAAAGCCTACTGCAATATCAGCGTTTATTACTCTCGCCCTTTCACTGCAGTATTTCACCCAAGTCGAGTTCTGACGTCATGCAAGTTTGACGGACACGCTTTCAATTTTGTTATTGACAACAATATATTTATAATTTCGTGATTACTGATCGGAATTTTGAAAACGACACATGCAATCGCGAAAGAGTTTTCTGAAAAACACGATTCTGCAAAAGGTTTTAGTGAAATTTGATTATTTTTTTTTATTTTCAATTTCGATGGCTCTTGTCGGAAAGGTGTTAATCACTGATCGTCCCAAACGAGATCAAAGACTGACGCTGTATATTAATAACACGCAGAGAATCTTCTAAGAATATACATGCGCAATCCTAAAATGAAATAAATCAAGTCTTGTTTCAGGTTTTACGAGAGAAATATGTCCAATTGTATCATTGAATCATGTTTAGGTATATGTGGGCGAGACATTTTCTACACGGACAAAATACAGACTAAATAAAATATTTGCCATAATTTTCCGCAGACGTATTTTTGTCTTTGCTTCTTGGGGAAATCCATGCTGATAATACAACGAAGGAGTGTTATCTAATGAGGTCAGAACCGTCAGGGGGTCGGGTCCGACACCGCACCTCGAAGTAGATTTAGTGGGGGTGTCGATTTTACAAGTAATGTAGGCAGCGTACACGGCATGGGCTGTCTGTCTTTAATCCTATAAACAGGGTTAAGGCTTGGTTTTTGAATACCCTTATTTATTTATTTATTTATTTATTTATTTATTTATTTATTTGTTTATTGGTGTTTAAGGTCACATACTTATGCACAATGGCTAATCGTGGTCGTGACAGTTTTATAGGTGGAGGAAGTACACGGAGAGAACCACCAAGCATCGACGAGCAACTGTCAGCTCCTCAACATTCTAACTCTGTTCAAGATTCGCTCAAGCAGGGTTACAGAGGGTGAAGACATATGTACCATCGACGTGCAGTATGCCTTAGTACACGGCGACATCGTGCCCCCATGTCGGCAACCGGGCTAAAGTGCCTTGCCCAAGGACATAACGTGAGTCGTCCCGGACGGGGATCGAACTCGGGACCTCTAGCATAGAAGTACAACAGTCTACCACTGAGCCACCACGCTCCCTTGAATACCCTTAACACTATCATACATTATCCCTTATGAATTATGAGTCTGATAAAAGAGGTTATGTTTACCTATTACATACCCATTTGCTGTCCGAAAACAGTCGATTTTATCAAAATTTTGACGTTTAGCAGCCTGTAGCGGGATTAACAAACGACTAGCGGAATATTCTATCTATGCAATTTGTAAGACCTGCCAATGTCCAATTGTTCTTGAAAATTGCCAACAAGCAGTTAGCGAAATCCACAGAAAATGTAAATTTTAAGCTTTTAAGGGGTATCTCTCCTTATCCAGTCTAAAATAGGTTAAGTTTCATTCTTTTAAATACCCTTACTACTTACAAAACTGATCCTCTGTGAATTCTACGCGCAGTAAAAGAAGTTATATTTCTCTGTTACATATCCATTGGGTGCTCTTGGTGTCTGAAAACAATCCATTTTATCAACATTTTGATGTTTAGCAGCTCGTGGAGAGTTAACAAATGCTCAACGGAATATTTTGTCCATGTAACTTGTGATGTCACATGAAGACCCGTAAATGGCCATTTTTCTTGAAAACTACAGATGTTTTTAAAGAAATCCAGGGAAAGCATGAAATTTTAAGTCTTTGATGGGTACCGCTGTTTAACCAGCCCAAAACGGGTTAAGACCAGCCCTAAAAGGGTTAATGCTTGGTCTGGTGAATTCCACTTCCAAAGAAGGAGGTTATGTTTATCACGCAGGTACACATTGCGTGCAATGGGTGCCCAAGGACAGTCCATTTTCTCAAAATTTCTATGCTTTGCAGCCTCTGGAGAGTTAACTAACGCTTACCGGAATATTTTGTCTACGTAACTTGTAATGTCACTCCAAGACCTGCAAATGGTCAATTTTTCTTGAATACTTACTAGATTTTTTGGAGAAATCCACAGAAAACTGGAATTTTAAGCTTTTAAGGGGTACATCTTAACCAGGCGAAAATGGGTTAAGACCTCGATTTTTTGAATACCCTTACTACTTACTAAATTTTTCTCTGTCAGTTTTGCATCCGGTAAAAGAAGTTATGTATCTCTGTGGCATTCCCATTTGTTGTTGTTGGCGTCCAAAAACAGACTATTTTTTCAAAATGTTGACATTTAGCAGCACATGGAGGGTTAACAAATGCTTACTGGAATATTTTATCCATGCAACCGGTAATGTGACTCCAAGACCTATCAATGGCCATTTTCTGTTGAAAACTTACAAGATGTTTGTAACGAAATCCACGGAAAACATGATTTTTTTTTAGCTTTTGATGGGTATCGCTAATAACCACCCCAAAAGGGGTTAACGCTTGGGTTTTTGAATACCCTTATTACTTACAAAAATGGTCCTCAGTGAATTCCACTTCCAACAAAGGAGATTATGTGTAACTCTCGGACATACATTGCGTGCTGTGTGTGTCCGAAAACAGCCCATTTCAACAAAATTATGATGCTTGGCATTCTGTAGAGGGTTAATAAACGCTCAGCGGAATATTTTGTCCATGCCACTTGTAATGTCACACAAAGACCTGCAAGTAGTCAATTTTTCTTGAAAACCTATGGAATGTATTTAGAGAAATCCACAGAAAATGGGAATTTTTAGATTTTAAGGGGTCTCTCTCTTTAGCCTGCCCAAAATGGGTTAAGACTTCGTTTTTTGAATACCCTTACTACTTACAAAAATGTTTCCCTATAGATTGTGCGCTCGATAAAAGAAATCACTTTTTTTTGTGGCGTAACCGTTGGTGCCGTTGGCGTCCAAAAACAGCCCATTTTATCACAATTTTGACTTTTAGCAGCCCGTGGAGGGTTAACAAATGCTCACCGGAGTATTTTGTCCATGCAACTTCTATTGTCACATCAAGGCCTGGGAGTGACAATTTTTTCATGAAAATCTACAAGACGCGTTTAGAGAAATCCACGGAAAACCTAAATTTTTTAGCTTTTTGGGGGTATTGCTGTTTAACCAGCCCAAAACGGGTTAATGCTTGGTTTTTTGAACACCATTATTACTTACAAAAATGATCTCCGGTGAATTCCACTTCAAATAAAGGAAGTTATGTTTATCTCTCGTGTATCGTTTGGGTGCTCTGGGGGACTGAAACCGGCCCATTTCATCAAAATTTCGATGTTTGGCAGCCTGTGGAGGGTTACCATATGCATCGCCTGATATGTCATGTGTATCAAAGGTCGTGGCACAGACAGGTCTATCAATGATGAAGGTTTAAAAAAAATCTACAAGACGTGTTTCGAGAAAGTGCCGATAAACCCCAATTTTGACAGTTTTTTGCCAATTCTGACGAAATAAGGGTTAAATCCAAAATTCCGCTTCGGTACATTTTTAGATTTTGTGCCCCTCTATGCGTGTGCAAAATTTTGTGAAAATCGGTCCGAAAATGGCTTCGGAATCGTGCGGACAAAATGTGTGGAAAAAGAAAAAAAAAAAAAAAAAAAAAAAAAATATAATAATCCGTAGAAAAACAATAGTCTTTTCCAGAGGGAAAAGCCTAATTAAATCCTTTGAACTACTTTGGTGGGAGCATGGTGGCTCCGTGATTACAGCATTGAACTTCAAACCAAAGGTTCACATTGTGTCCTTGGGCAAGGCAGTTAATCCCGATTATGTACTAAGGCACACTGTAGGTCGATGATGCACCTGTCTTCAGCCAATGCTAACCCTGCTTGTGAGGAGTTAGTACATTGGGGAGTCTGACAGTTGCTTGCTATTGCTTTGTGGTTCTCTCTGGGTACTCCGGCTTCCCCCATATGTAAAACTGTCTGACATGAGGTAACATTGGCTGTCGAAAAATGTTGTTAAACACCAATAAATAAATAACTTTGGTCAGGTGTTCACCTCAGGCCCCATGGGGCCTCTTGTTATATTTTACCTATCACCCTGACTAATCACTTTATTCCTTCTATTAATTACATGATCTTAAGTTACCATATTTATATTTTGTTTGCATAGTAGCAGTCAAATGGCACGAAGGGATGATTTGTTTGGTAACCCCTTAGATCCACTGGTTTTTGTTTAGTAATAATCAAGTTCAGGCAACATTCAGAAATCCGGAAATGAGGACGCTGAAGGGCCAGAGAGGCTGCTGAGACCCAATCTCACCCAGGTGATTGATTGGAGTTGTTCTGTACTCTAACTCTCTTTGGGCAAGTAGTACAAGCTGACGCCATTAGTTTCAAACCTTTCAAGCCATAGCCTGCTGCTAATTTCTTCCTGTCAGTTGTCATTAAATTTGTCAGTTGAAAAAATATCCAGACAACTAGCTGCGGGAATCATGTTTGAATACATGTAAATATCAATATATCAATGCAAGTCTCCATTTGGTACATAACCCATGCTACAAACTCGCAATGTGTGTCACCCCCCCCCCCCCCCCATTCACACACACACACACACCCTCACCTTCCCCGATATGCAAAAATCAGTCATGTCTTACCATGCCTGAGACTGTAGCTTTTTCATAGTGGTGTGAAACCTTTCAATTAAATGTCTGTTGGACTAAGCTCATCATGCTGATATACCAGAATAGAAGGCACCTCCATGCTACTGTATAAATTTATCCAAGTTGATATGAAATTAACTCTTGGCATTACGCAGTGTTGCAAATCATTGTCTGTTGGATTCTGTATTTATTACATGCCTGTTCTATGAAATCCCCCATCTACAGCAACACTAAAGCATGCGAAAAATGAAATACGTGCGGAACGGAAATCAGTGACAGACTATTTTATAAAGAAACAAAATTTCACTGGAATTTTCTACAAATAATGCACCACATTACTAGTTGTATCGCTTGCGAGATAGCTAAAATCCTCCCCTGAGTTCCAATGTATTCTATGTGCCAGCAGGCACATAGAACACATTGGAACTTAGGGGATGAAATAGTGGCACGGGTTCCCCTGGCAAATTTGGTTGGCAATAAAATGTGTTCTTTTTGTTGACAGTTGTCAAATGAATTGTTGAGTGTTTTTATAGTCATGAAGGCATGTAATAAACACAGAACGACATGCGTGTGTGAATGAGTTAATCGATATGACACTTGTGCCATGCTGGTTCACCTGCAATATCAATTAACCCATTCACACGTGTGTGTCATTCTGTTTATGTCTCAAGTCAAGAGTTACAGCTGACAGTTGGAACGCTTAACTCTTTTACAAAAGATTAGTCTCGTATGATCTCTGCATTTGTTTCCATTGACCATGTGCGCAGTTCAGAAAAAAAACACCAAGACAATAGTCCCCCACGGTTGGGAGGAGTCGCCAAATTGTGGACATATGTCTGATGAATGTAGAAAGATTGAATCACAGCACCAGAATATCTCTGAGCATCAGGTTGTGATATAAAAATGAAAAAGATATGAAAAAGCAAAGGTTACACATCAGTGATGCTGGGTAGAGTTTTTTTTCAAACCTGCAAGGCTTGTCATTACATGAAAATCAACTACAAGTAGTGGAAGTCCAACCTGAAACAGTCAGACGGGCTGCTTTTTATGCCCCCAAGAGATTCTCTTGGGAGCATTATGTTTTCACCATGTCTGCCCGTCATCTAGTGCACCTCGTCCATCATCTGACATCCATCTGTTAACTTTTGGTTTCTGTCAAATAACTAAAGAACCGCTTATTTGATCAAATCATTATTTTAGAGATTACTTGTGGGTGACCAGACAATGCTTCCATTTGATTTTGGTCCAGCTGGTCAATTCAATATGGCCACCATGACAGCCATATTGAATTTGTTTTTGGTCCAATAACTAATGAATACTGACTTGAATCATTTTTATTTTTAGCTCAACTTTGGCGAAGCCAAATTTGAGGTATTGTCATGGCCCGTCGTCCGTCCGTCACCCTGTCAACATGGCTCGTGCTAGAGGCCGTATTTATGAACCGATTTTTACGAAACTTCTTGGGTACCTTTGTTATCGCCGTGGGACGAGAACGAGTGTTTTTGGGTCCGGTCTGAAATTCAAGATGGCCGCAGGCAGCCATTTTGTACAAAATTAGGTGCAATCAGATTTTTGTGCAGAACTTCCATATGAAAGCGCTGATTTGAATAATTTTTTGTGTAAATGTTTAGTACCATGGGATACATCAAATATAATACAGGTTTTTTTCTCGTTCATAAATTATGCCTTTTAGACTAACTTTGCTCTGTTTAATGTTACTTTCAGCACTGTAACTGCAAATGCCAGTACGGCTTGGCCTAGAGGCTGTATTTATGAACCGATCTTTACGAAACTTCTTGGGTACCTTTGTTATCATCGTGGGATGAGAACGAGTGGTTTTGGGTGCGGTCCGAAATTCAATGCCCCTTGGGGCCTATTCTTGTACACAACTTCTATACGGCTCAGGCTAGAGGCTGTATTTATGAACCGATCTTTACGAAACTTCTTGGGTACTTTTGTTATCACCGTGGGATGAGAACAAGTGTTTTTGGGTGTGGTCCAAAATTCAAGATGGCCACCAGCAGCCATTTTGTACCAAAATTAGTGCCAACAGTTTTTTGTACAGAACTTCTGTATGAAAGTTCTGATTTGAATAAATTTTTGTGTGAATGTTTAGTAACATGGAATACATCACATATAATACGGGTTTTTTTCTCGTGCAAAAATTATGCAAATTAGATGAACTTTGATTTATTCAGTGCTACTTATACACAACAGTAAGTGCACGTCAATATGGCTTTGCAGACGATATGGTTCTAGTGTCAGAAAACGAAGAGGGGCTAACGAAAATGCTGGGAATTGTTGGGAAATATGGGAGCAAATGGAGACTCGAACTTAATGAAAGCAAGAGCAAAGTTATACCTGTGGGCCGCAAAGTGGACCTCACTCGAAGGTGTAGAGTGGGTGAGTTCTGCATTCCGGAAGGGAGCAGCAAACTTTTCAGTGTAGGAGAGACAGGTGATTACGAGTATTTGGGGGTAAATATAAACATTACAGGAAGAGGCATCTACCAAACCACACAAATAAATTGATTCTGAATGGGAAGCGAATCGTTAACCAAATGAACCTTATAGGGAGAAACAGCTTCAATAAGGTTTTCGTGGGGAAATCCATTTGGGAAATGGTGGAGCTGCCAAGTATAACATACGGTAGGAAGTGGTTCCCCTGAACCAGACGGCCGTAAAGAGCTTGGAAATCCTGCAGAACGATGCAGGCCGATGGATAACGGTGTCGAGTAATGCCACAGTGCTAGAAGCAATCAGGGGTGAGCTTGGTTGGATGAGGATCAAGGACAGGATAGACCTGTTGAAACTCGGTTATCTTAATTATTTGGTAAATCTCCCCTACAGCTGATGGTGTAAAGTAATGTTCCTGAGAATTTTCAACTCAAATATCAAAATGGGGTGGATGGTCCAAGTGAGGGAGATAGTAGAGAACTACTCATTGGAGATCTCGGACCTGGATGTTGGGGCAAACCAGGGTAAAAAAATTGTCAGAGAAAGGGTCATGGAGGAGGCGAGAGGGGGGGTCAAATCAAAGAGGTCTTTGGGTGGCCTGCATGATAAAGACAAGCCAGGTTTTGAAGATTACCTTGATGACACCTTTGGGGGGTCACTATTGTTCAAGCTGAGGTCGCGATCCCTGGAGCTGAGGGGAAAAATTGGGAAAGTCGGTGAAAGGGAGTGCCAGATGTGTAACTTGGGCATGGTGGAGAGCCTGGAACACTTTCTTCTAGAATGCCCAAAGTACCAGTCTAAAAGAATGAGATTCACTGGGAGTATAATGGGGAAGTGGGATGGGAGAATGGAGGACATGTGGTTAGGGGGAGACTCAAAGGAGAGGGTTAATATGCTAATCGGAGAGATTGGGTAGAATGGGGCAAGGGATGTCATCAAGCAGTTCGTCTCAGAGTGTTGGGAGGAGAGGAGAAGCGTGGGAATAGGGAGGCAGTTGAGAGTACAGGGGTAACCAAGGCCTTCTCGTGCGAGAACCGCGACAAATCAGCGGCTGGCCAAAGTGTTATTATATTATTATTTATGAACCGATCTTTACGAAACTTCTTGGGTAACCTTGTTATCACCGTGGGATGGGAACAAATGTTTTTGGGTGCGGTTCAAAATTCAAGATGGCCACTAGCAGCCATTTTGCAACGAAATTAGTGCAATCAGTTTTTTGTGCAGAACTTCTGTATGAAAGTTGATTTGAATAAATGTTTGTATGAATGTTTCGTAACATAGAATACATCACATATAATATAGGTTTTTTCTCGTGCTGAAATTATGCAAATTAGATGAACTTTGATTTATTCAGTGCTACTTATACACAGTAACTTCACATGTCAATACATCTCGGGCTAGGGTCTGTATTTATGAACTGATCTTCATGAAACTTCTTGGGTACCTTTGTTATCACCTTGGGTCAAGAACAACTGTTTTTGGGTGCGGTCCAAAAGTCAAGATGGCTGCCTGTGGCCATTTTGTACAGAAATTAGATACAATCAGTTTTTTGTACAGAACTCCTATACGGCTTGGGCTAGAGGCCGTATTTATGAACCGATCTTTACGAAACTTCTTGGGTCCATTTGTTATCACCGTTGGGCAAGAACGATTGTTTTTGGGTGCAGTCCGAAATTCAAGATGGCCACCAGCAGCTATTTTGTACAGAGAAATTAGTGCAATCAGTTTTTTGTACAGAACATCTGTATGAAAGTTCGGATTTAAATAAATTTTTGTTTGAATGTTTAGTAACATGGAATACATTACATATAATGCAGGTTTTTGTCTCATGCAGAAATATGCAACTTAAATGAACTTTGATTTATTCAGTGCTACTTATACACAGTAAGTGCACATGTCAATACGGCTCGGGCTAGAGGCTGTATTTATGAACCGATCTTCATGAAACTTCTTGGGTACCTTTGTTATCAACTTGCGATGAGAGTAAGTGTTTTTGGGTGTGGTCTGAAATTCAAAATGACTGCCAGCGGCCATTTTATACCAAAATTAGGTGCAATCAGTTTTTTGTACAGAACTTCTAAGACTACATTTGTTATCATCATGGGACAGTAACAAATGCTTTTGGGCTCGGCTGTGTTAATATCTGGTGTTGTTTGAGGAGGGTCAACATTATTAGCACAACCCAGTTTTCTGTTTCCAATGAGAATGAAAGTGTCAATGACACTGTAGCTCAACTTGTTAAGACATGTACATGTATAGTATGTGACACAGCAATGACAAACATCTAGGTAATGACCTGATAACAAAGGTACATATAAAGTAATGTAATGGTCTGTACATAAATACTGACCGTAGCCTTTAACAAATGTACAGGTAAAGTATTGTAAAACTGGGCGACAGTCAGATGCTAAACTAGAAAAGAAATCTTTGAATCCCAGAGTGGGCCTGACTGAACCCCAAAATATGTGTTCTCATAGCACAGTGACAACAAAGGCACCCCAAAACACTTGTTCCTGTCCCAAGGTGATAACAAACGTACCCAAGAAGTTTCATGAAGATCAGTTCATAAATACAAGCCGTATAGAAGTTGACAAAAAACTGATTGGACCCAATTTCGGTACAAAATGGCCACTGGCAGTCATCTTGAATTTTGGACCGCACCCAGAAACACTCGTTCTCGTCCCAAGGTGATAACAAAGGTACCCAAGAAGTTTCTTGAAGATCGGTTCATAAATACAGCCTCCAGCCCAAGCCGTATTGACGTGCACTTACTGTGTATAAGTAGCACTGAATAAATCAAAATTCGTCTCATTTGCATAATTTCTGCATGAGAAAAAAACCTGTATTATATGTGATGTATTCCATGTTACTAAACATTCACACAAAAATTTATTCAAATCAGAACTTTCATACAGAAGTTCTGTACAAAAAACTGATTGCACTAATTTTGGTACAAAATGGCTGCTGGTGGCCATCTTGAATTTTGGACCACGCCCCAAAACACTCGTTCTCACCCCACGGTGATAACAAAGGTACCCAAGAAGTTTCGTAAAGATTGGTTCATAAATACGGCCTCTAGCCTGAGCCATATAGAAGTTGTGTACAAAAAATTGACTGGACCTAATTTCGGTACAAAATGGCCACTGCACGAGAAAAAAACCCTTATTATATGTGATGTATCCCATGGTACTAAACCTTCACACAAAAAATTATTCAAATCAGCGCTTTCATATGGAAGTTCTGCGCAAAAATCTGATTGCACCTAATTTTGAACAAAATGGCTGCCATCGGCCATCTTGAATTTCGGACCAGACCCAAAAACACTCGTTCCTGTCCCACGGTGATACCAAAGGTACCCAAGAAGTTTCGTAAAGATTGGTTCATAAATACAGCCTCTAGCCCGAGCTGTATTGGCATTTGCACTTACAGTGCTGAAAGTAACACTAAATACATCAAAGTTAGTCTAATTTGCTTAATATACGCACGAGAAAAAAAACGGTATTATATGTGATGTATCCCAAAATTTCAAATCAGAGCTTTCATGTGGAAGTTCTGCGCAAAAATCTGATTGCACCTAATTTTGTACAAAAGGCCGCCAGCAGCCAATTTGAATTTCGGACTGGACTCAAAAACACTCGTTCTCGTCCCATGGTGATAACAAAGGTACCCAAGAAATTTCGTAAAGATCGGTTCATAAATACGGCCTCTAGCAGTCAAAGTTGAGCTAAAAATAAAACCTCCTTTCCCGTGGGAACCCTATGAGCTAAAGATAAAAATTTCAAATACCTGTATTTTAAGAAGGACTGGACAAATATTTATTAATTAGTAAGAATCAACTGTAGAAGGGTTTGAATCAAACGAGCCAAAACAATTGCTAACATTTGACTTATGATGCACCATACAAGGATCCCCATTATAACAAGTTAAAATTCAGGCTCCCATGTGACTTGATTTTAACAAACTTGAATCTGACCCCTGAAAGAAGGCTGAAAACAATATATCAAAAATAATCTGACTAGTGGTTTTGGAGAAGATTTTTAAAGATTATTTCTCATATTGGACCATATTAAAATTCAGGTTCCAACAGAGAACCCAAATATTAACCTGGGGACTTCATACTTACAAACTTGATTTGACTCCCCTACAGATGGTGTATACTATGTATCACAAGAATCTGATTGGAAGTTTATGAAAAGATTTTCAAAGAATATTCCTCATACTGCCTAAAGTTAAAATTCCAGCTCCAACAGGGAGCGCACCTTAATATTAACAGAGGTTCTTGATTTGAACTAACTTGAAAATTACCTATGTAATAATGTTGTACCAGTATACCAAATATCAAAATTGGAAATATGCTGAGTCAGTATCTTTGCAAAAATTTAAAAAATCTAATCCAGACCATTGATAAGAATCTTTTGATTTTTGGTATACAGCATTCATAGGGATGGGGAAGTTCCGATACAAGGTTGTTAAAATTAAGCCCCTTGGTTCATGCTTGGACTAAATACAGGAGCCCAAATTTTAACTTGGTGCAGTGTGAGAAATACTCCTTAACGAATCTTCTCCAAACAAACCCTTAAGAATCTTTTGATATATGGTATACAACATCGTTACAGGGGCCAGATTCATACAGCAGTGTAGAATGGCCATGTACAATTCAGTTAATAATCTGTTTTTACAGATTACTAATCTGTTTTTTTTTTCTAAGAGTACTAATCTGCTTTTATAGATGAACCAATCAGTTTTTACAGATTACTAATTGGTTTTTACACTCCAGTAATCTGTTTTTTACAGAATAACAAAATGTGGAAAATTCGGACACAAATCAAGTATTTATTACTCAGTTATACTACATGCCCAATTGGGTTCAAATCAGCCCAATGGTTCATGGAACAGAAATTTTGGGTAGAGCCCAAAATGGGCATGCTACCACAGAGAGTCCAAATATTAGCCTACCAACTTGCCTTGAACAAACTTTAATCACAACCACCAAAGGAAGTTCTGTTCCAAATATCAAAGCATTCTCTCTGGTAGTTCATGAGAAGACTTTAAAAAAAAATGTTTGGTCTTTTTGAGCTTTAACCCCAGCCCCAATGGAAGCAGAAACTTGGAAACTCAGAACAGTATACTCCACCAAGATGCTTTGTACCAAATTAGATTTGGTCTAAAACTTCCAAGAAGAAGAATTAGTTGATGGAGCACAAAAAAGATGATGATTCGACATTTTTCCATGACCAAGTGTTAAAATGAATATCCCATACACCATCCCATGACAAAACCGCTAGCAACTTTTTTTTGGTCCACCTGATTCCACTGGTCCCAAGGAAGCTTCACACCAAACAACAATATCCTGGTCTGTGCACTTTTGTAAGAATGGGCATTTGAATTTTTTGTATGTTTAGCTCCTGGGTTTCCCACGGGGTCGTGGAAAACTTTTTTGAGCATAAATCAAGTACTTAAGATCCAGTTTATACTACATCCCAAATTTGGTTTAAATCAGCCCATCGGTTCTAGAAATTTTGTGTAGAGCCCAAAATGAGCTTCCTCCCACAGGGAGCCCAAATATTGACCTACTGAGCTCCTTTGGACAAACTTGAACCGTCATCACTAAAGGAAGTTCCAGAACAGAAATCTAAGCATTACTGCTAGTGGTTTATGAGAAGATGATTTTTAAAGCATTTTAGGTTTTTTAGGGCATTAACCCCACTCCCAAGGTGAGTAGAAACATTTGGGAAAACAAGTGCAACGCCGATCGCTAGCAATGAGACAATCGCCCCCACAGTAGGTGGATTACTGTGAAATACATTGATATTTCCTCCATAAAACCCAAACAAATATTGATACAGTAAAACCTGTCTTGAGAGACCGCTGTGACCTTGTACCATTTGGTTATTTATTGGTATTTAAGGTCACATACTTGTACACAATGGCTAATCGTGACCGTGACAGTTTTACGGGTGGAGGAAGCCGGAGTACCCGGAGAGAACCACCGAGCATTGATGAGCAACTGCCAGCTCCTCAACATTCTCTGTTCAAGCTCCACTCAAGCAGGTTTACATCAGTTGAAGACATGTGCACCATCGACGTGCAGTATGCCTTAGTTCACGGCATCATCGTGTCCCCATGTAGGCAACCGGGATAAAGTGCCTTGCCCAAGGACACAACACGGTTCATCCCAGATGGGGTTCAAACTCAGGACCTCTAGCATAGAAGTCCAACAGTTTACCACTGAGCCACCTCGCCCCGCACCATTTGGTTGTTTTGCTCTGTATTGGACCTGTCAAGAAAGACCACCTGTTTTTAGAGATCACTTTTCCCTAGCAAAATGGGTGGTCTCTCAAGACAGGTTCTACTGTATCAAAGGAACAACCCAACAAACTAGTCCCAATATTACCCTTGTTTCTGTGGTTTTACTGGAAGCATCCAAATACCTGTAAAAAAAATGGTTAAGTAAGGCTAACTTGCATAATTTATGCACAAGGAAAAAAAACCCTGCATAATATTTTATTTATCTTATGTCCAGTCCTTTCAAATTTGAAAATTTGAAACAAAAGCATAAAGTCATCTCCGAGATACCGGTGGTAACAGTACACAACATAATACACACAAAAATATTACCCGAGAAAAAGTTTAAGTAAGGCTAATTTGCATAATTTATGCACAAGAAAAAACCTTGTATGATATGTTATTATGTCTCCCCTTCCCAGAAAGGAGACATATTGTTTTAGTGCATATTCTTCTTCTTCTTCTCCTTCTTCTCATACAAACTTTGTCCGGGCCATAACTTTTTTGTCTTTTGACCTACACCTTAGATACTTGGCATGTGGATGTATCACCATGAGCCAGTGTGCAGTGTACCATAGTGACCTTCATGTGACCTTGACCTTTGACCTGAAGGTCAGATTTATGTGTTTTTTTTAAGGGAAACATCACACAAACTTTGTCCAAGCCATAACTTTTTTGTCTTTTGACCTACACCTTAGATACGTGGCATGTGGATGTATCACCATGAACCAGTGTGCAGTGTACCATAGTGATCTTCATGTGACCTTGACCTTTGACCTGAAGGTCAGATCTATGCGCTTTTTTAAGGGAAACTGTCTGGACCAGAACTTTTTTGTATTTCGAGTCAGGTTTTAGATATTTGGCATGTGGATGTACCACCATGAGCCGGTGTGTAGCGTACCATTGTGACCTTTATGTGACCTTGACCTTTGATCTGATGGTCAGATTTGTGCTTTTTTCAAGGAAACTTTGTCCGGACCAAAACTTGTTTGTCCTTTGAGCCAGGCCTTAGATATTTGGCACGTGGATGTATCATCATGAGCCGGTGTGTCGCATACCATTGTGACCTTCATGTGACCTTGACCTCAAGGTCAAATTTATGTACTTCAAATAGGGAGTAATTGTCCAGACCAGAATTTTTTGGTTTTTTGACGTAGGACATGGTTATTTGACATGTGGATGTGTCACCATGAGACCGCATGTCGTCTACCTTGATGACCTTCATGTGACCTTAACCTCTGACCTTAAGGTCAAATTTATGTACTTCAAATAGGGAATAATTATCCAGACCAGAACTTTTTTGATTTTTGACCTAGGACTTAGATGATTGACATGTGGATCAGTGGATGTATCGCAATTAGACCGCATGTCACATGTAATCATGACCTTCATGTTGCATAAAATAGAAAGGAAGGGGAGACATATGTTTTAGTGTGCTAAAACACTTTCTAGTTTATCTAATGCTGCTTAACCTCCATACCAAACATTATTGAAATTGGAAATGTAGTTCAGAAGTTCTGAGCATATAATGAATTACATGCAATTTCCAACAAAAATGGCCACCAGTCGGCCATCTTGAATTTTTTTTTTGACAAAAATTGACTTGCATCAATTTTTCCTTATGCCCCATCAAATCTGAAAATTTGAAGCAAAAGCACCAAAGCATCTCTGAGAGACAGGTGGTAGAACTAAGAAGGATGGACATTCTTACTTGTGGGATTTTTCCCATGTTAAACCCTAACCCCACAAGGTAAAAAAATTAACCCCAGAAAGCAAAAAATAACCCCGCAAGTGGCCACTATACTACCCCAACCCCACAACTACCACTGACTCTGTATTGTAAACCCCACAATGTACCTCTGCTAAGCCTGGACAGACAGACAGACGGTTGGATGGACAGATGGAGTGCAATCCAATAGTCCCCTTCACGGTGAAACTGTGGGGGATTCAAAACGAGATTTTTGTACCAAATTAGTGAATTTAGCCCAAAACTTCTCAAGAGAACTTAGTTGATGGAGTACAAAAAAGATGATGATTCAGCTTTTTTCCATTACCAACAGTGTTAAAATGGGCATCACAGGATTCCGTAACAAAACTGAAAACATTTTTTGGGGGTCCATCTGATTCCATTTATCCTTAAAAAAAGCTTCAAACCAAACAACAATATTCTGCTCCGTCTGTTTTTAGCTCCTGTGTGCCTATGACCAATTTTATGTCATTGCACATATGCAAGATAAATTAAAATGAAAGTTCTGTTCTCAGAGGCTGTAGGTAAAATGAATTGAAGTATTTTTCAAAGGTGATGGAAAATCAAGTGCTTTTCAAGGATATAAACAAATTCAAGCCCTTTTTCAAGGAAAGGGTCTAAATTCAAAAACTTTTCATTTGTGTACACACCCTGTGGACAGGACATAGGATTTGTTTCTGTATGCCTTCAAACTTTGTGCAAGGGATAATTAATGGGTTTCTTTTTTGTCCCTAAATAGAGCAAATAGATCCCTTTTGGAAAGAGCTCCAGCCAATGAGGAGTCATACACTGTTTTTGAAGAAAAAATTGAAAAGGTAATAAAAATTGGTATTGTGATTTTTGAGAATAGTGCCAGATGGTCAACATTTCGTCAGGTAAAGGGTTAAAACAAAAATAACTTCATTATCTTTAACATATTTAATAGCATGTAAAATGTAAATGATGAAATGATAACTCTTATTGCTAAGAATCCATACATTACTCAAGAAGTAGATGTAACCTGGCATGTTCAAAAATTTATTTAATCAACCTGATATATGCATAAAAAGTGATTAGGTGTGAACATTCCAAATGGAGAAATATAATTTACATTCACTAAAACAAGAAATCTAAATTTTATAGTAAATTTCCTTTCTTATTATACCTACCACAATTGTTTACTACAGGCTTGCACTACAGTGGAAGTCCCTAACTCGGATAAAATACTCTCTATTTTTGTCTTTCCCAAGCAAGTTGGGAAAGAAAAGTGGTGCAAAAGCACCAATAAAAATAAGCCAAAACTGGGTCGAGTGCAACCGGCGCAGACCCAGTACGGGACGCTCTCTCCCAAGTACAACTCCACGACTTCCGTTGCCAGTGCGCATATACCGTCTCTAAAGACTCATTCTTTTTGAATCCGTAAACGTTAGAGTTATGTGATCAGCGGGAAGGAAAGATTCTTTACCCGTAAAGAAGACGGGAGGGCCTCCATGTAAACAATTGTGGTAGGTATAATAAGAAAGGAAATTTACTATAAAATTTAGATTTCTTATCAACCTACTCACAATTGTTTACTACAGGCTGAATAGACAAAAGGCTGGAGGGAATCGCATAACCAACCCCCACATAACCCTAGTGCACTGGAACCGTGAAGTAGATGGAAGAGGTCCCGAGGCTTATCAACCATAATGTCACAATCATTGGTAAAGGACAATGAAAAGAGACATATGAGCCTGTGTGACACACAGACAGAAAAAGGGCAGTAACAGCACAAGGCTGAAACTGACCTTCAAGAAGCCTAATGGCTATGGCAGACAACAGCCTGAGCAGAAGAAAGAGGACCCAGGGCAAAAAGGCCCTCCGACTGCTCCTGCAACTGGCGTAAATAAAAGGTGGAGAAAGTAGAAGCATTTCTCCAGTAGGCTGCCTGCATAACATCCGACAACTTGACGGAGTTAGAATAAGCCCAAGAGGTAGACAGTGCCCGCACCTCGTGGGCAGAAATACGATTGGTAATACAATCGCCAGCTGCTAAACGACTATAAGCCGTACGAATAGCAAGACAAATCCATCGAGAAATGGATTGAGGAGAGATCTTCTGTTGACCCGGAATGAGAGACAGAAAAAAACGTTTTCTGCCTTTCCGTATGAAGCGTGTCCGATCAAGATAAATGCGAATAGCACGGACCGGACAGAGCAAAGGGCGAGTACCCTCAACAGAGGGAAGAGCCCTGATACAGATAGGAGGAGGAGTAGTATCTGGTAACTGATTCTTAGCCAAAAAGGAGCAATCAGTGGTAAAAGTAACACTGGTGGGAGAGCTCCTAAAAAAGGCCGGGTCAACCGAGAGAGCGTGAAGCTCACTAACCCGTCTGGCCAAAGCAAATGCCATCAGAAAAGCCGTCTTATATGTGAGAAATTGCATATCCACCTGGGATAAAGGTTCGAACGGCGCCCCCCCCCCCTCCCCCCCCCCCCCCAAGCAAAGCAGCACCCACGAAAGATTCCATCGTGGAGTAAGCTGCAAAGTCCGAGGCCTTTTCAAAGAAAAGTGCCGAACAAGCTTGGAGAGGTAAGGATTAGTGCCGATACGACGCTTCCCCACATAAGAAAAAGTCTCTGAAAGCATAGACCTGTAACCCTTGATGGTAACAGGCTGGAGACCCCGAGAATCAAACAGATATACCAGAAACTCCGCAATCTGTGAAATCGAAGGATTGGCATAATCAACAGAGTGATCAGCACACCATCGACAGAAGACCTTCCATTTAGCTGCATAAGCTAAACCAGTGGAGTGCCTCCTTGAAGAAGAAATGCACTCCACTGCTCGTCTCGAAAAACATCTACGGAGGAGACAGGACCTGACAAAAGATATGCGTGAAGGCACAATGAAGTCGGGTCGACGTGAAACCTCCTCGGGCGACCTTGACAAAGAAGGTCGCGACGTAGCGGGAGACGTGCCGGAGCCGCCGCCATCAGCGAGCGGAGCTGATTGATCCACACCCGCTGAGGCGAAAGGAGAGCGATCAGAATGATTCGACAACTGCAGGTTCGAATTTTGGCGAGAACCTGAGGAAGAATCGGAACCGGCGGGAAGGCGTAGCCGACTAGACCGTTCCAATCGAGTGACAGAGCGTCCACGGCAAAAGCCCGAGGATCTGGACACGGGGACACGAAAGTGTCCACCTGATGGTTCCAATGAGCCGCAAAGAGGTCGATGTGGGGACGTCCCCAGAGATCGCAAAGCGACTGGAACACTGCCCTGTGAAGCATCCACTCGGTGGAAATAACCCTGCCCGGTCGGGACAGGGAGTCGGCTAGGACGTTCAGACGACCGGGAATGTGACGAACAACCACTCCGGCGTGAACATCCTGAGCGAGCAGTAAAAGATCCCGAGCTAACTCGTACATCGGAAGCGAGTGCGTGCTGCCCTGGTTCCGAATGTAAGCAACCACTGTCGAATTGTCGGATAGTAGAAGGACCTGGCGATTCGACAGGTGAGGGATCCACTGCCTGAAACTCAGAAGAAGAGCAAGAAGCTCCTTCTGGTTGATGTGTAGAGCTGCTTGATCCTGGTCCCAGATGCCGTGTAGGGAAAGACCAAGAGGATCCAACGTCGCACCCATCCGAGATCGCTGGCATCTGCCGTCAGAACGCGATCGGACGTGGGTAAGTCCAGCGGAACACCCTGCGTAATCCACTGAACATCTGTCCAGGGAAGGTGAGGATACAGAGAGTCCGGAAACGGAAGCACCTGATCCAGAGAATCTACATTCGGTCTCCAACGACTGAGCAGAAAGTGTTGGAGAGGTCTGACACGCAGCCGACCTAAAGGAATGAGATCCGTCACCGAACCGCAGAGACCGATCAGCCGGAGAAAACTCCGAGCGGTCGCGGATCTGGACTGGGACAGAGTCAGAGCAAAAGCTGAGAGAATCACAACCTTGGCCTGGGGAACAGCCACCAAATTGAATTTGGTTTGGAAAGACATCCCCAGATGACAAAACGACTGAGAAGGGACCAGGTCCGACTTCTCCTCGTTGACTCTGAATCCTAGCGACGTGAGCAAGCTCAACAGAGTGGCGACATCCGATTCCAGTAAGGCAGCATTGGAATGCCTCTGGAGGATATCGTCCAGATATGCCGAAGTAGTCACCCTGGACTGTGTGCGATGGAACGCTATCACATGCGACATCAGTCTGGTGAACGCCCAAGGAGCCAGGTTGAGGCCGAAAGGCATGGCCTTGAACTGGTAAAGTCGCCCCAGAAAAGCGAACCTGAGATACTTCCGTGACGCCCGATGCATCGGAACGTGGAAGTAAGCGTCTCGCAGGTCGATGCTGGCTGCGAAATCTCCCTGGTGAATGGATTGGCGGACCGACCTGAAAGTCTCCATGCTGAACTTGGGAGCAATGATAGACTGGTTCAGGATACTCAGATCGATAACCGGTCGGAGTCGGCCGTCCTTCTTCGGCACCAAGAACAGGCGGGAATAGAAACCCACTGACTGAACGTTCTTGACGACCTCGATCGCCCCCTTTGCCAGGAGATTGGCAATCTCCGTGGACAAAAGTTCCCGACGTAAAACGTCTGAAGGAACTGTGGTTGGAAGAGGCACCCTTGACAGAGTGGGGTGCCGTCGGAAGGATATGCGCAGCCCGGACCGAACAACATCTAACACCCATGGATCGGATGTGATGGTGGTCCAATGGTCTGCGAACTCGGCTATCCTTCAACCTGGGACGAGTGGAGGTGAGGACCTTCATTTCGAGCCCCGACGAGGCCCGCGAGAGGAGAAACCACCTCCTCTGCTAAATGAAGAATCCTGAGACTTCCCTCGATTCTGCCGACCCCTACCTTTACCCCGTGAGTAAGAAGTAGAGGTGGCGGCAGAAGGACCAGCCTTTTGCTTCACAGAGGAAGCAGAAGGGTACTTGTTAGGCTTGGAACGGCCCTTGCCTCCCTGAGAAGGCTGATCAAGCTGACGAAACAGCAGCTGATCTTTGGAATGACGTAGGACGTCATCCCGGACCATCGACACGGAACCATGGAAAAGTTGCGGACCTGCCAAAGAAGCAGATCGAAGAGTAGCACGCTGCTCCTCGGGAAGGGATCGTCCTGTGTCCAGCACAGCGTCCCTTCGAACTAATTCCAAATTGGCCGTGTTACAGGCATGCGTGTGAGTAAGGTGCATAAGCGCCTTGGACAGCACACGCAAAGGAGCCTGTACCTCGTCAAACTTATCTGGAGGCAGATAAGCAGCCAAAGCTGAGACGACGTGATCTGAGAGAGAAAGCATGCCAAGCATCTCTCTAGATAAGCCCAACGTGGACTCCAGAGTCGTCATTGGAATGACGGCAGACTTGGGCTTGGAAAGCCCGAGGGAAGTGGAGTCCTGATCCAGAACCGTCAAAGCCTGGCAGACTGACGGATTGGCGGAATCGTAGGAACGATAATGCACAGGAGGTAAAAAGGTATCAACCCTGGTGAAGAACGAAGTCTTCAAAGCCTTGGAATTCAGCTTGGCATCCAATGCTGAAAAAGCCTCAACCACCTGTACCGACTGGCACGGTTGAAGGCGCCCAGAAGCAGGTTGCTCCATAGGCTGTTGGCGTGCGACCGATGATCGCGGCCAGGCTGACACTGTCGGCTGGTTAGCAGGTTTGAGCTCAGGCAGAAACCCAAACACAAAGTCAAGAGCCGCCCCCAAGTCCGAAGACTGCTGGCCCTCGACCTCAAGCATGTCGGACTCCTCCCCAGAGTCGGAAGACACATAGCCCATCGTGGGCAAACCAGCCGACGCCTCCCATGGTGTCGGGACACCAGAGGAATCGGAAACCGGCCTGTTTCCAATCCCGGGAGGCGGCGCCAAAGGAGGCGCCTGGAAACCACCCATAGCCTCGCTGGAAGCAACAGGAAGGCTCTTAGAAAGAACCTGAGTGAGTAAGGAGAGGGTCTCCCTAAGCTCACGGCCTGTACCGACCGGTTCGACAGGGGAGCGAACCGGCAAAGTGGCTTCACCTCTGACCCTCTTAACCAGCGAAGGGTCACGATCCTCCAAAACACCCGACGCGGGACGACGGGCGGCAGCCGAAACATCTGAAGGCAGACGTGTATAGGGGTACGATGCACCCCGAGGATCAATATTGCGAGAACTCATGAGAGTCACCGCGGACCTCTGCGGGGCAGAAGGTCCAGGCTGCACAAAAGGCGTTGGTCCCCCAAAACTGGTCGTGTGACCAGAGTGAGTAGACGGAAACGCCACGGAGTTCATAGTGTTTCCACTACGAACATCCGAATCCAAAGACACAACTGTGGTGCTCGACGGCGAAGAGACCACAGCGATGGGCTCGGCCGGCAGCCCCTTCCGACTTCGCCGAGTTGAAGTCAGGGAAGGCTGAGGCCGATATCCCACGTCTGCAGTATCAGACAGTCCTGCAGTCCCCTGCAGCGAAAAGCCGAGGCCGGCGGAAACAGAAAACGAAGCAGACGGGCCAGCAGCAGTAGTAGATACGTCGAGAGTCGTTGAGGCTGGTGAAAAAGTGGAGAGAGCACACCGGCTCGGCTCCGAAGGAGGAGTCACAAACCTAGTGACAGCCTCAGATGTCGACTGGAGGGGGACCGTAGTCCCGGAACCAGGCATCTCTACACCAGAACACTCAACGGCTCCCGCAGTATCCACCACAGGAAAAGACTGCACATCCCCCACGGAGGAGGAATAACTCTCACCAAAGTCGACTCGGGAGGCCCCGAACGACCACGTTCTCCTTTCCTGCGGGAGCGGGAGGCACGGCCACGAGAACGAACGACACGGTTTACTGACGCCCAGAAGGTGGAAGACCATGTTCCACAGACACCACACGGCCGCTCGGCCGAACACCCATTACAGGAGGAACAAGACAAATGTACATCGTCCACATGCTTTGGCAGCAGACATTGCCCACAGGGAATTGTCCTGGGCATGATAGAGGTGAGAGGAGCAGAGAAGTGGAGATGAGAAAACAGAACACCCCCAAAGAAGAGAGAAAGGTGAAAGAAACAAAGACCCCAGAAGGTCGACCGGGAACCACCCAACAGGAAGACTACTCTCAAAAGAAAGAAGAAATACTGCAGGAGTGGTACCCCGCTGACACCTAACTCTAACACAATTAGAAAATTTTGCAAAAAAAGCATTAACAATAATTGTGAAAAAATCTAAGTCCGAACCGCGTGGCACGCGAAATTCGCGAGCGACTCGAGAGAGAGCAAATAAAAATACATTATGGACATATAATAGAAAAGAGAATATATAAAACACTGTTCCTGAGAATACAAAGGATACACTGTGGTATAATGAATCAGGAATCATCAAACATCGAGCTGGTGGAACACTGATAAGCGTGCAAAAACATCTCGACACGAAGCGGATTTTAAAAAGAATGAGTCTTTAGAGACGGTATATGCGCACTGGCAACGGAAGTCGTGGAGTTGTACTTGGGAGAGAGCGTCCCGTACTGGGTCTGCGCCGGTTGCACTCGACCCAGTTTTGGCTTATTTTTATTGGTGCTTTTGCACCACTTTTCTTTCCCAACTTGCTTGGGAAAGACAAAAATAGAGAGTATTTTATCCGAGTTAGGGACTTCCACTGTAGTGCAAGCCTGTAGTAAACAATTGTGAGTAGGTTGATAAGAAATAATTATGTGTGTCAGGCCCAAAGCTATGATCTACAAATTTTCCAACATGGTGAGGCAAAAGTTGTGTCGTTGAATTGCCGGTGTGCCACAATATATCCTCTCCCCCCCCCCACCCCTCCCCCCCACCCCGGATATCTTCCCCAGTAAAAGAAACAAAATTAGATGAATACATTTAAAAATTTAGGTGGGGGATATCCAGGGTGGAGCAGAAGATATCCGGCTACACCGGTATGAACTTGAAAGAAAATCAACTGTTTAATTCTCAAAATACTTCTTTAAAACTAATGATTAGCTGATGTTTGGCAATTGTACCCGACGTCGGCTGATTTTAAGCCATCGGTTCATGCCGATGGTTACATGGAACACTACGGTATCAAAATTGTTCACATTTAAATTTGATTCACCACCTCATATGAGCAGTAACTAGCTTAATAAGTTACATCGAGTGGTAATAGTGTTGAAACAATTTGTTGATTTTTCGACATAATATCCCACTCCATGTCCAAGTTACATGTATACTGACAGCACCCTTCCAGTACTATGAATAAATTGCAGTTTCATCGTTTGATATCACTATCAGCTCATTTGTAAACAATCGAGTTACGCAATTCTTCTTCATTTACTGTCAACACGAAGTGGACAATAACAAATGAACATACAATACACTCATCAGCCAATTGTTTTCACAGTCAGAGAATAACTTCAATCTGCTGTACATGTTACTTATTTATGTAAACAATTTAAAAATAGTGTATGTCCATTTTGCGCATGGACTTATGGGATTGGTTATCATTTGTGAAACATTTTATTTTTCCAGAACTGGACGCATGAATACAAATCTACAAAATTGAGTGAATTGCTGTGTTTGAAGCTATTTGAAAATAAAGCTGTTATGAATGTATTTTCAGTCATTGATTTCCACCACAACAAAAGCAATCTGAACTAGAGAATTGTAATATGTTGGACAAATTACGGGCTTTCCCAACTTTCCAATGTGAAAATGCAGACTACATATAGCAAAGCAAAATGTTTTGAAATTATTCATTTCCAAAATGATAGACAAAAAGCATCCATAGTTGGCTATTTTTGGCATTCTATAACGGTACTCTTATTCTTACCCTCATTGTGCTTGGGGGTTAAATCTTGAGATTAAAAAGTAAACGGTAACTTTCTTCTGCAATCATTGTTACATCTATCCATACTAAAATAATTGCTACAACAACCTTGCAATTAGAGGAAATGAGTACAGATGTTTGCAAAATTCACTGAAAATCAATTTTTGTTAGCCAATACTATTCTTTACGTGGGCAAAGAATATGTTGGGTTAAGCCCCAAAACATAACTTACAGCAGTGGATTTGTTCATAAAGCATCTCTACCTATAGCAAAACAAAGTATCTAAAATTAACCCTTCCCAAAATGAAAGGAAAATATAACCCTAGTTAGCTAATTTTAGCATTTACAACATTGTGCTTGAGGGTTAAAGATGAGATTAAAAACTAAACAGTAATTTTCTTCTGCAAGCATTGTTGCATCTATGCGTACAAAAATAATTGTTACAACAACATTGCAATTAGAGAAATTAGCGCTGGATGTTAGTCAATCTCGAAGATAAAATGCGATATTCCTATCATTTGTGGCCAAAAGGGGTTAATTTTAAAATATTTGTGTGGTGATTTTAGTGTATCATATTATGCTCTAAATGTGTGAACATCAATCACAGACTGAGTGTCTGATAAGAGACATGGTGGAATCTTGAATCTTGTCATTTGAATGAACATGTACAAGTTGAGGGTACTCCAAGTCAAGGCACGACAACTGGGTGAGGGTTAAAACTTAGTATAAAACATATAACAGCAAAATTGTTCTTGGATGAATGCCCTATCTTCTCATGGGAAACGTTTTGAGAAAATATGGCTCCAGTGCTGAGAAATTGCATGTAAATTTGGCGAAAATAACAATTATTCCAACAGTACTCTTATAGGAAGTCTCAAATTTGCCAAGGGTTAAACTTTTAATAATAACATATAGAACAAAATTTGTCATACTTTGACTACCGCATGCAGCTATAGAAAACATTCAGAGCTCAATCAATTTAAAATGTAGTAAATCGTCACCTAAACTTAAAAAATTCTGAAAAAATTTGATTTTTTGGGGATGGTACCTACTTTTATGCAACCAGAATGGGATAGGGTTAAACTTTACAACCAAACTTACACAGCAAATATGCTTGGTAGTCAATTTTGAATACGTACATGAAAAGTGTTTGAAATTAACCCTTTCCAAAATGACAGAAAAAGCAACCAAAATTGGCTAATTTTGGCATTTTCAAACGGTACTCTTATTCTCGTCCTCATTGTGCTTGAGGGTTAAATCTGAGATTAAAAAGTAAACAGTAACTTTCTTGCACAATCATTATTGCTTCTATCCATACCAAAATAACTGTTACAACAACCTTGTAATTAGAGAAATTTGCTCTTGAAGTTGGTCAATTTTGAAGAAAAAATCTATATTCATGTCATTTTTGGCCAATGGGGGTTAAAGTTGAAAGATTTGAGTGGTGTTTGTGGTGTATTATATTATGCTCTAAATGTGTGGAAAATGTGAGCTAAATAACTGAAAACAATTTTGAGACATTTGAAAAATGGTGAAATTTTGACGGTTTTGGCAGAATATTTTGAAAATACACGTTTCACAGCCATGACGATACCGCATTTCACTAGATTTTATGGCATTACATAAGTATGCCAAATTTGGTCAAAATCGTACAGCTTGTTTTTGAGCCGTTCAACGGACAAAATTCACGGAGAAAAAAAAACAAGACCAATACCGGGTCTGGACCTGCGTCGCTGTATGTAATTGAATCGGCAAACAGGAAGTGGCTGCACGGCAGATCTGAAAATTGCATACACGATACAACTGATCATTATCAGGCTACAGATGAAATATAAAATCAATCCCTTGCATAGAAGCCGAGAAAACCTTGACGGAAAATTTCAATGTTCAGTGGGTACAGTAAAATTTCAAAGTATCGGCAAACAGGAAGTGGCTGCATGGCAGATCTGAAAATTGCTTACACGATACAACTCATCATTATGAAGCAGCAGACCAAATTTAAAATCATTCCCTTTCATAGAAGCAGAGAAAACTTTGACGGAAGAAGTGTTTTGGACGGACTGACCGACGGACGGAGTCGAGCGGTTACTAGACCTGCTCTGCCGCTGGTGACGCAGGTAAAAAAAATAGAGAAGAAAAATTTTTAAAAAGAAGAATAACAAGAGTCTTTCCCAAACTGGGTTTGGGAAAGCCTAATTACTGTGTACAAAATGGGCCCACTTTTGTTTTGACTTGTATGTCAATCTGGGTTTGCAATCTAAAATTCAAATTGGGACATAAATCAGTAATTAAATCAAGTAAATAAATACATGTTATTTAATTGCCCTTTGAAAAATTTATATTCAATTTCATCTTGAAACTAAATTTAAATGGAGGTGGAATTTAAAAATAGTATGAGTGTTAGGCACCTATTTGACTTGTATATCAACGTGTGTTTGGAATCTATAATTCAAATTGGGGCATAAATCAGTAATTAAATCAAGTAAATAAATACATGTTATTTAATGGCCCTTTGATATATTTAATTCAATTTCATGTTGAAACTAAATTTAAATGGAGGTGGAATTTAAAAATAGTATGAGTGTTAGTCACCTATTTTCGCATTAATCAAAGATGCTGCGCTGTCAACCTGTTTCTGCTGACGTCGTATTTTTATTTTGATACACACAGTGGCTCAGTGACTCACTCTTGAGATATTTATTTACTGGTGTTTAAGGTCACATATTTTTGCACAATGGCTATTCATGACCACAACATGAGTATCAACTCAAGGCCAGGGGTAAGCGTTAATAAGCCATGTTGCCCATTTTAGAGAGGGTTTGCACTTCCCAAGCATTGGTGACTGGGTCCTATTTTACCAGTAAAACAGAGCCTGTTTACTGCAGTGAACAGGCACTGCTTCACTTCCCGAGGTTTCCACGGGGACACTCTTGAGATCAACGGGCATATCAACCTGACTGTACTGTAAAATTAACCGTATTCTCTATGTTTTCGAATCTACTACTCCTTTTGGTTGTGACATCTGACATCAGCACTCACAATCGGCCAATTGTGCACTTAACTAATCAGCAGGCAGATGACAGTTGCAAATCCTTATCAATTAATCACTATTTAAAACAATAAATGAAAGTCCCAAATCGTTCATTTATTATTATTTTAAAGAATTACATTCATTCAACAAATGTAATTCTTTAATATAATAAAAAAAAAAATAATAATAAACAAACAAGTGTTTTCATACATGAAACAAGGATATTTTTGCACAATGAAAATTGTAGTTTCATCAAATGGTCAACTTTCTTTCAAATTAACAGCTTTTAGAGACATTATGGCATTCAGGCAGCCTATTTATTTTTCTTTGAAAGACAACACAAATTTCCCACAGACCTGGTCATTGGAGGAAGATCCACCAGCCCCCTTCTAGCCTGATGTGAGTGGGTGATGATGTTAAAAAGCTTTTGCAACTTTTTCCCTATAAATTATGAATGTTTTTGCCTGAGATGCATGTTCATATAATTTGACTGGCGGTCTTGCATGACTTTCATTTTTACACAGGCTCAAATTTGAACTTAACTTTGTAATTTTAAAAAGAGAGATTTGTGCAAGTTGTTTCCTTACTGTTGTGCAAAACAAAATAATGATGACATATTGATTCAGGTTGGAAAGAGGTCAGGCCAGGTTTTTTTCCCCTTTCTCAGCAATATTTTTGGTGTACAATGGTACAGGATTGTTTTTGGATTCCTTAACTGGTGAAGTATTAAGGTCAAAATTTGTTCCTCAGTAATTGTTTATTACAATTTATTGTAGAATGCCCATTGATACTCCCCAATAAATTGTAATAAAACCACTTGTAGCTAACTATGAACATTCAGAAAATAAAGTGGCTTTTTGTGATCCTTGCAATTTTCACTGAAACCTCAATATAGGATCACAACACGGAATCAGTCAAAATATTGAAACTGCATGATTTTTATTTTTAGCTTAACTTGACAAAGTCAAGATACGCTATTGCCATCACGTGTGTGGAAGTCTGTGAGTCGGTTCACATTTTCCTTTAGCACAGGCTACATCCCATAGTTCTTGTCCGATCGTCACAAAATTTCATACGCAGGTTTGCAGTCATGTCTAGATGAGAACATCCCCTTTTGGTCACGATCGGTCAACTATGATGGCTGCCTGAGCCCCACAAATCTGAAAACCTTTAGCACAGTCTACAGGCTGTATTTATGAAGGGATATCATTGTAACTTGGTAGGATGACTGTATAATGTCTAGATGAGAACATCACCTTTTGGTCATGATCTGTCAACCATGACGGCTGCCAAAGCCCGCAACCCAAAAACTTTTACCACAGTCTACAGGTCATATTTACTATGGAGGGATTTCATTGTAATTTGCTAGAATGACTCCGTATGATGTCTAGATGAGAACTTCCCTATTTGGTTGCGATCTGTCAACCATGACGGCTGCCCAAGCCCAAAACCCGAAAACCTTTAGCACAGTCTACAGTTCGTATTTATGGAGGGATTTCCTTGTAACTTGGTAGGATCACTCCATATAATGTCCAGATGAGAACGTCCCCTTTTGGTCACGATTGATTGATTTCTTTATTTTGCAGTATACATGACACAAATAAAGATGATACATACAGGAGTAAAGAGTGTTTTAAAGACACAAAAAAATATGTAAATTAACACTACTCAAGCGTGACAATATCAGTGTATACTGCAGGGAGACAATATAGCCAGATTGGCTGTCTACCTATTGTCTCCCAAGCTGTGCATTAGGAACCTTAAACCAGACTGTTTTACAAGTATGTGTTTTTACCAAACGTGACTTACTCTCATGCATAGAGAACAGGGAAACAATTGGATGAGATGAGATGACCCAGCAGTCAGCTGAAACAATAGCACACCTCCTGATACAAGTACTTTTTTTTATTAAAATACACACTAGGAAGAAACTACTAAAGAGGCCAAGAGGTGCACATGGGGAGATCCAGACCAGTACTAGGAATATGTTGGATACTAATTTAGAAGATCAAACAATTGCATTAGAAGTAACGTATTCTTACTTCAGGTTTCTCATAGTGTATTGTAACTATAAGAAGAAAAGAACTGGGGACCCAAAGACACCTAACAACAAATGTCCTTAGTCTATTTGACGTCAAAAAAAGCATTGCGTCTCTATCAGGGACTACAGTCAGGGTAATATGAATTGTTGCAATCAACATTGTTGGGATATGATGATAGAAAAAATGCTGTTAGTTCTTTTTTAAATCTATGTTTCTCTGTTATACTTCTGATATTGCTCTCTAGCTCGTTCCAGATTTTGGTGTACACATTTGAAGGAAGGAAATCGAGGGATTTAGTTCGCGTTTAACTGAACTGAAGAAGTCCATTTCTTGTACTTGATTTGCCTGTTAGATTATCGATTGCGCTAAAATAGTTTTCAAAAGAATCAGGCAGGTTTCCATGATACCTTTCGAATACAAATAAGCATGTCTGAAGTTTACAGAGGTCTTCAACTTTTAATATTCTATTATTGCGAAAGAGGGGGGTCTGTTTTTGCATTATATCTCTTATTGCTTATAATGTGCAAGGATCGCTTCTGTAACATCGTCAGCTTATGTACTGACCTCACATTTCCCCACGCGTTTATTCCATACATTAAGTGAGTATGTACTAAGCTAAAATAGAGGGTTTTCATGGAACCATGGGGAAATATGGAATTCACTTTATTAAGGGCAAAATTTGCATGAGCTATTTTAGAACAAAGTGGAGATACATGATATTTATAGGATAAATTCTCGTCGATGTGGGTTCCTAGGAATTTATTTGATTTTTCTGTACAGTCTGAGCCTACCCTACTTATTTCCTGGCCATTTATTAAAATCCTTGGTGGAGGTGTATGAAATATAATTTTATTGGAGGGATTAATTAGTATGTATTTTGTTTTTACTGCGTTTAAGGATAGCTGGTTCGTGCAACACCAATTAAATAAATTCTCAAGCTCTCTGTTTAGGTAAGAAATTAATTATACCCCCACTTTCGAAGAAAATGGTGGTATACTGGATTACATGCGTCCGTCCGTCCATCCGTGTGAGTCTGTCCGAGAATATTCAAAACTTAAGTAATTATTATTTTTTATAATATTTGTTGGTTATAGGTATGCCCACACTAGTTATTTTTTTTTTTTTTATTACTTGTTCACTTAGAAATTGTGTCCGTCTGAGCCAAATTTTGTCTGTTCAGCCTGTATCCCAGGTATCGAATGTTTTATTGCAATGAAATTTGCCATGAACACTGCTTATGGTATAGGCTTTAAAAAAAGGATTCAACGATCTTTCTCACATTCTCCTTTTTAGAGTAATCCCCCTTTTTTGACTTAGAAATTGTAGGAAACAGACATTATTTGTCTGTTCGGCCTGTATCTCAGGTATGGGTTATCGGATTTCAGTGAAATATGGCATGCAGTTTGCCTATGACAAAGGCTTCTGCCTCATTGCATAAAACTTCCAAACACCAAACAATTTACCATACCTTTTGACTTAGAAATTGTTGAAAACTTTCGAAGAAAATGGGAGGGGGGGGGGATACTGGATTGGGGTTATCGGATTTCAGTGAAATATGGCATGCAGTTTGCCTATGACAAAGGCTTTTGCCTCAATGCATAAAACTTCCAAACACCAAACAATTTACCATACCTTTTGACTTAGAAATTGTTGAAAACTTTCGAAGAAAATGGAAGGGGTGGGTATACTGGATTGCGTCTGTCCATCTGTGCATCCGTCTGTCAGTCCGTACGAGAATATTCATAAATAATATTTGTTGGTCATAGGTATGCCCACACTAGGCGGTACACCACGTGGGGTTATGCACCGGACGAAAGTCCAGCTCTTGTTGATTTGGGTTACAGCTCGAGGAGTGCATGGTAGTATCACCTGCAAATGACAGCAGATTCAGAGAAGTAGCATGACAAATATCATTGACATATAATAAGAACAACGTTGGACCGAGAATGGATCCTTGGGGAACCCCATGTGTTATCGGGACCAAGTCGGATTGTTGACCACCATATGCGACATATTGTTTTCTCCCTGATAAATAGCTTTTGAACCAATTTTGACTTAGTCCTTTTATAGTAGGATGGAGTGATCTATAGTATCAAATGTTTTAGAAAGGGCAAGGGTATAATTTTTACATTTTTTATTATTTTCATCAGACACCCTTTTGAGCAGCTGCATGACAGGGTGCATAGTGCTAGGTCTCTTTCTGAATTCATATTGGAAAGGATGCAATATATTAAACCGGGCTAAATATGTTAAGAGTCGTACAGACATGAGTTTTTCTATGATTTTTGAGAAAGTGGGTAATAGGCTGATAGGTCTCTAATTAGTAAAGCATGCTCATCACCGGATTTGAATAAGGGAATGGCTTTGGCAATTTTCATTTTATCTGGGACAATACCGTGTGCATATGGTGATGTGCATTAGTGGGGTAATAACATAGTCAATACTAAGCTTGACAATGTCTGAACTAATGTTGTCACAGTCTTGACTATGTTTGGTTTTTAAAGATTTTACAATATTTCTAATTTCTGTCACACACTGGGTTGATGTGAACATTTTCATATGAACGTTCATCCATGTAGTCGTAAGAAGATTTACTTGATTTTGGTATTTTTTCACATGTAAGCTTGGCAGTATTTGCAAAATATGTATTTAGTTCACATGCTATTTCATTTGGGTGATCAATTTTTTTTGTTATCTTTCATAAAGAAAGTGGGTAAGTTGGTTTCTTGTCTAGATTTTTTGATGGCTTCATTTAGTATTTGCCAGATCTTTTTAATGTTGTACTTATTGTTATTTAGGATATCTTTATAACAGATTGCTTTACATTGCTTTTTCACTTTATTAAAGATCTTGCAGTAAGTTTTATAATGTTTTTGGTTAGATTCCGTAGGTTTTTAAAAAATTTTATGTTAAAATTTGTTTTTATGTTTAGAAGATATAATTAAGCCCTTTTGTCATCCAAGGATTCTGTTTAATGAGTTTATTGTTCCTATAAAAGCGTTTTGGGGGAATGCCAATTCGAATATTTCAAGGTAAATGTCAAGGCGTTGTTGGCAGAATTTGGACAGTTCGATTCAAAGACTGATGAGGAAATGACACTGAGATAGTAGTGAAGTGAACAATGCTTTGTTTTCTGCAGTAAATTTACGTGTCCAAACGAAGGTTTTATTGCTGGATTTCTCAGGAAGGGTTTCTGCATAAAAGACACCAAAATGATCAGAGACATCGGTTAATATTTTTTCAGACACAGAGGGTGTTAAAGATTATTTGTGAAAACATGATTTATTAGTGTTGCTGAGTGGGTGGTCAGTCTCGTGGGTTTTGTAATTGCTGGAAGATAAACATTAAATTAATATAATTTTCTGTTTTCATGTGAGACGCGGTTTTTAAGAGGTCAATATTAAGTCACCAGTTGTGTATCTGAGTAATTTTTCTTCATTTATTTTATTAGTTACTTCAGTTATTTTGGCAAGGAAACTATCAATATCTGCCATGGTGCTGTGTTTGGTCTATATACTACACCAACAATTCTGCGGGATTTTTGGATGTTAATTTGAATGAATGGGGATTCTATGACGTGCAGAATGGAAATTGAGAGGTCTTGGCGAATTTTGAAATCAATGTTTTCCATTATAAAAATCCCAACTCCACCCCTCCCGTCATCATCGGCTGGTCTGTTCATTTTGATCACTGGCTGATAGCCATCCAAAGAATAAGTCATGTTTGGGTACATGTTAAAAATTTTGGTGAGGCCAATTATGTCAAAGGTCTGTTCTTTGTTCTGCATATTGTACAGGAGACCATATACGGAATCCCAGTGTGCATTGAGGCTCTGGCAATTAAGGTGAAATAGTGAAAATGATTTATCCTTGTTGATAGCTGAGCAACGAAACTGTTCTGGGAGATAATAAGTGCAGTTATTAACCTGACCATGGAATGGTGAATCTTCTGCATCGTCAGTGTGGTGGTTAATTTTGTGATATCAAGCTATAAAATCATATTCCAAGTCCTGTAATATTACCCGCCATCGTCCCTGTCAGGGCTACTGGGTTCATCACTACATCCTCTGAGTATAATGCACACGTGTTTATTACATAAAATGTGTTTGGAAGCTGATCCATATTTAACAGTCTGGGCTAAAGTGTAAGAAAATGAGCGGATGGAAGAGAACAAAATAAATGATAACTAGAAAACAGAATGAATTACAATTAATTCAACACAAACGAACAAAAACTTCATATTTACAAGCAAGTTTCAAGGAATATTTCTGCGTGGTGGTGTAAAAACTACTGATATCGAAGTTATGGAAAATCCTCTTTATAAGGATGGAGTATTAATTCTGTCAAGCAAAAGGGGGAGCAGAGACGACAGAAACATCTATCAGGTGTGTTGATCTTTTAATTTAGTGTGCATGTCAATGATTAATTTTATTGGCGGAATCTGCAAATAGTGTATGGACACGGAAAAAATAACCATTCACTGATAGAGCAGTAATATTTAAATCTCATGCCCCCACTCCACCCCAGCCACTGCACATGACCCCTTGTTGGGACAAGTTAGTAGAGCTCATTCCAGAAAGGATACACAGCCGACGACTGGGAAGGGGAAAAAATAAATAGAACATAACGTAAGAGCTATTTCAACATCCTCGGTGAGCATATATTCAGTGATTAACTGGTTGAGGGCTAGATTATTTTTGGTGATCAGAATATGTTTAGAAAATTTGTTTTATTACAAATTACTGGACAGTGCCATCAGGCACTCTCCAGTAATTTGTAATAGATCAAATCTTTTATAAACCAAATAGTACTTGCCTTCAAGTAAATATTAAACATGGGCAAGCATAATGTGAACTTTTGCAAAGTATCCTTAATTTTTCCAAAGCCCTGATAGTGGCTTCCAGCACTCGACCAGTTAAGTAATTTTGTTCGTAGATATGAGGGACTTTGTGTACAAACTACCAAACGCCCGCGATGTTCTCACAAGCTTTCTGCACAATTTCCAGCAGAAAATACCCAGTATGTAATGAAGAGCTTTTGCAGCAAGCTCGTTGAGCAGTCTGTCTGTGGTACTAAACCCATGTATGTTGTCAGTGGGGGTCCCATTACTTGGGCATTTTCTATTTCCAATGTTCAATTATAATACCTTTATACTTAATATATAACCAGAAACTAATAACAGACAACAGAAGTGTAAATTCTGCTGATTGAGGGAATTGAGTCAAACCACCAAGAAATTAAGACTGTTGGGACCAGTTATTAGAGCTCGTTCCAGAAAGGGGTCACAGCCGACGACTGGAAAGGGAACAAAACTAACAAGAATATAAATAGAATAAAAAAGTAAGTGCTATTTCAACATCCTTGGTGAGCAAACATTCAGTGGTTAAGTAATTTTGTTGCAGATATGAAAGACCTGGCATATAAACTAACAAACGCCTGAGATGTGCTCACAAGCTTACTGCAAAGTAGCCAGCAGAAAACAACCAGTAAATACTGAAGAGCTTTTGCAGCGAGCTTGTTTGAGCCTGCAACAGGTACAGAAGTAATTTCATCTGAGTGTCTTATGAACTCTTCTATCTGATTGGTCAACTGTGATGGCTACAGGGGCCTGTAGCCCAAAAACCTTTAGCACAGTCTGCAGGTCTTATTTATGATGGGATTTCATTGTAACTTGGTAGGATGACTCCAGATTGTGTCCAGATGAGAATGTCCCCTTTTGATCACGATCATTCAACTGTGATGGCTGCCCAAAACCCGAAAACCTTTAGCACAGACTACAGGTCATATTTATGAAGGGATTTCATTGTAACTTGGTAGGATGACTCTGTATAATGTCTAGATGAGGACGTCCCCTTTTGGTTGCGATCGGTCAACCCTAATGACTACACAGGCCCAAAGCCTGAAAACCTTTAGCACAATCTACAGGCTGTATTTATGAAGGAATTTCATTGTAACTTGATAGGATGACTCGTTTTGGAGTAATTTTACTGTAACTTGGTAACTTTGGTTGACATACATTAACTGTGAGGGTCATATTAACCCACCCCTCAATTCTTTAATACAGTCATTGTAACTTGATAGGATGACTCATTTTGGAGTAATTTCACTGTAACTTGGTAACTGTTGTTGATATACGTTAACTGTGAGGGCCACATACATTAACTGTGGGGTCACATTAACCCACCCCTCAGTTCGTTAGTACAGTGTACACCTCAAATTATTTTTATTGAAAACATAGCATACAGGGAACTGAAATTAACATATTCTCAATTCTTGTCGTATTTCATAATCCTTTCATAAATATTGAACATTATCCTTTTCATCAAACACAACACACAGTCAAGTTAAGCTACAGTGTCACTGACACTTTCATTTAAATAATTGCGAAGAAACAGTGAACTCCAAATGTCTAAGGACCAGTAATAATTTAATTTTCTTAAAGCTCAAAAGGTCTGCAAAATTGAATTATTATTGAAGTCTCCTACAAATGCAGAAGAAAATCCTTCACTGCACTTGTGTTTGAAAGAGGAATAAAACATTCAGACAAGAAGTGCGTATTGGAGATGCAGGAGTCAAGTTGTGGTGGAAATCGGAGAGTGTTGCATGTCCATAACCTGGTTATCAATCATATGCCGGTTGTCAAATCTGGAACCTGTGTTCAAGTTTTTATGCTAATAAGTTAAGAATTTGTAAAAATTAATTAAGGCCCATAACTTTGTAATGAAATATTGGGCTTGACAAGTTTTCGAACCCGCTTGAGATATTACTGCAGAAGATCTCCATGGCAAATATTAGTCAAATTGGGAACTTTTGTTCAAGTTATTGTGCTAACGAAGCTCAAAATTTGTAAAAATTGACTAATTAAGGCCCATAACTCTGTAACAAAAAATGAGACTAGGCCAGTTTTCGAACTCGCTTGAGTTATTGCAAAAGACCTCTTTGGCAAATATTAGTCAAACTGGAGTACGTTTGTTCAATCAAAATTCATAAAAATTGACTAAGGCTCATAACTCTGTAACGAAAAATCAGGCTGCACCAGTTTTCAAACTCGCTTGAGATATTATTGCAAATATTTGTCAAATTGGAAAATGTTTGTTCAGGTTATTGCACTAAAGGGGGCGCGGTGGCTCAGTTGGTAGAGGTGCAGAATGCAAGCCGAGAGGTCCTCGGTTCGAATTCCACCTGCGGCAACTGCGCTGTGTCCTTGGGCAAGACACTTCACCCCCATTGCCCACGTGGGGGCACGGTGACGCTGTGTACTAAGGCATACTGCATGTCGATGGTGCACCTGTCTTCAACCAATGCTAACCCTGCTTGTGTGGAGTTAGTATGTTGGGGAGCTGACAGTTGCTCGGTGGTTCTCTCCGGGTACTCCGGCTTCCTCCACCCATAAAACTGTCATGGTCATGATTAGCCATTGTGCAGAAATATGTGACCTTAAACACCAATAAATAATAATAATTATTGCACTAACAGTGCGAGGAAGACTGGGCACTCGCCGACGCACACCAACCGTCGCCAAACCATAGTTCTTGGTTTAACAACTCGACTAAAAAGCAGTCTTTTACTCCTATAAACCCAAATCCGACACCACATGTTGGTGATGTGATATAGAAGGTGCTTTGGCACTAATGGACCAAAGAATAAAGTGCAGAGATAATCTTAACCCTCTGCAAACTGATATCAAAACAAAATTTCAAGCAGAACATTTTTATTGCAACTACAACTTTAATCAATTCACTCCTGTTTGACTGAGCTCTGTCAAACAGGAGTGAATTAATCAAATTCCCAGTTGCATTATGGAAAAAAAATTGAAGGTTGAAATTTTGATATTTTGACATCAGTGTGCAAAGTGTTAAAATCTTTGACCAGAAATGCCTACTAAGTCATAAGTTTTGAGCAGATTATGATGTTCAACTGCTATTTATTGGAATTTTAACAACATTTTTAATAGCCTATGTCGTGTCATATAGTTTTATGAGTTGATGAAGCCAGAGAACTTGGAGGGTACCATTGAGCAACTGTCCTACTCTCCAACTTACTAACTCTCACAAGCCAAGTTTTTTAGCAGTGGTCTAAGGCAAGTACACCACTGATGTGCAGTACTCCTGAGTGCAAAGTGCCACCACATGGACAAGATTAAAATTAAGGATCTATCCCAAGGACACAATGCAACTGTTGCAGGTCAGGATTGAACCACTGACATTTAAAGTTCAATGGTCTAACCACTGAGCCATTGTGCTCACATATGATGTTCCAAACTATTTGCTCTTTATTGCCCAGACTTGCATGAGTTAACCCTTGAGGGTCTGGAAAGATTTGTACATATATTTCTACTTTTTTACAGTTTACATCCTCTAGTTTTGCCATTGTTTCTAGGCAAGTCTTGGCTTCCAAAACAGGCAGCCAAGACTTGCCTAAAAAATACTACCAAGGTATGTACAATGTAACTTGCTAGTTCATCCCGAGACAGCATGTTGAGCCACCTGTTCTGTAGTAGTGAAAAGTGGACAAAGTCAGAATTAGGCTCTTAAGTGTAAAGGGGGCTAATGTTGAAAATTCATCACCTCTGCTGTAAAATAAGATGAGCTGCCAGCATAAGGTGATCAGATGGATAGAATTCTTCATCCATAGTGTTATTTACAATGGTTAAAACCTTTTTAAATGTTTCATATGCATAAATAAAAAAGATACAATATAAAATCAACAGTACAAACAAAAGTACCATTGGTGGAATGTAGTTTTGAGGACAGAAGATCACAATTTTTTGCCACCATTTTCTTCTTCTTTTCATCCTGGTTTGTCGATACAGTTTTGGATTACACAAGCAGCAGGTACACCCACAATAATTATATAAATGTTTTGGGGAAAAGTATGAGGATGTGACAAGAATTTTTACTACAGTATAAACAAAATGGAATGTTAAGAATAAGAATATAAGAGTGAAGTATATTGCAGCTTTGAAGGTTTGAATGCTGCACTCGTTGCACTCAGGAATTAAACATGTGTTCTTTTCACCCCCTCCAATGCAGATTCCACACCTACATGATCCTCGTGGTCCACATTTGTGAATACATGAAAGTCCACTCTTCTTTAAGTAGGTATAATATGCAGAATGAAGAACAGACACAAATCTATGGATTAGTATGCTTCCATAATACTTTTGTTTATAGTAAATGCCATTTCCAGTTAACTGTGTTTCAAGACACCTAAAAGAAGCCGATACCAGTATTCTGTCTGGACGACTTTCAAAGCCAGGTGTGGGCTGAAAAAAAGAAACAGAATGTAAACTTTCCTCAGATTTGAAACTTATTACAGTTATTACAAAACAGATGTGAAAAAAAAGATGCAATTAACCCTTCACCAAAAATAATGACATGTCTTTAAAATTTTTATTACTTTTCCTGTTTCTTCATTCAAAACCTAGTTTATGAACCTTCAGTTGAACAAGCTTGTTCCAATAAGAGGTCATAAGTTATGTTTTTGAGGCAAAAAGTAAAAATGTTTAGTTGTTCAAAAATAATCTCAGCAAGTGTTGACTTCTGTTTATTTATAAAATTTTGTTTTGGATGTTTAAGGTTATATATTTCTGCACAATGGCTAATCATGACTGCATGAAGATGGAGATGAAGTCAAGTTTAGTCAATCGTTTAAACCCATGTTTCCCATTTTCAAGGACTTTCACCCCAGGCATTGTTGATGGGTCCTATTTTACAGTAAAACAGCTTGTTTACCATGTGCATGCACAGTCAACAGCACAGCATCACTTCCTGCTAACTTCTAGTCATGTTATGTAAAAGGTCAATTTATTGAGAACCAACCATTTTTGCAAGTAGGTGATATTGCACTTGCAATTTCGTTGGACTGGGCACTGAATGCCACACCCATTTATCAGGACAGTTTTTTGCCAAAACACAGAATTATGATCCTGGGAAATCAAACACATTTGGCCCGATCTAAGGTAGGTTGAAGAGTAAGAATGTTTGGGCAAATGATATGGTGGATAGATACTGCTTTCTTTATCATTTTTGATCAAATCATTTAAAAAAGTAAAGGAGTTATGGTGTTCAAAATGTAAGATGTTGTAACAGCTTGCTCATTGAGATTTTATGAAATATTTTGTTAAAAAAAATAAAGGGCAATAGCCCTGGAAGAAATTATATCATGAAGCTTCTTTGCAAACCCATTATCGTCATCAAAAGGCTATGTAAGAAATTTTTAAAAAATCATTCAATAAACGTTATTTCTTTACTGTGTGATGATAAAGATAAGATATATATGACATAAGTACGGATGGAATGACAGATGGAATCTATTCCCATATCCCCATCTATTATGTATTGGAGGATAAATTTGGATGACATTCAAGAAAGCATTCTACTCTGCTGAAACTTGGTCAGACTACTGGAAAGCTATATGTATCAAGTAATAATTTGCTTTGTCTTGAACATTTATATACACTCCACCCTTCCCCCAGCCACCCCACATGTCAAAGTGCTGCACCAGTCCTTGAAGAGTCAATATGTTAGCATTTGGGGTGGAAAATATGGAATCTATGGCGAAATTGACCTTCTCTATAGTACATGGAATCTTACTTTTTCAATCATTAGCCAAACAAATTACAATCGCTAGATTATATTCTCATTCTTGTTGATTTACCTTCTATTTTTCCAATCTCATACTGAAAGATACTTTCAGATGCAAGGAAAGATGGTCACACAGGATTATATTGTAAGAGAACTATTTGCCACATTCAGACCATGCAGTGCCCCAAAACTTACCATATTACTGAATGTGAAATTTTCTGTCTTCTTCTCTGATATTGCTATCACATCTTTCAACAGACTCCTAAGTGCTACTTCACCAAGTAATTGTCCTTCATTGTGAATATACTGTAAACACTCATTATGCCTTACATGGAGATCTGTCATCATCTTTGATGGCCATTCAAAGTCAACATAGGTATTCATATCACCAATTACAATAACATTTTGTAACTTTCTTCCTGAAAAAAGAAGCCCTTTGGAGTCTGAGAGCACTAACTAACTAACCTGATACTGATAGTATAGTCATATTACTAATTACATGATTTTTACAACTTTGAATATGAATTTTTTTAAAACTGATTTTGCATCATTTGACCCCCTCCCCCTTGATTTTCACTCTTCACAAACCATAAATAATTTACTGGCTTGAAAAAGGTCAATCAGGTTTTATGGGAGCCCAACATGAAAATCTGCACGAGATCCAGTGTTACAACTGCCACCCCATTGGAAGCTCTGAAAATCAATGTTAATTTGAACAAATTAACATTTTGGGTTCAAAGGAAGTATAAATTCTAAATATCAAAACATCCTGCCAAGTAATCTGAGAGAAGATTTTTCAACATTTAATTGTTTTAACCCCATTTTTGCACTCTTTGACCAACTCGTTTGCCTTGGCAAAAGCCATTATGGTTTAGTTGGAATCAGTGGTGGTGCCGAACTTTTCCCAACAGGTGGGACTGTGCTCCCCTACATGGGGGTGGGAGGGAAGGATAAAGTGGGGGTGTAGGATATTCTCCAACAAAGGAGGCATTTTTCCCAACTGGGGAAATCATATGTATCTTGCAGGCACAGCATATACACAAGTAACAAATCACTGCTTGCCCTTCAACCTCCTGTGTCCATGTGCTGTGCAGAAGCATGCTTCAGTCTACTTTGTATTGTTGGCTTGTGGAGATTCTCATAGGGAGGGGGGAGCACAGAGTTTTTTTTCCAGGTCTCATTGACACTGATGCTGACACAGACACCACCAGAGTCATGGCATTACCTCACCTCTATTTCATAGTAGGTGAGCTAAAAATACAAAACTAAAGAATTGGATGAGGAATTTACAAGTTTTGTAAAAAAATATTCTTCACTAACTTTAATTAATACTTAGAAGCCTCAAGCTGAGTCTAGTCACTTGCAATGTTATAAATCAGATGCTTTGACACTATTAGTGTCTATGGTGTGATGAACAAGACAAATAACCTGAACAGTTGTTTCTAGTTTTCTGAGATTCCAAAACAAGCAAACAACTCTCAGGGCTTATATTTCATCTAAAATTGGGAAAATCCATTTGGATTCTCGCAAAAATGGTTGTGAGAATCCATACCTGCTATGAGTGTCCCAGGATCCCACCTTGGTTGAACCCCTATTGTATACTGATAACACGCTAACCCATTACCCAACACAGCATTTTTAATTTTTAGCTCACCTACATCTGTAAGATGTGGTGAGCTATTGTGATAACCTCGGGCGTCAGCGTCGGTGTCCGGCGTGTCCAATATTGTAAGCTTTCATGTTAAGGTGAATTTCTCAAGCATCAGTGGGCTCAGGCCTTTGATATTGCATATGTAGGTTGTAGGGGACTATTAGAACAGTATTTAACCCTGAAACTACGACTTTTTTCCAAATTTCAGCTAAAATTTTCTGCCAAAAGTTGTTGTAAGAATTTGCGTTTAGGTCTTGTAAGAATTTGTGTTAAAGTCAGCTTTTGTGCAGATTGTGCTGGTTTACCTTCTCATTACTGTTGATTTTCATATTTCAATAACAACTGTAGGTATTAACCCTACTGTATGCAGAAATTTAACAAAAATTTTCTTTTTTTTCACTCAAAATTTTCATGTTTTTCTTGGACTTAGTAAATTTTAAGTTGTAAAACTTTGTAAACTTTGTGTTTAGGTGAGTTGTGTTTCTATGTGTCTTTCCAAGTGATTAATATTCTACACTTGGGTTACTGAACTCCATTGCAGTAATATTTAACCCTCATTACATGCATATTTGAGGAATTTGAGGCTGATTTTTTGCCAAAACTTGTAAGAATTAGCGTTTAGGTGTTGTAAGAATTTGCGTTAAAGTCAGCTTTTGTGCAGATTGTGGTGCTTTAACTTCTCATTACTGTTGATTTTCATATTTCAATAACAACTGTAGGTATTAACCCGACTGTATGCAGAAATTTAACGGAAATTTTCTTTTTTTTCAGTCAAAATTTTCATGTTTTTCTCGGACTTAGTAAATTTTAAGTTCTAAAAGTTTGTGTTAAGGTGAGGTGTTAAGCTGAGTTCTCAAAGATCAGTGGGCTCAGGCCTTTGATATTGCATATGTAGGTTGTAGGGGACTATCAGAACAGGATTTAACCCTGATACTATGACTTTTTTCCAAATTTCACCTAAAATTTTTTTGCCAAAATTTGTTGTAAGAATTTGCGTTTAGGTGTTGTAAGAATTTGCGTTAAAGTCAGCTTTTGTGCAGATTGTGCTGCTTTAACTTCTCATTACTGTTGATTTTCATATTTCAATAACAACTGTAGGTATTAACCCTACTGTATGCAGAAATTTAACGGAAATTTTCTTTTTTTTCACTCAAAATTTTCATGTTTTTTCTCGGACTTAGTAAATTTTAAGTTGTAAAACTTTGTAAACTTTGTGTTTAGGTGAGTTGTGTTTCTATGTGTCTTTCCAGGCGATTAATATTCTACACTTGGGTTACTGAACTCCATTGCAGTAATATTTAACCCTCATTACATGCATATTTGAGGAATTTGAGGCTGCTTTTCTGCCAAAACTTGTTGTAAGAATTAGCGTTTAGGTGTTGTAAGAATTTGCGTTAAAGTCAGCTTTTGTGCAGATTGTGGTGCCTTCACCTCTCATTACTGTTTATTTTCTCATTTCAATAACAACTGTAGGTATTAACCCTACTGTATGCAGAAATTTAACTGATTTCTTTTCTTTTTTTCAGTCACAATGTTCACGTTTTTGTCTGACTTACTCAATTTTAAGTTCTAAAAGTTTGTGTTAAGGTGAGTTCTGTTTCTATGTGTCTTTCCAGGCAATTGATATTGTACGCATGGGTTACTGAACTACATTGCGCCCTTATTACATGCATATTTGAGGAATTTAATGGGGATTTTTGGGACTTATATTCACTTTCTTTAAAAAAAATTTTTTTTAACTTTTTTTTATTTAATACTTTCTCATACTTGTTACTAGTAACATTAAGGCTTATTTTAGTTGTTGATGTGATGTATTTTTGTTGGGACTTATAGTCACTTTCTTGAATGAATGTTTTTCCGCAACTCTTCTTTAACCAATGAATGTACTTCAATTACAATTTCAGTGATTTATGAAAGCCTTTCCTAATTCTTATTTATGATTTAATACCTGGCCTCACGATTCATATTCTTAATCATAAACATTTCTAAAAGAAAAATATGCTTTTATATCCAATGATTCTATGTTGAATTGATATATAATAAATGCAGAAATATAGACTTTCCAAAGCCATCACATAAACCACATTAATCATTTGATGCCTAGTTAATGATTTATATTAACTAAATATTAGGCATGTTACATTGGAACGACATTATCAAGCGCGAATGTAGGTGAGCGTTGGGATGTAACATCCCTCTTGTTAAAACATAAACTAAGTTTGACAATCTTTCAAAATTTTGTTGTGCAAATCTTTGCGTGAATCGATTCCCAGATGCTCATCACAAGTATGAGCCCTGAAACAATTGGTAATTTTTGTCGAACATTTTATGGTGTTGGACACCTAGCATGTTGAGTGGTGCACCCCCTCCCAATTTTAATGTGAAAATTGTTTTGTTTCCCTGACTTTCAGTTTGGGGGACTATGGTAATCAAAACAATTTGTCTGCCTCTCCATCCATCCACCTACCTCTCTGTCTGCCATGACTTTGTCTCATGTTTGTATGAACAAAACTGGACAATATTTCATATGCAGCTTAATCATGACTCCATTTGATGCAGAATAAAGTTTTGCCTTTGAACATGATATGATGATTTAAACTGAAGGTTGCTACAAATTAAACTGCTAAAAACCATCACAGATTTTAACCTTGCTTGTATGGGGTTAGTATGTTGAGGAGTCAGACAGTTGCTTGCCACTTTTGGTGGATCTCTCTGGGTACTCTGGCTTCCTCCACCCATAAGACTGTCTGACATGAGGTAACCCTGGCTGTCGAAAGTGTCGTTAAAACCCCAATAAATAAATGAAAAGCTTTGTCATTTGGATTTGATTGTCTGCCATTCACTGTGGACTATGCTGTAATCACTTTTTGACTCTGCGACTTATCAATGACATTTCAAAGTATTTCCCAGACTTGTCTCATATTGCCATACAGTATATCTTAAAAGTAACTGGCTTTAGCTTCTCATGTTACTTTATTAAACAAACTACAATGTAACTTGTGTAGCAGTCTAGGTATAGACTCCCCGGGAAGTGAAGCAGTGCCTGTTCACTGTGGTAAACAGGCTCTGTTTTACTGGTAAACTAGGACCCAGTCACCAGTGCTTGGGAGGTGCAAACCCTCTCTAAAATGGGCAATATGGCTTATTAACCCTCACCCCTGGTCTTGAGTTGATATGCATGTTGTGGTCATGATTAGCCATTGTGCAAAAATATGTGACCTTAAACACCAATAAATAAATAAATGTCTAGGTATAAAGGCCTTTTACCTACAGGCCTGGTTGGTCTCTTACATCTCATGTTAAATCAGTTGCTTCCTGTGCTATGATCGAGTCTTGGCCCCCTCACTTCTCGCTTGATCTGTTACATTGGTGTCATTGACCAGCCCTCTGCAGTTGGTGGTGTTTTGCGTACTGTGGCCAAGCATGGTGGATGTTTTGACTGCTCTAGGGTGTGACTCACCGGGGTTGAATAGCAAAAGAACGTGAGAGTGGTGTAGTAGTCTAGGTATGAAGACCATTTACCAATCAGCCTGGATCTCTTTGTCTCATGGTAAATTGGTCACTTTGGTTACTAGAGGTTGATGGTTTGAATCTTGGCTCCAGCACTTCTCTCTTGACACTTGTACATGTACTTATCAATAGCAGATGAGCATTGTTTTTTTTTATTTTGCTGGAGTTTATTCTTATTCAGCAATGATGTCAGAAGGCCTTTAGTCATTCAAAGCTCACATTTGGTCAACTTCTGGGAATGGTTGTTTGAAAAGACATCAAAGATGTTTGATATATTGAACTCTTCATGACACAGGAAACAAAGCCGCCTCATCAAACCTGACATGAATAGTAGAAGATACTTGCCAAAAAAATTCTTGAAGAACACAAGAGGCCCCAGGGGGTCTGAAGGCGCCCACCTGACATGCTAGCCTAAATATCAACCCAGGGAATTGATTTCAACAAGTTGCATTTGCCCCTCCTAAGAAAAGCTTATACCAAATATCCCAAGATTCTGACTGATGGATCTGAAAAATGAAAGTGTCAATGATACTGTAGCTCAACTTGTGTAAGACATGAACATGTATAGTATGAGACACAGCAATGACAAACATCTAGGTAATGACCAGATGACAAAGGTTCATATAAAGTATTGCAACAGTCTGTACATAAATGCTGACCGTAGCCTGTAACAAATGTATAGGTAAAATATTGTAAAGGTGGGCGACAGATGCTAAACTAAAAACACTCGTTCCTGTCCCAAGGTGATAACAAAGGTACCCAAGAAGTTTCGTGTAGATCGGTTCATAAATACAAACTCTAGCCCGAGCTGTATTGACATGTGCACTTACTGTGTATAAGTAGCACTGAAAAAATCAAAGTTCATTTAATTTGCATAATTTCTGTACAAGAAAAAAAACAGTATTATATGTGATGTATTCCATGTTACTAAACATTCATACAAAAATTTATTCAAATCAGAACTTTCATACAGAAATTCTGTACAAAAAACTGATTGCACTAATTTTGGTACAAAATGGCTGCTGGAGGCCATCTTGAATTTCGGAGCACACCCCAAAACACTCGATCTCATCCCAGGGTGATAACAAAGGTACCCTAGAAGTTTCGTAAAGATCGGTTCATAAATTACGCCTCTAGCCTGATCTGTATAGAAGTTGTGTACAAAAAACTGACTGGACCTAATTTCGGTACAAAATGGCCACTGGCAGCCATCTTGAATTTTGGACCGCACCCAGAAACACTCTTTCTCATACCAAGGTGATAACAAAGGTACCCAAGAAGTTTCATGAAGATCGGTTCATAAATACAGCCCCTAACCCGAGCCGTATTGACATGTGGCCATCTTGAATTTCGGACCGCACCCCAAAACACTCGTTCTCGTCCCACAGTGATAACAAAGGTACTAAAGAAGTTTCGTAAAGATCGGTTCATAAATACAGCCTCTAGCCCGAGCCACACTGAATTGTTGACGGACGACGGGCCATAACCTCAAGTTTGACTTACGTCAAAGTTGAGCTAACAAAATATTTTTAAAGAATATTCCTCATATTGAACCAAGTTATAATTCGGGCTCCCACACAGAGCTCAAGAATGAACCCAGGGACCTGGCTTGAAAGAACTTGAATCTCACCTCCATAAGGATGCTGTATACCAAATATCAAAAGATTCTGACTACTGGATCTGAAGAAAAATATTTTTAAAGAATATCCCTCATAGTGAACTAAGTTATAACTCGGGCTCCAAAAGGGAGCCCAAATTTGATCCCAGGGACTTGGCTTGAACAAACTTGAATCCCCCCCCCCCCCTCCAAGGATGCTGCATACCAAATATCAAAAGATTCTGATGGGTGGATCGGAAGAAGATTTTTAAAGAATACTCCTCATATTGCACTAATCTGAACATTTGGACCCTGGGATTTGATTTCAACAAACATGTGAATGAATCTTCCAGAAATGTTATATGTGAAATATGAAAGCCTTTGGAGCAGTGGTCTGGGGTTGGAAGATTCTTTAATGTTTTTCCCATTACTCAGTGTTAAGAAATGATGACTCAGCATTTTTTCAAAGTCCTGGAAAAGTACCTTATGATAAAACCGATGGCAATTTTTTTTTTTTGGACCATTCCTTTCTGCAGTTCCTAGGGAAGCTTCACACAAAATAAAAATTCTCAGTGCCATGTAGTTTTGGAGATATGGGCATTTTAAATTTTTTCTATTTTTAGGTTCTGCGGTTTCAGTGGGTGACAGGAACATTTTTTTTTTTGCATAAATTAGGTACTTATGACCCAATAAGCCCTCATATCAAATTTGGTTCAAATCAGCCTCTCACTTCGGAAAATAGAAATGTTGGTACAATTCGGGCTCCCGCAGGAAGCCCAAATATGAACCCAGGAACTTAGCTTTAACAAACTTATATCTCACCTCCCTAAGGATATTGTATACCAAATATGAAAAGCTTCTGACTGGTGGATTTGAAGAAGATTTTGAAGAATATTCCTCATATTGAACTAAGTTATAATTTGGGCTCCCACAAGGAGCCCAAATATGAGCCCAGGGACTTGGCTTGAACAAACTTGAATCTCACCCCCTAAGGATGCTGCATACCAAATATCCAAACATTCCAACCTCTGGATCTGAAGAAAAAGATTTTTAAAGAAAATTCCTCATTTTAAACGAAGTTATAATTTGGGCTCCCACAATGAGCCCAAATATGAACTCAGGGACTTGGCTTGAACAAACTTGAATATCACCCCCCCCCCCCCCCCCCCCTCCCCAAGGATGCTGCATACCAAATACCAAAAGAAGATTCTGACTGGTGGATCTGATCTGAGGAAGATTTTTAAAGAATATTCCTCATACTGCACTAATTTAAACATTTGAGCTCCCACAGAGAGCTCAAATATGGACCCAGGGATTTGACAATAAACATGTGAAACAATCTTCCAAAGATGTTATATGTGAAATGTGAAAGCTTTTGGAGCAGTGGTTTGGGAGAAGAAGAGACTTAAATGTTTTCCCATTACCCACAGTGTTAAAAAATGCTGACTCAGCACTTTTTCAAAAGTCCCGAGAAAGTACCCTATGATAAAACCGATAGCAATTTTTTTTTTTACCGTTCCATTCTGTTGGTCCTAAGGAAGCTTCACACCAAATAAGAATCCTCAGTGCAGTGCAGTTTTGGAGATGTGGGCGTTTTAATTTTTTTCTATTTTTAGCTCCTGCGATTCCCATGGGGAGATGGGAAATTTTGGGGGGCATAAATTAAGTACTTATGACCCAATAAGCCCTCATATCAAATTTGGTTCGAATCAGCCTCTCGGTTTGGAAAGTTAAAAATTTTATAGTAATTTATATATTTTTTATACTTACCAATGACCCAGACTTAGCTGGTGCTAACTCTTAACTTCTAGGGCCAAACACAAATTTTGCCCCCCCCCCCCCAATCCCCCAAATTTGCATCAAAATCCCAAAATTAGATGTCCTATTTGGTCCTCCATACTTTTATCCACTGCGCATGCGCAGTGTCAAGGAAGTCTGAAATTGGAGCCAAATCCTCATTCTTACAACCAGTGCCTGGTAAGCATTATGTAATCAGCGGGGAGGTATGAGTTCCCAACTCATGGGAGGGCCATCCTCGTCTGGGTCATTGGTAAGTATAAAAAATATATAAATTACTATAAATTTTTTAACATTTTTATGCTGTACCAATGACCCAGACTTAGCTGAATAGAAAAAATAGCCCGATGAAATCGTCAGATGTGTACCCATACGTGCAACTAATAGAAAGCTGTATGACGGAGGGTCACTCTGGATGCCAACATTATGTACATCATACATGTTAAGGGTACATATAGAAATGGATTGGAGGAGTGCCTAATTTAATGGATAAAGGGTTAATATCTCCAGATCTAATTATTAGATTTACATAAAAAACTATACAGCACAGCACATCAGTAACCTGAATACGTATATAAAGTAACCTGATAATCAGATTAATATTTATTGAGTTATCGCATGCCGAAGAAATGGATTGGAGGAGTTCTCAATTTGAAGGATAAAGGGTTAATATCACAGGATCAAATTATCAGATTTACACCAAAAACTATACAGCTCGGCACATCAGTAACCTGAATCCATATATGAAGTAACATGACAAACAGATTGATATTTTTTGAGTTATTTCATGCCAAAGGGATTGGAGGAATTTTCAATCTGAAGGATAAAGGGTTTATATCTCAACATCAAATTATCAGATTTACACCAAAAACTATACAGCTCGGCACATCAGTAACCTGAACACAAATATAAAGTAACTTGACAATCGAAGCAATATTTTTCAAGTTATCGAATGCCAAAGGGATTGGAGGAATTTTCAATTTGAAGGATAAAGGGTTAATATCTCAGGATCAAATTATCAGATTTACACCAAAAACTATATAGCTCGGCCCATCAGTAACCTGAACACAAATATAAAGTAACTTGACAATCCAAGCAATATTTTTCAAGTTATCAAATGCCAAAGGGATTGGAGGAATTTTCAATTTGAAGGATAAAGGGTTAATATCTCAGGAGAAAAATAACAGATTTACACCAAAAACTATACAGCTCAGTTCATCAGTAACCTGAACATAAATATAAAGTAACTTGACAATCCACAGCAATATCTTTCAAGTTATCGAATGCGAAAGGGATTGGAGGAATTTTCAATCTGAAGGATAAAGGGTTAATATCTCAGGATTGAATTATCAGATTTACACCAAAAACTATACAGCTCGGCACATCAGTAACCTGAACACAAATATAAAGTAACTTGACAATCCAAGCAATATTTTTCAAGTTATCGAATGCCAAAGGGATTGGAGGAATTTTCAATTTGAAGGATCAAGGGTTAATATCTCAGGATCAAAACTAGATGAAGTGATTGTGCCCGCACAATACACAGGATTTTCCTCGTGTTTTCAGTTCCTGAGCGTTTTCGTCACAAAATTGAGAAGAACACAGAAAAACGGATTTTTGATGAGCCTATCAACATACTGACGGTAGAAGATATAACTGCAAGACTTCTATGCAGTATGCCAGCTCCCAGAGGTCACATCTAATGATATTCTGTACTGACCGCCAAGGCTCCATACATTGGAACAACCATAGCCATTCCAAACTGCGCATTATTACTATGTTGACCTCATTAAATGTCAACGAGTGGACGACATTTGCCAGTAAATCCATGTCAGTTGTAATTCCCATTCAAAAGTCCAAAACAACTGCTACCATAAGTGTTTCAATGAAGGTTACTTTTGAAGATTTCCAAATGCTTTTGCATCCGATTCTTATGCGTGGAGGCGGAAACACTACATGATGGGCAGTGATGTCGTGGTTCCTCACGATTGCAGAAGAAATATCTAGAGTTCAGAAATAAAAAACGAGCGCGTAATTGGGTGGGAGTGGGGGGGGGGGGGGGGGGGGTGGTTCGGGTGGGAGCTGACAAATCAGTATGAGGAGTGTTAGTTTATGTCATTTCTTAATAAGTTCTACTTCTCCTTCAATAAACCTGATGGATTTGATTTGTACGACCACAACAAGTACAGGCCAAAAGTCAAGATTAAACACTTATGTATACTGTTATCCGCTTTAGAGGAATTCCACCAGGTATTGGTCATATTGCCACAACCCTTCCTGTTGCTTCTTATCTACATGTACGTTGCAGGGTCTTCGGGTAGATGAATAATTCTCATTTATTTATCTATGCCATGAGCTCTTATGGTGAAAGCCTGAAATTGAAACGCGGGGGGTACCAGAAGGCAACTTCCCAGGCTCGAAGTCAGCAGTATTTAAAAATTTGACATGTGTGTGGGGTGAGGGGGGGGGGGGGGGGGGGGCATATGTATACCTAAAGCTAATTCAAACTTGGACCCAAAGTCCGTAACATATTAGGCATATCCAAAGTGCATAGCCCCGAGATGTGGGAGGGTATTTGAGGGGGGGGGGGGAGGCTCCCCTTCCCGACTTTTTTTAATTAAGAGGCTCTGATAACAATTCTCATTTGAGGCTTGTCATGGCTCTGCGTAATGGCGTGTGACATTTCTAAATCCCGCACTTTCCGGTCTCGGTTCTGGTCTGGTGTTGGGAAATCTCCTTGCCGACTTGAATAATGAGTTCTTTGACAATCATGATATTCTAAAAGTTATATAGGAGGTCATTGGACAATTGTTAGCTTCGTCGGCTGCTGGCTCTGAGTCTATGCCACACTGGTCAGAAATTATTTTCCGACAGAATGTGTAAATTTTCGACAGAGATGTTTATTGGGGTCGCGGTTCGCCACCGTCGCACACCCACCTTTTTTTTTTTGGGGGGGGGGGGGGGGGGGGGGGGGGTGGGGGGGCAGAGTTTCCCAGTCCTCAATTTGGCTACAGCAACTAATTCCAGGCCTTCGTGGTGCTCTATTACTTTTGGCTTCCAGGTCAGAATGTTAGGAAGCAAATGGATAGTTGCAGGTAGGTAATTGTCGGGTTATTTCTTATAATTAGACACCCTTAATGTTTCAATGATTTTTCACTCAAAACGTAAAATGACACTTAACGCCTACACTATACAATCTAAAAGCGCATATTTTTCTGAATATATTACAAATTACAACAAATCATTTGACTTGGTGTTCTATCAGCAAGGACTGATTAAGTAATACTAAATATTTAAAAGAAACGCGAATACCAATGTTTGCTGGTTTTACTGAAAATTTTGATTTCAAATTATGTACAGCGTTCACTGAAGTTGAGGTCGCCGGGTGCAAAATGATCAATGTTTTTCAGACGTGTTTCCTGGCATGGACGCCCGAGATGTAGAGTCCAACTAATGGGTGTTTGTGTTGGGTGGGGGTTGGGCAGTCGCGTCGGATAGTTTTACAGGTGGAGGAAGAGCCTCAACATCCAAATTCTGAATTACGGCCACTTTAACCCGTCTCGTAGTACAGTTTCATCAGATCAAAGTGGCGATCGAAAGAAAGAAGTTTGGTTTTTGATCAAACATTTTCAGTCCCAACCGGACCAAAAAATTTCCAGGTAACAAAAAATATTTTTTTGTCTCAAAATTTACCAAAACGCATAGAAAACCGAAAAAAAAAATCCAATTTTTGTTCAAAAGTTTCCAAGTCCGAACCGGAGTGGTAGTTCTCCAGCCATCAGAAGCCAAGTGGAATAAAACCCTATTCCCATGGGATGGGGAAGGTTTAAAGAGACCGCGAATGTTGCCATTTCAACCACGGAAGCCTTATACGATTCAAGAACGTCGATTATTCTCATGCCAAAATGAGGGTGTACGGACCGTTGGGAGGCCGAGAGTGTACATTTTGCGACCACCCGACGCCAAATGCAACAGGATTGTGCTTCCACACTCCGGGGAATCTTTTTATCTATATACGGGCTACAGATTTTCAATCAGCACCGCTTTTAACCCACTCCGGTAGCAAAGTATAATGAGGTCATAGTACCTGTCCGAAGACCCGACCAAAAACTTCCAGGTAAAAAAACAATTTTTTTCGTCTCAAACGTGACCAAAACGCGTAGAAAACCAAAAAAAAAAAAATCCCATTTTTATTGAAAATTTTCCAAGTCCGAACCGGAGTGGTAGTTTTCCAGCCATCAGAACCCAAGTGAAATAAAATCCTATTCCCATGGGGTGGGGGAACGGTTTAAAGAGGCGGTGAATGTTGCCATTTCAACCACGGAAGCCTTATATGATTCAAGAACGTCGAGTATTTTCATGCCAAAAAGAGGGTGTTCGCATGGTTGAGAGGCCGAGAGTGTACATTTGGTGACCGCCCGAATCCAAATGCAACAAGGTTGTGCTTCCACACTATGGGGAATCTTCTTGTCTATATACGGGCTACACATTTTTCAATCACCACCGCTTTTAACCCACTCCGGTAGTAAAGTATAATCAGGTCGTAGTAGCTGACCGAAGACCGGACCAAAAACTCCCAGGTAAAGAATTTTTTTTCGTTTCAAAATTGACCAAAACGAACAGAAAACCGAAAAAAAAATTCCGATTTTTGTTCAAAATTTTTCAAGTCCGAACCGGAGCGGTAGTTCTCCAGCCATCAGAAGCCAAGTGAAATAAAACCCTATTCCCCTGGGGAGGGGAAAGGTTTAAAGAGACCGTGAATGTTGCCATTTCTATCACAGAAACCTTATACGATTCAAGAACGCCGAGTATTCTCATGCCGAAAGGAGGGTGTACGGACCGTTGAGAGGCCGAGAGTGTATTTTGGCGACCGCCCTAAGCCAAACTCAACAAAATTGTGCTTCCAAACTACGGGGAATCTTTTTACCTATATATGGGCTACACATTCTCAATCACCGCCGCTTTTAACCCACTCCGGTAGTACAGTATAATTAGGTCAAAGTACCAGTCTGAAGACCGATTTTTCGTTTTTTTGGTGTAGTGTAAAAAAAAAAAAAAATTTTTTTTCGTCTCAAAATTGAACAAAACACATAAAAAATAAAGACAAACATTTCCGGATTTTGGTCGAAAAGTCCGAACCGGAGTGGTAGTTCTCCAGCCATCAGAAGCCAAGTGAAATAAAACCTTATTCCCATGGGGTGGGGAAAGGTTAAAGGAGACCGTGAATGTTGCCATTTGAATCACGGAAGCCTTATACGAGTCAAGAACGCCGAGTATCCTCATGCCAAAAAGAGGGTGTACGGACCGTTGAGAGGCCGAGAGTGTACATTTGGCGACCGCCCGAAGGCAAACGCAACAAAATTGTGCTTCCAAACTATGGGGAATCTTTTTACCTATATATGCGCTACACATTCGCAATCATCACCGCTTTTAACCCACTCCGGTAGTACAGTATAATTAGGTCAAAGTACCAGTCTGAAGACCAATTTTCGTTTTTTGGTGGTGTAGTGTAAAAAAAAAAAAAAAAATTTTTTTCGTCTCAAAATTGAACAAAACACATAAAAAACAAAAACAAAAATTTCCGAATTTTGGTCGAAAATTTCGGAAGTCCGAACCGGACCGAAAATTTTCAGTGTAAAAAAAAAATGTTTTTTCATCTCAAAATTGAACAAAACGCATAAAAAACGAAAAAAAAAATTTCGATTTTTTGGCCGCTATTTTGATTGACGAAAAATCGAAACGAAATTCTTTCGATTTTTTTTATAAAGCGGTATTATTTCCTTCAAGTTGGAGCCCTTTTAGAGGGCTCTTTGTATTTAAATCTCGATATTTCAATCCAAAATGGCCGATTTTTGAGATAACTTTCCGTTTTGTGAAAAATTTTGGCAGAAAACATAAAAAATGGAAAAAAATACCGATTATATTTGTTTTAGACAAGAGTAATTCTGACAAGTCTGTCAAAAAATTAAGTCGATAGCTTTTTTCTTTCATGAGATATTGGCCTACGAAGCTTTGGGCGTTTTTGGGCGTTTTTGCCCACCAAGAAACATTTTCCCCCAAATACTGATGGTTTTATTTATTAGGACTCATGGCCGTCATTGATAGTTTTTATTTATGAGAAATAATGAATCTAGACATAATAAAGTAAAAAAAAAACAAGAAATTTTTTTTCAATTTTTGGTCACAGTGTCCCGAAGCCATGTTTGACTGCTAGCGGAAGCCAAATTAAGAACAACTCCATTTCCAAAAGATGATAACTGTTCATGTACACTGTGACTTCAACATTTCTACCCTTAGAAGCTTTCAAATCGTCCCACTTGTTGAGTACTGTGACGGCAAAGTAGCCCGGTGGAAACAAAAAATTCCGACTTTTGGTCGAAAATTTCCAAGTCCAAACCGAAAATTTTTCTGGTGCAAAAAAATTTTTTTTTTCGTCTCCAAATGGCCTGAAACACATAAATAACCGAAAATAAAAATTCGATTTTTCGGCCGCCATTTTGGATTACCGAAAAATCGAAACGAAATTCTTTCGATTTTTTTTATAAAGCGGTATTATTTCCTTCAATTCGGAACCCTTTTAGAGGGCTCGTTATATTTAAATCTCGATATTTCAATCCAAAATGGCCGATTTTTGAGATAACTTTCCGTTTTGTGAAAAATTTTGGCAGAAAACATAAAAAATGGAAAAAAATACCGATTATATTTGTTTTAGACAAGAGTAATTCTGACAAGTCTGTCAAAAAATTAAGTCGATAGCTTTTTTCTTTCATGAGATATTGGCCTACGAAGCTTTGGGCGTTTTTGGGCGTTTTTGCCCACCAAGAAACATTTTCCCCCAAATACTGATGGTTTTATTTATTAGAACTAATGGCCGTCATTGATCGTGCAAAGTTTGAAAAAAATCTTAAAGACCGTTTTCGAGAAAACTCTTTCCCCGATGTGTTGGAAAAACAAAAAAAAAAAAAAAAAAAAAAAAAAAAAAAAAAAAAAGAATAATAATCTTGGCAATAACAAATAGATTTTCCTTTCAGGAAAATCCAAATAACAGATTTACACCAAAGACTATACAGCTCAGCAAATCAGTAACCTGAACAAAAATATAAAGTAACTAGACAATCCAAGCAATATTTTTTAAGTTATCGAATGCCAAAGGGATTGGAGGAATTTTCAATTTGAAGGATAAAGGGTTAATATCTCAGGATCAAATTATCAGCTTTACACCAAAAACTATACAGCTTGGCACATCAATAACTTGACAATCCAAGCAATATTACACATCAGTAACTTGACAATCCAAGCAATATTTTTCAAGTTATCGAATGCCAAAGAAATGGATGCGGTCGGACAGATAGACGGACAAAGGATGGACGAACAATGGATGGCCACCTCAGATGCCGGCATTATGTGGACCATACATAGTATGGGTACACATAAAAAGGCTGGAGGGCCTAGGACATAAAGGATAATCCAATAGACTCAATTACATGTAAACAGAATTATCCCCTCAAGGAGAACAGGCTTTACATGTATCTTTCTTGTTTATACCAAAAAAGAAAGACACAATACCATTCCGTAATTGAGCACAATAACATCAATGATCTCTATTAACATCCAGTATAACCCAATATACTAATTTATTAAAGGAAAGCCAATAAATAAAGATAGTCCAGAGAATGAGACTCTTTATACTCATCTAAAAGTGTCCAAAGATTGTATATTAATGCTCGTATGACACGTAACATATACAAATGCTTCACACCAGCTACACTTTAAAAATATTACATAAATGAGATAGACATTAGCTTTACACTTTAAAACCACCCCGGCAACCGACTCGGAATTACTGACTCCAGAGGAGATATTCCCTTGCTTTTCACTATAAAGCAGGTGATATAAGGGAACACCATCATCCCCCCCTCCCCCTTCCCCTTGCTCTGGGTCAAATACCCTAGAACCAAGAGAACCAAGAATGACATTGCCGGAACAGAAAGCCTGCATAACTATAGTTGCAACTGTTCAGTGGACGACATTCTGAGCAACAGATAACGGACCTAAATAACGCAGGTCACCAGAAATGGACTCAATATTTCTAAGATAAAACTTTGTGAACGTGGAAGACTGAGACCAATATGCAGCCTTCATCAAATCAGTAATAACAACACTATTAGCATAAGCCCAAGATGCAGACAGCGCTCTTACTTCAGGTGCCGGAATCTTAAGCACAGACTGCTGAGATGAAGATAATTTTTCTTAAGCAGTACAGATAGTTAATTGAATCCACCTTGCAATAGAATGGACCATAATGTCCTTTCTGTTAGGCAGCAAAGACAGAAAGAAACGCTTAAGTCCCTTTCTGATAAACTCAGATCTACATTTGTAAATACGCATAGCTCTGACTGGACAAAGCAAAGGCCTATGACCGTCTGAAGACAGAAGAGCCTTAATAACAATAGGTTCAGGGTACTTATTACGAGCCTGATTCTCAGCAAAAAATCCAACATTAGTAGTCAATGTAATAGTATTACCAACACTACGATAGTGAGAATCATCAACAGATAGTGCATGAAGCTCACTAACACTTCTTGCAGAAGAGAAGGCTAAGAGAAAAGCTGTCTTATAAGATAAGTATTTGAAATCCACTTTATCAAGAGGTTCAAATGGCGCTTCTTTTAGCTTCAAAAGAACCCAAGCTAAATTCCACTTAGGAATTAACCTGAGGGTTCTAGGTCTATTTATCGAAAAGTTTTTCACTAACTTAGATAAAGAGACATTAGATCCAATCTGTAACCTATCATGATGAGCATAGGTATCCGATAGCATAGACCTATAACCATTAATAGTTATTGGCTGCAGTTTGATGTCATCAAACAAGTAGACCAGAAAATTAGCAATGTCTGGAATGGAGGGATTATAAAAATCAACAGAATGATCCCTACACCATCGAGAGAAAACCTTCCACTTAGCAGCATAATTTAGCGAAGAGGAGGTCCTCCTACAGTTAGAAATTGCATCCACTGCTTGTCCTGTAAAATGCTTGCCGTGCAAGAAGGACCGCACAACGGAAATACATGAAGGTTGAGACCTTGCGGGTTGTGATGCAGTGTGCGTGATTTCCCCTGCGAAAGAAGGTCCTCCCGTGTCCCACAACAGACACCTGAGTAGATTTATCCATGCTCTCTGGGGTGACAGAGATGCTACCAACAGAATCTTGCTGTGAGATTGCTTGATTTTTAGCAATATCTGTTGAATCAACGGAGCTGGAGGATACACGTATCCTATCATTCCGTCCCAAGAGATTGAGAGGGCGTCAACTGCAAACGCTCGAGGATCTGGGCATGGCGACACATATGTCTGCAACTGATTGTTGAGATGCATTGCAAATAAGTCTATCATAGGATGATCCCATTGGTAGCAAATCTGATTGAATACTCATTTGTTGAGAGTCCATTCTGACGGCAACATACGACCTTTCTGAGTAAGGGAGTCTGCTAGAACGTTCAGACGACCCAGAATATGATGGACTGATAGAAGAACTTGATGCTCTAGGACAAACAGAAGGATTCTTTCCGTTAGATTGAACAACGGAATGGAATGAGTGCCTCCCTGGTTCCGAATATATACGCTACTACTGTCGATTTGTCGGACAGAATTGAACATGCGAATTCTGAATAATGTTCATCCACTGACGTAGCGCAAGCCAAATTGACATCATCTCTTTGATGTTTATGTGCTTGTTTAGGAACTGTGGATCCCAAAGCCCTGGCACCTCGAATCTGTTGGGCTCAAAGTTGCACCCCGACCTGTTTGACTCGCATCCGTCATTATCGTAAAAATCGGATCCGGCAGTTGCAGTGGTACTCCCTGAGTTAACCACTGAATATCTGCCCAAGTCTGAATCTCTTTTTTCACTTGATTAATGTTCGTTTTGAGCGAATGAGTTTTCACACTCCAATTCTGAGTAAAAAATATCTGGAGTGGACGAGTGCGTAGCCGCCCCATCGGAATAAGATCCGCAGCGGCTCCGCACAAACCTGTCAGTCTTGTGAATTCTCTGACTGTTACTACATCTGAGTGAAGACAAAAGCGAGCGTAACAACTGACTAATTTCGCTCTGGTTAACGGCAGACGAACGAGATTGTTGTGCGTCTTGAAGATCATCCCCAGGTGGGTGAATGACTTGGACGGCACTAGATCCGACTTCTTCTCGTTTACTATGAAACCGAGACGTCGGGGCAATTGAAGCAGACTCTGAACATCGTTCTGAAGCGTTAACTTGTTGCCGTACCTCTGAAGAATGTCGTCCAGGTAGGTCGACGTTACCGCAGACGAATGAGCTTGGAAATGAGTCATTACCGAGTTCGTTATTCGGGTGAAGGTCCAGGGCGCTAGATTCAGACCAAAGCACATTGTTCGGAACTGATAAACGACTCCTAGGACAGCGAAGCAAAGAAACTTTCTGAACGCCGGATGTACCATGACATGAAAGTACGCATCCTTGAGATCTATGCTCGCAGCATAATCATTCACTCAAATGCTCGCTCTGACCGATCGGATGGTCTCCATATAAAATTTCGGAGCCACAATCAGCTTGTATATCCAGCTCAGATCTATAACTGGACGAAACGAGCCATCTGGTTTTGGAACCAGGAACAGGTGACTGTAGAAACCTGGAGATTCCTGAAGAGATTGAACTTCTGATAGAAGCGAATCTCTGTTCTGAACGTCTGACGGAAGCTGAGTCCAACGTGGACATCGAGTTAACAGAGGTTTTTCCGTGAAGGACAGTTTTAGACCTTCGGAAATAACCCCTTGCACCCATGGGTTGTCCGCAATAGACAACCAATTGGTTAAGAATCTCGACAGCCTTCCATCCAGTGGAACGCAAAAGAGGTTTAGACCATCACCTCCTGGCCCTGCAAGGCTTGTGGGAGGAGAAACCACGTCCTCCACGACCCGCACCTCGCCCAGTCTAGCTAGGGGCGTCTGACCGGTATCTCGGTCAGCATTACGACCCCTACCTGAGGCGCTACTCTGATGGTCTCCGGAGTAAGACATAGTGGCCTTCTTCGATCCTCTATAGTAACTTCCCTTGGACGTATTCGCCCCTGAAGTGCCTGCCTTACTCCTCTCTGCTGAGTCTGACTTTTTCAAAGTAGATTTAAAAGCAGAGAATTTGAAGCTTTCTTAGTAATCTGTTGATAGATTATAGAAAGCTTACCATCGAAGAGAAGCTCTCCTGAGACCGGAGAGACTGGAAGAGTTTTTCACCTTACTATCCACTCTTGAGGATGCAGCCAGGGCAGCATCACGTCTGACTAACTCCAGATTGTCACTGAAAGGGCGGAGTTATACGTAGAATATGCTATGGCCCTCGAAAGAACTCTCAAGGAAGTTTTGAACATCCTGGAATTCTTTTCCTTCGAGACGTAATGATAACGCTCTGGTAAGGTGATCTGCGTAAAATGCGTCTAAACTGATTCTGTTAGACGAGATAGTCATCACCAGCGTACTGGAATAAATCGACATAGACGCCGGCAATGACAACTCCAAGTCGTCTGCCTGGTCGTCTAAATGCAGAGGAACTCTCGGCATGCCCTGTCCTGCCATTTCAAATCTATTTCTATGATTGATGAAAGGCGGCTGTAGAGCATGAGACGATAAGAAACCAGATTTGCCAGTCTTAGCGGCTAGCTTGAATATAGCATCATTAAGAAGTTCAAATGTCCATGAGACATTTCTGGACTGGGTCGGAAACTCAGGCGCAATGTCCCTATTCCGGCTGAATAAGTCTGAGTCCAGTGGCGGTATCAGTCTCTTATCTGGTAACGCAGCATTTTGGTCTGGAGAAACAACTTCTGAAAGGTGTTGCTGGATGAAATCTACGGCCACCTTAAGTTGTTCGGAAAGGGAAAATTTCAGCTCTGCTGATTCCCTTTCTCCATCCGACTGGACCACATGAGAACCTCGGTCGTCCCTTTCCGACAGTTTCTTTTCTGAAAAAGTTTCTGATGCCTGCCGGGATGCTGCGATGAATTGAGCTATCTGTGATAGCAAGTCCGTCACGGAGGCCTGTGGAGAGACGGTCTTATGTAATTTAGCCGTTGGAAGCTCCTGGGACGTTAATTCCTGCATACTTCTCATATGCGAACGTCCCGACTGGAAAGGCCTCGTGTTCTTGGCTAGCGGATGGCGTGACCTGGTCGATGTGGAATTCCTGGTCCGCGAAGCAGGCTTGATATCTGCGGTCACATAGCCAAGGTGCATTCCTGTGTGCTGACGTGAGGATGAGGAAGCCAACAGACAAGCCGCGTCGGACTGTCTATGCGAAGGAGCGTCCCGAGCAGGTGGAGTGGATGTATGCTCCAACTGACGAATCTTACATACAATAACATCTGGGCCCAAATGTTGTAAGAGAGAGGGGGCCTCTCTCGCTCGCGGTCCAGGTAGACCTGGACAAGCTAGCTCCCGGACTGACTGGCTTCCTCCATTCCATCCTCTGATCCGTCGTTGCCGGGTGTGCGTGATCCGAAATTATAGTGCTCGCAACACCCCTTCTCCTCTCCTGGACCGCAACGGCCGAACCCGGCGTCACAACCATTTCGTGAATGATTGCTTCACCGGGGGAGCTAGCGGGCGACAAGTGACTGTCGATCCTACTAGGGACCTCTTAGGCACTTGCTGCATTTCCTTGAGCACTTTGCCACTTGCTCATTATTGCGACGACGGAAGCACACTTTTGAAGACATCACAGAAACATCACCCTGTTCTTGTTCCTCTGAAAAAGAGACTGAAAAAACTAGAGTGACCCTGTGGCGAGAGGACCGGCATGGACCTCTCACTACTAACAATATACCGTGACACACGTCTCCGTTTCTCATCTGAAATGGCACACACTGAGCAAGAATTAGTACGAGTACACAGACTACAGCAAATACAATGAACATGAGAATCAGAAGGAGACTTCCTTGATTACAAATGAACAATACTTTTTCATTTTGAAAAAATATTAAACAGTCATCGTACTCGCACCAACCCTTGAAAATAAAGATACATAATAATAATCCATTACAAACAATTCAAAAATTTAATTCAAAAGAAAAATTTTTTTTCGAAAAACTTCAAGATAAGCCCAAGTTGGGAACGATGAGCCCAAATGGATCCCAAAAAAGCCTAAGTGAGGACAAAAATTTTAAAACATGTCTAAAAATTAATGTTACACTTACAGACAATATTAATGTATCTGGCTATGAGCAGAACTAATAGAAGACTAGAGGTACTGTGATCAAGCTCACAAAGTGATACCCCCCCACGCCTGAAATGTATAAGTTAGATTATGTCCCCTTGGAAATGTCAGAATGGAATTATATTACTTCATGCACATCTTCATATGCAGTTCTTCCATTGTGTAAAGTTTCATGAAAATTCTTCAAACGGTTTAGGAGGAGTTGCGCTTATAAGGATGGACAGACGGATGGATGGACAGGGTGATTCCTATATACCCCCCCCCCCCCCAAACTTTGTTTGCGGGGGGTATAATAATAGAAGACAAGGAATCATTGTCAGAAGTAACCATTGTCAACGTAAACAAAAGTGAATACAAGAGGCCCCAGGGAGCCTGAGGGCGCTCACCTGACATGGTAGCCTAAATATCAACCCAGAGAATTGATTTCCACAAGTTGCATCTGCTCCTCCTAAGAAAAGCTGAAACCAAATATCCAAATATTCTGACCAGTGGATCTAAAAAAAGATTTTTAAAGAATATTCCTCATACTGAACTAAGTCATAATTCGGGCTCCCACAGGGAGCCCATATATGAACCCAGGGACTTAGCTTTAACAAACCTGAATCTCACACCCCTAAGGATTCTGCACACCAAATATCAAAACATTCCGACTGCTGGATCTGAAGAAGAAGATTTTTAAAGAAAATTCCTCATTTTGAACCAAGTTACAATTCGAGCTCCCACAATCAGCCCAAATATGGACCTAGGGACATGGCTTGAACAAACTTGAATCTTACCCCCCTAAGGATGCTGCATAAAAAATATCAAAAGCATTCATCTGCTGGATCTAAAGATTTTTAAAGAAAATTCCTCATTTTGAACTAAGTTGTCATTCAGGCTCCCATAGTGAGCCCAAATATGAACCACTTGGCTTGAACAAACTTGAATCTCAGCCCCCAAGGTTGCTCCATGCCAAATATCAAAACATTCCAACTGCTGAATCTGAAGAAGAAGATTTTTAAAGAAAAATTCCTCATATTGACTAAGTTATAATTTGGGCTCCCACAGGGAGCCCACATATGGACCCATGGACTTGGCTTTAACACACTTGAATCCCCCCCTCCCCCCAAGGATGCTACTCACCACATATCAAACCATTCGGACTGCTGGATCTGAAGAAGAAGATTTTTTAAGAAAATTCCTCATTTCGAACAAAGTTACAATTCAAGCTCCCACAGTGAGCCCAAATATGGACCTAGGGACATGGCTTGAACAAACTTGAATCTCACCCCCCTAAGGATGCTGCATACCAAATATCACAAGATTCTGCCTGCTGGATCTTGAGAAGAAGATTTTCAAAGAAATTTGCCTGAAATGCACTAAGTTCGAATTTGGGCTTCTATCGTGAGCCCAAATATGAATCCAGGTGGCTGATTTGAACAAACTGGAATCAGATCCACCCCACAATGTTGCATACCAAATATCAAAAGATTCTGCCTGCAGGATCTGGAGAAGAAGATTTTTGAAGAAATTTGCCTGAAATGCACTAAGTTCAAATTCGAGCTTCTATAGTGAGCCCAAATATGAATCTAGGGAGCCGATTTGAACAAAATAGAATCAGATCCACCCCACAATGTTGCATACCAAATATCAAAAGATTCTGCCTGCTGGATCTGGAGAAGAAGATTTTTTAAGAAATTTGCCTGAAAAGCACTAAGTTCAAATTTGGGCTCCTATACTGAGCCCAAATATAAACCCAGGGAGCCGATTTGAACAAACTTGAATCAGATCCACCCCACAATGTTGCATACCCAATATCAAAAGATTCTGCCTGCTGGATCTTGAGAAGAAGATTTTCAAAGAAATTTGCCTGAAATGCACTAAGTTCAAATTTGGGCTCCTATACTGAGCCCAAATATAAACCCAAGGGGCCGATTTGAACAAACTTGAATCAGATCCACCCCACAATGTTGCTTACCAAATATCAAAAGATTCTGCCTGCTGGATCTGGAGAAGAAGATTTTCAAAGAAATTTACCTGAAATGCAGTAAGTTCAAATTTGGGCTCCTATACTGAGCCCAAATATAAACCCAGGGGGCCAATTTGAACAAACTTGAATCAGATCCACCCCACAATGTTGCATACCAAATATCAAAAGATTCTGCCTGCTGCATCTGGAGAAGAAGATTTTTTAAGAAATTTGCCTGAAATGCACTAAGTTCGAAATCGGGCTCCTATACTGAGCCCAAATATGAACCCAGGGGGCCGATTTGAACAAACTTGAATCAGATCCACCCTCCAATGTTGCATACCAAATATCAAAAGATTCTGCCTGCTGGATCTGGAGAAGAAGATTTTTTAATGTTTTTCCCATTGCCTACAGTGTTAAAAAGTGCTGACTCAGCATTTTTTCAAAGTCCCGAAACTGTACCCTATGATAAAACCGATGGCAATTTTTTTTTACCAGTTCTTTCTGTTGGTCCTAAGGAAGCTTCACACCAAATAAAAATTCTCGGTGCCGTGCAGTTTTGGAGATATGGGCGTTTTATTTTTTTTCTATTTTTAGCTCCTGCGGTTCCCATGGGGCTACGGGAAAAAAAAATCAGCATAAATTAGGTACTTATGACCCAATAAGCCCTCACATAAAATTTGGTTCAAATCAGCCTCTGGGTTTGGAAAATAGAAATTTCGGGCGGGGCCAAAAATTTTGCCCCTCCCATAACAACGCCAAGGATAGCCCCACAAACTTCTCTTGAACAAATCTGAGTCTACACCTCAAAAGGAAGCTGCACACCAAATATCAGGTCTCTGCTACTGCTGGTTCATGAGAAGAAGATTTTTTAAGATTTCAGCTCATTTTTTGGGTGTGGCCCTACCCACGGGCGGGGCAACTTGATTTGAACAAAATCAAATTGCGATGTCATAACAAACTATTATCTCAAATATCAATTAAATTGGTTCAGCGGTTTGGGAGGAGAAGACGCAAACACCATGTTCACGGACAACGGACGACGGACGACGGACGCCAGACGACGGACGACGGACGACGGACGGTGAGTGATCACTATAGCTCTCCTGACTGAAAGTCAGGTGAGCTAAAAAACTGGAAACAAGACTCCAGGCACTGAAAATATGGCCCGAAATCAGTAACCAATTTTAACACTATCCGATGTAGAACAAAGGCTTCCTGAGAAGAAACTGCAGTACATCAGATGGTAGATGCATGACTGAAATGCCTAACCACCCTAGGGTGAGGACGTAACCATGGGGAAAAACAGAATAAACATTCTGTTACCAAGCCAAAACTCCCAAGAAATTTCAGTAAAAATAATTACAAAAATTATGCCAAAGGCATGGGAGAATAGCAAGGGGGGTATTAAGGAAAGGGAGAGAGGAAACACTGAACAAACAATGGAAATTTCATAAGAATGTTAATATCAGGCCCATGCCCCGAAATTAGGGAACATGAAATAATTTTGCATAAAAGTTAAAAAATTTATAGTAATTTATATATTTTTTATACTTACCAATGACCCAGACATAGCTGGTGCTAACTCTTAAAATATAGGGCCAAACACAAATTTTGCCCCCCAATCCCCAAAATTTGCATCTAAAACTAAAGAAAACATGTCCTGAAAGGCCCTCCACACCTCGCCCCCACTGCGCATGCGCAGTGTCAAGGACGTTCCGAAATTGGCGCCATTTATCATTCTAATAACCAGTGCCTGGTAAGCGCTATGTACTCAGCGGGGAGGCAAGAGTTCCCAACTCCTGGGAGGGCCATCCCCGTCTGGGTCATTGGTAAGTATAAAAAATATATAAATTACTATAAATTTTTTAACATTTTTATACTGTACCAATGACCCAGACATAGCTGAATAGTAAAAAGGCTGGAGGGCCAAGGACATAGAGCAAAATGGAATACGCTCAATAAAATAAAATAGAGTCATCCCCAGTAGGGAAAAGAAGTAATAGGCCTTACATGTATCTTTCTTATTTATGATAAATTAGAAAGATACAACACCTTCCAAAAATTGAGCTTCATACATCCATGTACTCTATTAATATCCAATAATCCTTATACTAATAATTTTTAAAGTAAGCCAATAATAAAGTAAGTCTAGAGAATAGAGACTCTTATACTCCTAAAAGTGTGTGAGAATTGCATAATCATGTCCGCTGACATATGCAATATTCAAAAGCTATACTTTAAAAACTAAGACTTGAATGAATTTTATAAACTTAAACTTCTCACTAAACAACCATCCCAATAACTGCTCAGAATTACTAACTCCGGAGGAGGTATCCCCTTGTTTTCATAGTAAAAACAGGTGACCCAAGGGAACACCCTCCCCCCCCCCCCCTTTTTCTTGCCCTGGGTCAAATAGCCCAGAGCGAAGAGGGCAGCCGAACGGAGACACTGCCGAAACAGACAGCCTACCTAGCTATAGTAGCAACTGTTAAGTGAATGACATTCTGAGCAGTAGATAATAGACCTAACAATAGAGGCCTCCAGAAATGGACTCGATATTTCTGAGATAAAATTCATGAATGGATGGCTGAGCGCAATGAGCAGCCTTCAAAAATCTATAATAGCAACACTATTAATGTAAGCCCAAGAAGTAGAAGAACTCTTACTTCATGAGCCGAAATCTTAAGCACAACTGCTAAGCCAATGATATACCATAAGCAGTACGCTAGTTAATAGAATCCATTAACAATAAAATGGAGCGTAACGTCCTTCTACTAGACATCAAAGACAGAAGAAGCTTACGCCCTTGTAATAAACAGATATCTGTTTATAAATACATAAACTGTACCCGGAAAGAGTAAAGGCCTATGCCCATACGAAGACGGAAGGACCTTAAAATAATAGGTTCCGGATAATAGGAGCCTAACTCTTATGCAACAATCCAACCTAAATAGTAACGGAAATATTGATTCCGAAACTATGAAAGTGAAAATCATCCATCGATAGTGCATGAAACTCACTGACTCTACAGTAAAAGAGAAACCAACAGAATTACTGTCTAAAAGGTCAGAATTTGAAAACTACTGTTTCCAGAGGCTCAAATGATTACTTAGCTAAATAAGAACCGAAGTTAAAATCCATATAGGAATTTAATCTAAGGATTCTAAGTCTATTTATCAAAAAGTTAATAATTGACTTAGATAAAGAGACAAAAGACTCAATTGTAAACTAACGTAGAGTGCATAGGTATGAGGTAACATAAACCTATAACCTAAATAACAACAGGCTGCAGTAGATCTTGTGAAACAAGTATACTAAAAACTAGCAATGCGTAGTATGGAGGGATCAACCATATGAACATAATGATCCCTACACCACGACGGAAGAGCCTCCACTTTAGTCGCATAGAATAGCGAAGAAGAGGATCTCCTATAGTAAGAAATCGCGTCCAAAGCTCGTCCAGTACAGTGCTTACAATGCAATACGGACCACACAACGGAATACATGAAGGTTGCGACCTTGCTGGTTGTGATAAAGATGACACGATTTACCCAGTGAAAAAAGATCCTCACATAGAGGAAGATTTCACGTTAAGATCCACAGTAGACAAGAGAGTAAATTACTCATGATCTCTGTGAAGATAGAGATGCTATCAACAGAAATGTATTGTGGTTGTTTATCTTAGCAATACCTGCTAAAACAACAGCGCCGGAGGATACGCGTATCCTATCATACCGTCCTATAGATCAATAGAGCGTTAACAGTATTAGCTCAGAGATCTGGACAAGCCAACACATACGTCTGCAATTGATTAGCAAGCTGTGTCATAAATAAAACATCATTGGGCGCTCCCATAGATAGCAAATCTGATTAAATACTTGTTTGTTGAGAGTCCATTCTGACAGCAACAAGCGACCCGTAAGAGAACGGGAATGCGATAAAACAATCAGACGACCCAGAATATGACGGACCAAAACTGAACTTGGTGTACTATAACCAACAGACGGATTCTTTCCATTAAATTGAATAACGGAAACGAAAGAGTGCCTCCCTGGTTCCGGAGATACGCCACTACTGTCGAATTAAAGGACAGGAATTTGGGCATGCGTTTCTGAATAATGTTCATGCAATGACATAAAGCAAGCCTAAAAAACATTATTCCGCGGAAGTTAAACTGATAGCTAAAAGACTGCGGAACCCAAAGACCCTGGCACTTCGAATCCGTAGGGATCAGTATATATCCCAATCTGTTTGACTGGCAACCGTCATAACAGCCACACTAGGGTCCGGCAACTGCGGCGGCACTCTCTGAGTCAACCACCGAATGTTTGCCCCAGTCTGAATCTCTTGTAACACTAGATAGACAAGAGAATGTATAAATCAAGCAATTCATGGATTGCCGGAAAGTTGCCGTCGAAGAGAAGCTCCTCCGAGAACGAAGCGACTCTGAGAGAGTTCTTAACCTACTATCCACGCGTGGATGTAGCTAGGGCTGCATCACGTCTAACCAACTCCAATCAGCCACTGAAGGGCGGAGTTATACGTGAACAAACTACTGCCCTCAAAAGAAATTACATTGAGAATAATATCCCGTAAATCTTTTCTTGAAGACGTAATGATAACGCCTCAGTAAGGCGGATTACGTATAATAAAGCGCCTAAGTTAAGTCTACTATACATAATGTCGTTCCCAACATTGAAATTGGAAAAGACATAAACGGCGAAAAAGAATATATGCAGTCTTTAATCACACCGTCTAAACGCATATGAACTCTCGGTATGCCCTGCTCTGCCAAAATAAACTATATGTAAAAAAGATAAAATGGCAGAAATGAGCCACGCGGACAAGAAACTAAACTATCATGCTTAGTAGCAGGCTTGTATATATATATATAATATATAGCGTCGAAAAATAAAACACATGTTGTAATGACAATATTGGACTGCGTCGGTAAGTCAGGGACAAAGTCCCTGTACCGATCGAAAAATCCGAGTCCAATGACGCTATAAGTCTCTTATCCAAGATCGCAGTAATGAAGTCCGAAAAATAATCACTGGAAGAAATGCCAGAAGATATGAAAGGCATCTTCCGATACTACTAAAGGGAAAACTCGAAATCTTTCGAATCCCTTTCGCCATCCTGTCGGACCCTATAAAGCGTTCGGTCGTCCGTAGCTTGATGCAACCGCGGACCGCACCGACCCAGCGCCGTCGGATAATTCCTGATTCGACCGAGAAACCGTCAATTGCTGGGATGCTGCGAAACAACTGTGCTAATAGCGGATAGCACGTCCGTCACTGAGGCCTGAGGAGCTGCGGTCTTACGATGCATTGCCGCAGGAAGCTCCGAGATCGTTACCCCGTGCATACTTCCAATATGCGAGCGAACGGAGTGTATAGGCCTCGTGTCCCTTGGCTACCGGATGGCGCGACCTATTCGCTGTGGAATCACTGAATGCCGAAACTGATCGGATACTCGAGGTCACGTAGCCAATGTGCGGTCGTGTGCCCTGCTGTGAGGATGAGGAAGCATTAAAGACAGTCTCTCGGACTGTCAATATAACGGAGCGTCCCGAGCAACGGACATATGCTCCGAATGTAAAATATCTGAACCACAACATGCGGTCCCCTATGTTGTTGGCTTCCTCCGATCTGTCCTCAATCTGCCGTCACTGGGTGAGTACTAAAGTAATTAAAGTGCTCGCATCACCCAAATCTCCTTCCTAGACCGCAACGGACGAACCCGGCAGCCGAACCATTCGATGAATGTACGCTACACCGGGTGAGCTAGCGAATGTCACTCCGTAAGCGATAGACATATACCATGAGCACTTATTGCCGCTAACTCTTCATTAACTATGACGACAGAGGCACACTTTTGAAAGACATCTCCATAACTCTTCGAACAAGAAACCAGAAATGCTTGGATAGCAAGCATAAAATAATAATATATATAGCGTCGTTCAATAATTTGAAAGTTTGTGTGACATTATTGGACTATGTCGGAACTGAGGGACGATGTCCCTGAACCGAACCAAAAATTTCTAAGTCCACCGACGCTATCAGTTTCTTATCCGGCATCGCAGCATATGTTGTTCCGAAAGGGAAAGCTTGAAATCCACCGAATCCCTTTCGGTATCCCGTCGGACCGGATGAAACTTTCGGACGTCCGTACCCGCTTCCGCGGAGCGTCCCGACCCAGCATCGTCGGATAAAATATATGCGACAGATTCAGTTGATGCTGGGATACTGCGATAAACTGTGCTATTAAGGAAAGCACGTCCGTTCCCGAGGCCTGTGCAGTAGCGGACTTACGATGCATTGCCGCTGGAAGCTCCGTGTACGTTGACTCCCGCACACTTCCTATGCGAACGTCCGGAGTCTGCAGGCCTCGAGTCCCCGGCTACCGACCCAGCGCTGTCGGATAATTCTCGATCCAACACCGTTTCTGTCGGCTGCTGGGATGCTGCGATAAGCTGTGCTATGTGCACAAGAATGTCCGGCGTCGAGACCTGCGGAGGCGCAGTCTATCGGTGCTTCGCCGAGGGCAGCTCCGCATCAGATGGCTCCCGCATACTTCCTATGCGAACGTCCGGAGTCCATCGGTCTCGAATCCCTGGCTGCCGGATGGTGTGACCTGGTCGCCGAAGAATCCTTGATCGGCGAAGCTGGTAATATATCGGCGGTCACGCAGCCAAGGTGCGGTCGTGTGCGCTGACGAGAAGAGGAAGCCTTAGCAGTCTCAGCGGACTGCTTATACAACGGAGCGTCCCGAGCGACGGACGTATGCTCCGCTAACAACACATTTGTACCACAACATCTGGGACCAGATGTTGTTGAACGAGAGAGGGGCCTCTCTCGCTTGCCGTCCGGATGGACCGGAACGAGCTATGAACCGGACTAAAAGGCTTCCTCCGTTCTCCCTCCGATCCGCCGTCACTGGGTGTGCATTAAGTTAATTTTATAGTGCTCGCATCACCCCAAAATTCCTTCTAGACCGCAACGGACGAACCCGGCTGCCGAACCATTCGGTGAATGGACGCTACACCGGGCGAGCTAGCGGACGTCAAAGGCCGTCGAACCTACTAGGGTCCTCTTAGGCAATTGGCGTATTACATGAGCACTTTTCCGCTAGCCCTTCATTAATTGTGACGACGGAGGCACACTGTTGGAAGACATCACAGATACATCACCCTAATCTTGATCGTCTGAAATAGAAATTGATAAAGTAGAGTGACCCTGCGGGGAAAGGACCGGAGTGTCCAAATCCCCAACAACATACCGTGACATACGCTTCCCATATTGTCATCGAAATCATACGATACAGAACAGGAGTTAATGCGAGTACACTGACCACATATAGAATGATAATAAGGTCAGAGGAAGACTTCCTCTTAAAACAATTGATCAATATCCTTTCAATGTGAAAAGAAAACAAGTCCTGGTACTCGCACTAACCCCTGGCAATCAAATACATAATAATAATATGATCCATTAATATAGAAAAAATAACTGAAATCAAAATATTTTGAAAAAATATTTTTTCAGAACAGCCCAAGTTTCTGAAAAGTAACATTGAGCCCCAATGGATCCCAAGCCTAAGTGTGGACAAAAATTTTAAAAATATTTTAAACAATTTATTCAACACTTACGAACAATAATAATGTATCTAGTTATGATTAAAATAACATAAAGATATTATTATTTAGAAATCCCCCCCTCACACAGAGGGCTGTTGTAAATGTAAACAATGAGTGTAAAAACACTAAAATAAGACTCCAGGCACCCAGGCCCGAAATCAGTTACCAAAAATACACCATTTGATGCAAAACAGAGACTTCCAGGGAAGAAACTGCAGAACATCAGATGGTAGATGCAGAACACAACGCCTAACCACCCGTAGGTGAAGACGTAAACATGGGGAAAGAACAGAATTCATTCTGTTATTAAGCTAAAACTCCCAAGAAATTTTAGTAATAATAATTACAGAAACTGTGCCAAAAGCATGGGAGAATAGCAAGGGGGAACTTAAAGGACAGGGAGAGAGGAAAAACACTTGAAAAAACAGTGTAACTAAATAATCAGAATGACAACAAAATGGCTGCTGCCTTGAAAATAGGTAACTTAACATAATTTCATTAAAAAATTTTAAGTTACAGCCCTGATAATATTCTGTCACACATTCTTTTCCTCTCCTCCTTTTCTATCCTCCTTAGAATCACCATTTCACTAATATTTATGTGTCTGGCATCATTTAAACTGAGATTTAAAAGCACAAAGATGTTAACTGATGAAGGGCCAAACTTAGAATGATAAATGGCGCCAATTTCGGAACGTCCTTGACACTGCGCATGCGCAGTGGGGGCGAGGTGTGGAGGGCCTTTCAGGACATGTTTTCTTTAGTTTTAGATGCAAATTTTGGGGATTGGGGGGCAAAATTTGTGTTTGGCCCTATATTTTAAGAGTTAGCACCAGCTATGTCTGGGTCATTGGTACAGTATAAAAATATTATAAGTTACAGCCCTGAACACATCCTTCCACTGTTTCTTCCTCTCATCCTCTTATTTCATCCTTAGATCCACCTTTTCTTTCATGATTTTGTGTCTGGCATCATTTTAACTGAGATTATAAGCACAGATATCAGTGAGATGTTACTAATTGAAGGGCCAAACAAAGAATAAGGATTTGGCTGCAATTTTGGATTTCCTTGACACTGCGCATGCGCAGTGGATAAAAGTATGGAGGAACACATAGGACATCTAATTTTTGGATTTTGATGCAAATTTGGGGATTGGGGGGGGGGGGGGGGGGAGGGGGGACAAAATTTGTGTTTGGCCCTAGAATTTAAGAGTTAGCACCAGCTAAGTCTGGGTCATTGGTACAGTACGGAAATTTTGGGTGGGGCGGAAATTCTTGCTCCTCCCATAATGACGGCAAATATAGCCCCTCGAACTTCTCTTGAACAAATCTGAGTCTACACCTCAAAAGGAAGCTGCACACCAAATACCAAGTCTCTGCTACTGCTGGTTCATCAGAATTTTTAAGATTTAAGCCCACTTTTTGGGCGTGGCCCTACCAAAGGGCAGGGCAACTTGATTTGAACAAAATCAAAATGTCATGTCATAACAAACAATTATCTAAAATTTCACTTAAATCGGTCCAGCGGTTTTGGAGAAGAAGACGCAAACACCATGTTCATGGACGACGGAAAGTGAGTGATCACAAAAGGTCACCTGACTGAAAGTCAGACAGGCTAAAAATTTAATCCTTATGGGCCTCAAAACATACCTTATGACTAGGGCCGCAATGATACACCCCCCTCACAATTCGATAGGTATCGCAATTCTTTTAAACGATATGATATGTATCGCGATTCACCATACACACTACAAAACATGACTAGCTGGCTATGAATCAGTGCATACAGGGTACTTTCCCATGTATGAACTGATTCAATAACAACCAATTATTTTTTGTGCTGTTTAACAAAGAAGGATCTCAATTCTCAGCACCCAACAACAGGGCAAATAGCTATCATTACATCAACAGCTCAGTGAGTTGCCTCCATGGCCTGACAAGGCTGGCATCAATATTTGTATAGGTCTGTCCACAATAACTTGTTTATAAACATGGTCACATGTGTGCAGACCTTGTGTAGTGTACTGTGTTCCAAAAATATATTAATACAATGTAGCCACGTTCTGAGAACTTCCCCAACTTTTATTTTTTTTATCATAGTTGATTGCGACAAAGACCATTAAATACAGTTTTAAAAATTTCTCAAAAATAATTGTTTGTTAAACTCCCAAAAATACAGAGCAAATTTATATGCAAATGTTGCATAATTTATTAAGTGACAATAACATGTGACATGTACCTGCAAGGATTGGAAAACATGGTACAATCTCGCCCACTTGTGGAATAACGTGATCTGATTGGTTTGCCATAAGCTTACTGACAGGCAATATTAATATTAATCAGTTTCATCTTCAATTACCAATGCAGTGGAGCTAGCAATGTTGAACAGGGCTCTACCATTGTAGAGAAGTATATTATTATTATTATTTATTGGTCACATATTTATGCACAATGGCTAATCATGACCGTGACAGTATTACGGGTGGAGGAAGCTGGAGTACCTGGAGAGAACCACCGAGCAACGACGAGCAGCTGCCAGCTCCCCAAATCGTAACTCTGCACTGCAGCACTGGCAGGGTTAGATTGGTTGAAGACATGCGAACCATCCATGTGCAGAATGCTTTAGTACCCAGCGTCATCGTGCCCCCATGTGGACAATGGGGGTTGAGTGCCTTGTCCAAGGACTCGGCGTAGGAGTCCAAATTGCTCGCTCAGACGGTCACCCATCCGAGGGCTAACCAGGCTTGATGTTGCTTAACTTCGGTGATCTAACGAGAACCTGTTACACAAAGCCACCACGCCCCCCCGTAGAGAAGTATATACTCATGCACAATTAATTTGTGTACGTTTTATATGCATTGCTCATTTACTTAAATATTTAACAAAGCAAAACCAAACATTCCAGCCTGTTACCATTCATGGTCACAATCTAATTTCACCAATGTGTATTCTAACTTCACAATACATGCCTGACATGCAATGCACGTGACCTGTTTGTTCTACATGTCACGTCCTGTATATATCATGGAACTTTTAGTGGGGCTGGACTTTTATTGGATGTGATATGCACAAAATACTAGCCTTTAATTAGTTAGTAAATGATTTTTCTCTGTATCGTAACTGTATCAAAATAAAAGAAAAACAAACTGTGAATCGAAGTTAGTAATCGCGGTGCACCGAAAAAGTGGTGTATTGCAGCCCTACCTATGACCCTTCATTGGAATGAGCTTGTTGCAAACTTTTTTTTAAAAAATAATAGAATTTTAATAGTGATTTTTGTGAATAGAGCTGGCTGTTTATGGCTGTTAGGTTAAACTTGTTTAAGGATTGAACAATATGAATCTTAAGATGGGTAATATTTTCAATTCTTTTATAAGTATAACCACTGATCTCTACATAACTGGACTGCAGGAATGCTTTTTGGTCACTTGGAGAAAATGTCCCCACCACCTCTATATTGGGCAGGGGGGGGGGGGGGGGGGGGGGGGGGGGGAGTTTCTTTGAATAAATGATGCTCAGCAAAAAAAAAACCTCTTGAAGATTTCAATTTCCCTGAGGCTGCATAATCTTTGATGACTTTAGAAACAATATACGTTGATGTCTGTGAATAGTATGTTGATGATGTTCACATTTTTCGTGGCAATGCAAATTGGATATATAGGCTGTGTGAAACACACAGACTATTGTGTTTGTATGGCTGCTGTTTCTTTTTTTCTTTGTTTTGTTCTTTTTCTTTTTCTTATTCTCCTGTCTTCGATGCACTTCCTTGTCCTCACAAAAATTCGTAAACGTATTGGCCTATCTCGCTTTATTCACACTGGAGAAATGTAAACATAAGTGGAAGTAGCTGTCAAACATTAAATGTAATCTTGTTATTATAATCAGATGTCTATTCTTGAAGCCAAGTTAAGAGAAACCCTTTGTTTTGCAAGGAAATAAAGTATAAATTATTCAGTTTAAAGCGTTTAACCCTCTCAAGACTTCAATGTTTGTTTTCAAGATTTTATTTCAGTAAGAATAATGTTAACCCTTTCCATAAAACTGCACTGAATAATTGTTGAAACCTATCGCAAAGCTGTCAGAACGCCAGTAAAAGATGCAATATTCACATGGTTGACCGTACTGTTAACTGTGTTAGTGCTATGACTGTTTAAAACTCATTTATTAGAGGAGTTCTATAGTCTTTCTTTGTGCTCAGCTTGGCCTCATTGAGAATGCAGAAAACCTTGGTGCCATTAAGAGAATTCTCTGATTGGTGCGGTTTCATCCCTCACGTGAACAAAAGCAGGTACTGTCAGCTGAGAAACTCCAGTTCATAGCTTTGCCAAGCCGACTACATTCACTACTCTCAAAGTACTGTTAGTGCGGATGACCATTCCCACTGAACTCTCTTAAAGAGCTAAACTCTCCTAAAGAGCTCATTTATGCTATATTCTGGGGTTAGTTTTAATTACCTCTGTTAGGCTAATTGGGCTAAAGAGCTTATAATCTAGTTTTTATTATAATAAATTAATAATTTTGGTCTACTGCCCTGGAGGAGGTATAGCTCTGTATAAAAATAGGCCGATGAAATCGTCAGATGTGTACCCATACGCGCAATTAGTAGAAAGCTGTATGACGGAGGGCCACCACAGATGCTGACATAATGTACACCATACAAGGTATGGGTACATATCGATTGGAGGAGTGTCCAATTTGATGGATAAAGGGTTAATATCTCTGGATCAAATTATCAGATTTTCATAAAAATCTATACAACACATCAGTAACCTGAATAAATATATAAAGTAACATGACAATCGGATTGATATTTTTTGAGTTATCTCATGCCAAAGGGATTGGAGGAATTTTCAATTTGAAGGATAAAGGGGGTTAATATCTCCGGTACAAATTATCAGATTTACACCAAAAACTATACAGCTCAGCACATCAGTAACCTGAACACAATTATAAAGTAACTTGACAATCCAAGCAATATTTTTCAAGTTATCGAATGCGAAAGGGATTGGAGGAATTTTCAATTGGAGGGATAAAGGGTTAATATCTCAGGATTAAATTATCAGATTTACACCAAAAACTATACATCTCGGCACATCAGTAACCTGAACACAAATATAAAGTAACTTGACAATCCAAGCAATATTTTTCAAGTTATCGAATGCCAAAGGGATTGGAGGAATTTTCAATTTGAAGGATAAAGGTTTAATATCTCAGAATCAAAATAACAGATTTACACCAAAAACTATACAGCTCGGCATATCAGTAACCTGAACACAAATATAAAGTAACTTGACAATCCAAGTAGTATTTTTCAAGTTATTGAATGCCAAAGGGATTGGAGGAATTTTAATTTTGAAGGATAAAGGGTTAATATCTCGGGATCAAAAGATTTACACCAAAAACTATACAGCTTGGCACATCAGTAACCTGAACATAAATATAAAGTAACTAGACAATCCAAGCAATATTTTTCAAGTTATCGAATGCCAAAGGGATTGGAGGAATTTTCAATTTGAAGGATAAAGGGTTAATATCTCAGGATCGAATTATCCGATTTACACCAAAAACTATACAGCTCGGCACATCAGTAACCTGAACACAAATATAAAGTAACTTGACAATCCAAGCAATATTTTTCAAAATATCGAATGCCAAAGGGATTGGAGGAATTTTCAATTTGAAGGATAAAGGGTTAATATCTCAAGATTAAATTATCAGATTTACACCAAAAAACTATACAGCTCGGCACATCAGTAACCTGAACACAAATATAAAGTAACTTGACTATACAGCTCGGCACATCAGTAACTTGAACACAAATATAAAGTAACTTGACAATCCAAGCAATATTTTTCAAAATATCGAATGCCAAAGGGATTGGAGGAATTTTCAATTTGAAGGATAAAGGGTTAATATCTCAAGATTAAATTATCAGATTTACACCAAAAACTATACAGCTCGGCACATCAGTAACCTGAACACAAATATAAAGTAACTTGACAATCCAAGCAATATTTTTCAAGTTATCGAATGCTAAAGGGATTGGAGAAATTTCAATTTGAAGGATAAAGGGTTAATATCTCAGGATCAAAATAACAGATTTACACCAAAAACTATACAGCTCGGCACATCAGTAACCTGAACACAAATATAAAGTAACTTGACAATCCAAGCAATATTTTTCAAGTTATCGAATGCCAAAGAGATTGGAGGAATTTTCAATTTGAAGGATAAAGGGTTACTATCTCGGGATCAAATCATCAGATTTACACCAAAAACTATACAGCTCGGCAAATGAGTAACCTGAACACAAATATAAAGTAACTAGCCAATCCAAGCAATATTTTTCAAGTTATCGAATGCCAAAGGGATTGGAGGAATTTTCAATTTGAAGGATAAAGGGTTAATATCTCAGGATCAAATTATCCGACTTACACCAAAAACTATACAGCTCGGCACATCAGTAACCTGAACACAAATATAAAATAACTTGAAAATCCAAGCAATATTTTTCAAGTTATCGAATGACAAAGAAATGGATACGGAAGCCGGACGGACGGATGGGCGGACAAAGGATGGACGAACGACGGATGGTCACCCCGAATGCCGGCATTATGTGTACCATACATAGTATGGGTACACATAAAAATGTTTCTCATCTGGAATGTAGAATAATAATTTGATTTTTACATTAAAATGCATAATATGAATAACATGTTTTAGACCTATTAAACCAAATCATCCATGAAATTTTAACTAGTCTTTGTTGGTCTGTTAGCTGAAAATATCTTTTAACACTCAGTGGCCAAGTCCAACTTCGAATCTGAGTATTGTCCTTTAATTTAACACCTAGACATCACTTGAGAATCGGTTCTGATTAACCCCTACTGGTCACTGCCAACCACTTAGGAACTCCTGTGCTCTGTTACATTGTTTATTCTCAATCATAACTCAAGATCAACAGGTTTCAAGAAGCAATGGTGGTGAGTGGCTTTCTCGAAACACCTATCAGAATCATAATTTAATAAAATGGAATATTTAAATGGTCTCTTTTTAACCCTCTTAATACTTCAAAGTGAGTCCAAATGCTTTCATTTAACTGATGACAGCAGAACGTTTTGTACGTTTTCAGTCACATTGCCCCTCTGTTCACAACCGCCATTCTTGAGATCCAACAATCTTCTTATTTCACAAATGGTTTTTTTAGGGCCCTAGATGCATTTTAAGACATTTTAAATGAATAAGCCAGAAGCCTGATGGCGATGAGGTTACGACGTTGGACTTCAAAGAGAAAGGTTCATGGTACCAACTTTGCCAGGTGTATCTGTGTTGTGTCCTTGGCACGGCAATAATCTTGATTGCTGCGAAGGGGCACAGTGACGCTGTGTACCTTTTAAATGGCTTGCTTTTAACCCTCTCAATAAGATATTCTTAACCCTTTACCCAATGTAACGGTGAAAACAGGCCAGCGTTATTCACAGAAATTCCCATTCAATTTTCATTATTTTTTCATTTTTGCTTGAAAAACATAGCTTATGACCTCATTGCAATGAGCTCGTTTTTAATGGATTAAAATGGCGTAATTAAAGTGAGTATTTTAACCCTCTCAAAATCTTAATATGGGTCCCAAAAATTGTATTTTATGCAATGAGAGAGTTTCCATTCCCACAATGTTGTTCTAAACACACATGGCCATTGATGGGACCTCAGTATTTTGCCAATGCCAATAAGCCTTCAGACTGACTCTTGGGGGCCTTTAAGGCACTTCTTCGTTTATATTCCAACATTACTGAATTCTTTTACTTGAAATATATTTTCCAGAGGTACCATGTACCTTAACATTTTCTAGCTAATATGAATATTCGCTGTCATCTACGAAAATGGCAGATCCGGAGTTGGTGGAATCAATATTTTTAAAGTGGTTTATGTTCATACTTCAGGCTTGGTATGACCTACAGACAAGGGTCCTACACCGAATTAGTTGAACTTGCTGGGGTTTAAAATATGGTCTACCTCAATGTGGTCCACAGAGGTCATTAAGTGCGTATTTTTCAGAACTATTAGCAATTGTATTTTATAACAACACATGCAATTCTGAAGATTATACACGTATGTCATCATTCAAATAAGTGGCAGAGCCAGTAATGTTGATTTCTTGATCAAAACCTTTAAATGCTGTGCACATATATGCCTTCTCCGGTTTCTTAGAAAAATTGTTCTGATTGCTATATGAATATCTGTAAACACTGTTAACGAAAATCCATTTCTGATTTGTTTAAAAATATTTTAGTCACGAAAGTTAAAAAATTTATAGTAATTTATATATTTTTTATACTTACCAATGACCCAGACTTAGCTGGTGCTAACTCTTAAAATTCTAGGGCCAAACACAAATTTTGCCCCCCCCCCCCCCCTCCCCACCCAATCCCCAAAATTTGCATCGAAATCCAAAAAATCAATGTCCTATGTGGTCCTCCATACTTTTATCCACTGCGCATGCGCAGCGTCAAGAAAGTACCAATATTGGCGCCAAATCTTCATTCTTACAACCTGTGCCTGGTAAGTGTTATGTATTCAGCGGGGAGGTATGAGTTCCCAACTCATGGGAGGGCCATTCCCGTCTGGGTCATTGGTAAGTATAAAAAATATATAAATTACTATAAATTTTTTAACATTTTTATACTGTACCAATGACCCAGACTTGGCTGAATAGAAAAAAGGCTGGAGGGCCTAGGACATAAAGGAAAATCTAATAGACTCAATTACATGTAAACAGAATTATCCCCTCAAGGAGAAAAGGAGAAACAGGATTTACATGTATCTTTCTTGTTTATACCAAAAAAGAAAGACACAATACCATTCCGTAATTGAGCACAATAACATCAATGATCTCAATTAACATCCAGTATAACCCATTATATTAATTTTTTAAAAGGAAAACCAATAAATAAAGATAGTCCAGAGAATGAACTCTTTATACTCATTTAAAAGTGTCCAAGGATTGTATATTAACACTCGTATGACACATGATATATACAAAAGCTTCACACCGAGCTACACTTTAAAAATATTACATAAATGAGATAGACATTAGCTTTACACTTTAAAACCATCCCAGCACCGACTCGGAATTACTGACTCCAGAGGAGGTATTCCCTTGCTTTTCACTATAAAGCAGGTGATATAAGGGAACACCATCCCCCCACCCCTCCCCTTGCTCTGGGTCAAATACCCCAGCACGAAGAGGGCAGCAGGACAGAGTCACTGCCGGAACAGAAAGCCTGCCAAACTATAGTTGCAACTATTTAGTGGACGACATTCTGAGCAGATAACGGACCTGAACAACGCAGGTCGCCAGAAATGGACTGAATATTTCTAAGGTAAAAATTTGTGAACGTGGAAGGCTGAGACCAATATGCAGCCTTCATCAAATCAGTAATAGAAACACTATTAGCATAAGCCCAAGATGTAGATAGCGCCCTTACTTCATGCGCCGATATCTCAGGCACAGACTGCTGAGTTGAAGATAATTTTTCTTAAGCAGTACGAATGGTTAATTGAATCCACCTTGCAATAGAATGGACCGTAATGTCCTTTCTATTAGACAGAAAGAAATGCTTACGTCCCTTTCTGATAAACTCAGATCTACGTTTCTAAATACGCATAGCTCTAACTAGACAAAGCAAAGGCCTATGACCGTCAGAAAACGGAAGAGCCTTAATAACAATAGGTTCAGGGTACTTATTAGGAGCCTGATTCTTAGCACAAAATCCAACATAAGTAGTCAATGTAATAGTATTACCAACACTACGATAGTGAGAATCATCAACAGATAGTGCATGAAGCTCACTAACTCTTCTAGCAGAAGAGAAGGCTAAGAGAAAAGCTGTCCTATAAAATAAGTATTTTAAATCCACTTTGTCAAGAGACTCAAATGGACTCAAATGGCACTTCTTTTAGCTTCAGAAGAACCCAAGCTAAATTCCACTTAGGAATTAACCTAAGGGTTCCAGGTCTATTTATCGAAAAGTTTTTCACTAACTTAGATAAAGAGACATTAGATCCAATTTGTAAGCTATCATGATGAGCATAAGTATCCGATAGCATAGCCCTATAACCCTTAATAGTTATTGGCTGCAGTTTGATGTCGTCAAACAAGTAGACAAGAAAATCAGCAATGTCTGGAATGAAGGGATCATAAATATCAACAGAATGATCCCTACACCAGTGAGAGAAAACCTTCCACTTAGCAGCATAATTTCGCGAAGAGGAGGTCCTCCTACAGTTAGAAATTGTGTCCACTGCTCGTCCTGTAAAATGCTTGCCATGCAAGAAGGACCACAAAACGGAAATACGAGAAGGTTGAGACCTTGCGGGTTGTGATGCAGTGTACACGATTTCCCCTGCGAAAGAAGGTCCTCCCATGGAGGAAGCTTCTGCGGAATGTCCCACAACAGACACCTGAGTAGATTTATCCATGATCTCTGGGGTGACAGAGATGCTACCAACAGAATCATGCAGTGAGATTGCTTGATTTTTAACAATATCTGTTGAATCAACGGAGCTGGAGGATAAGCGTATCCTATCATTCCGTCCCAAGAGTTCGAGAGAGCGTCTACTGCAAACGCTCGAGGATCTGGGCATGGCGACACATACATCTGCAACTGATTGTTGAGAAGCGTCACAAACAGGTCTATCATAGGACGATCCCATTGGTAGCAAATCTGATTGAATACTCGTTTGTTGAGAGTCCATTCTGACGGCAACATACGACCTTTTCCGAGAAAGGGAGTCCGCTAGAACGTTCAGATGACCCGGAATATGATGGACTGACAGAAGAACCTATCATAGGACAATCCCATTGGTAGCAAATCTGAATGAATACTCGTTTGTTGAGAGTCCATTCTGACGGCAACATACGACCTTTTCCGAGAAAGGGAGTCTGCTAGAACGTTCAGACGACCCGGAATATGATGGACCGACAGAAGAACCTGAGGACAAACAGAAGGATTCTTTCCGTTAAGTTGAACAATGGAATGGAATGAGTGCCTACCTGGTTCCGAATATACGCTATTACTGTCGAAATGTCGGACAGAATGTGAATTCTGAATAATGTTCATCCAATGACGTAGCGCAAGCCAAATTGACATCATCTCTTTGATGTTTATGTGCTTGTTTAGGAACTGCGGATCCCAAAGACCCTGGCACCTCGAATCTGTTGGGCTCAAAGTTGCACCCCAACCTGTTTGACTTGCATCCGTCATTATCGGATTCGGCAGTTGCAGTGGCACTCCCTGAGTTAACCACTGAATATCTGCCTAAGTCTGAATCTCTTGTTTCACTTGTTTCGACAAGACGATGTTCGTTTCGAGCGAATGAATCTTCACACTCCAATACTGAGTAAAAAATATCTGGAGTGGACGAGTGTGTAGTCGCCCATCGGAATAAGATCCGTGGCGGGTCCGCTCAAACCTATCAGTCGCATGAATTCTCTCGCTGTTACTACATCTGAGTGAAGACAAAAGCGAGCGTAAAAACTGAATAATTTCACTCCGGTTAACGGCAGACAAACCAGATTGTTGTGCTTCTCGAAGCTCATTCCCAAGTGGGTGAATGACTTGGACAGAACTAGATCCGACTTCTTTTCGTTTACTATGAAACCGAGACATCGGAGCAGTTGAAGCAGACTCTGAACATCGTTCTGAAGCATTAACCTGTTGCCGTACCTCTGAAGAATGTCGTCCAAGTAGGCCGAGGTTACTGCAGACGAATGAGCTCGGAAATGAGTCATTACCGAGTTCATTATTCGAGTTTAAGCCCAGGGCGCTAGATTCAGACCGGAGCACATTGCTCGGAACTGATAAACGACCCCTAGGAAAGCAAAGCGAAGATACTTTCTGAACGCCGGATGTACCATGACGTGAAAGTATGCATCCTTGAGATCTATGCTTGCAGCATAATTGTTCACTCGAATGCTCGCTCTGACCGATCGGATGGTCTCCATATAAACTTTTTCGGAGCCACGATCAGCTTGTTTATCTAGCTTAGATCTATAACTGGACAAAACGAGCCGTCTGGTTTTGGAACCAGGAACAGGTGACTGTAGAAACCTGGAGATTACTGATTTTCTACGACCTCTATCGTGTTCTTCTCCAGAAGAGATTGGACTTCTCTCTTCTGAAGGATTGACGGAAGTTGAGTCCAACGTGGACTTCGAGTTAACGGAGGTTTTTCCTTGAAGAACAGTTTTAGACCTTCGGAAATAACCCCCTGCACCCATGGGTCGTCTGTGATAGACAACCAATTGGTTAAGAATCTCAACAGCCTTCCGCCCCCTCGAACGCAATAGAGGTTTAGACCATCACCTCCTGGACTTACGAGGCTTGCGGAAGGAGAAACCACGTCCTCCACGACCCGCACCTCGACCAGTCGACCTAGGAGCATCTGACCGGTTGTCTCGGCCAGCATTACGACCCCTACCTGAGTCGCTACTCTGACGGTCCCTAAAGTAAGACATAGAGGCTTTCTTAGATCATCTATAGGAACTTCCCTTGGACGTACTCGCCCCAGAAGTGCCTGCATTACTCCTCTCTGCTGAGTCCAACTTTTTCAAAGCGGATTTAAAAAGCAGAGAGTCCGAAGCTTTCTTAGTAATCTGATCATAGATTATCGAAAGCTTACCGTCGAAGAGAAGCTCTCCTGAGACCGGAGCGACTCGAAGAGAGTTTTTCACCTTAGAATCCACACTTGTGGATGCAGCCAGGGCAGCATCACATCTGACTAACTCCAGATTCGCCACTGAAAGGGTGGAGTTATACGTAGAATATGCTATGGCCCTCAAAAGAACTCTCAAGGAAGTTTGAACATCCTGGAATTCTTTTCCTTCGAGACGTTGTGATAACGCTCTGGTAAGGTGATCTGCATAAGATAAGGCATCTAAACTGGCTCTGTTAGACAAGATTGTCGTCTCCAATGTACTGGAGAGAATCGACATAGACGCCGGCAATGACAACTCCAAGTCTTCTGTCTGGTCGTCTAAACGCAGAGGAACTCTCGGCACGCCCTGTCCTGCTGTTTCAAATATATTTCTATTACTGATGAAAGGCAGCTGTAGAGCATGAGACGATAAAAAACTGGATTTGCCAGTCTTAGAGGCTAGCTTGAATATAGCATCATTAAGAAGTTCAAATGTGTGCGTGACATTTCTGGACTGGGTCGGAAACTCAGGTGCAATGTCCCTATTCCGGACGAAAAAGTCTGTGTCCAGTGACACTATCAGTCTCTTATCAGGTAACGCATCATTTTGGTCCGGAGGAACAACTTCTGAAAGGTTTTGCCGGATGAAATCTACGGCCACCTTAAGTTGTTCGGAAAGGGAAAATTCTAGCTCCGCTGATTCCCTTTCACCATCCGACTGGACCACATGAGAATCTCGGTCGTCCCTTTCTGACTCTGCAGGGGAGCGAACTGACCCAGCTTCCTCAGACAGTTCCTGTTCTGAAAAAGTTTCTGACAGCTGCTGAGATGCTGCAATGAGTTGAGCTATCTGTGATAGCAAGTCCGTCATGGAGGCCTGTGGAGCCGCGTTCTTACGTAATTTAGCCGCTGAAAGCTCCTGAGTCGTTAATTCCTGCATACTTCTTTTATGCGGACGTCCCGACTGGAAAGGCCTCGTGTCCTTGGCTACCAGATGGCGTGACCTGGTCTATGCGACAGAGCATCCCGAGCAGGATGAGTGGACAAATGCTCCGACTGACAAATGTACGTATAACAACATCTGGGCCCAGATGTTGTAAGAGAGAGGGGCCTCTCTCGCTCGCGGTCCGGGTAGACCTGGACGAGCTAGCTACCGGACTGACTGGCTTCCTCCGTTCCATCCTCCGATCCGTCGTCGCCGGGTGTGCGTGATCCAAGATTATAGTGCTCGCAACACCCCTTCTCCTCTCCTGGACCGCAACGGACGAACCCAGCAACACAACCACTTCGTGAATGATTGCTCCACCGGGGGAGCTAGCGGGCGACAAGTGACCTTTTAGGGACCTCTTAGGCACTTGCCGTATTTCGTTGAGCACTTTGCCGATAGCTCTTCATTGCGACGACAGAAGCACACTTTTGAAGACATCACGGAAACATCACCCTGTTCTTGTTCCTCTGAAAAAGAGACTGAAAAAACTAGAGTGACCCTGGGGCGAGAGGACCGGTATGGACCCCTCACCACTAACAATATACCGTGACACACGTCTCCAACGTTTGTCATCCGAATTGGCACACACTGAGCAAGAATTAGTGCGAGTACACTGACTACAGCAAATACAATGAACATGAGAATCAGAGGAAGACTTCCTCGATTTACAATTTGAACAATATTCTTTCATTTTGAAAAAATATTAAACAGTCATCATACTCGCACTAACCCTGGAAAACAAAGATACATAATAATAATATAATCCATTACAAACATTTCGAAAAATAATTCAAAAGAAAAATTTTTTTAAAAAAATTTAAAGATGAGCCCAAGTTCCCAATGGGAACGATGAGCCCAAATGGATCCCAAAAAGCCTAAGTGTGGACAAAAATTTTAAAACATATCTAAAAATTAATGCTACACTTACGGACAATATTAATGTATCTGGCTATGAACAGAACCAAAAAGAAGACAAGGAATCACTGTCAGAAGAAACCATTGTCAACGTAAACAAAAGTGAATAAAAACCGGAAAAAGACCCCAGGCACTGAAAATATGGCCCGAAATCAGTAACCAATTTTAAACACTATCCGATTTAAAATAGAAGCTTTCCGAGAAGAAACTGCAGTACATCGGATGGTAGATGCATGACCAAAACGCCTCACCATCCCTAAGGTGAGGACGTAACCATGGGGAAAAACAGAATAAACATTCTGTTACCAAGCCAAAAACTCCCAAGAAGTTTTAGCAAAAAAATTAAAAAATTATGCCAAAAGCATGGGAGAATAAGCAAGGGGGGTATCAAGGAAAGGGAGAGAGGAAACACTGAACAAACCGTGGAAATTTCATAACAAGAATGTAAACATCAGGCCCATGCCCCGAAATTAGGGAACATGAAATAATTTTGTATAAAAATTATAAGTTACAGCCCTGAACACATCCTTCCACTGTTTCTTCCTCTCATCCTCTTATTTCATCCTTAGATCCACCATTTCTTTCATGATTTTGTGTCTGGCATCATTTTAACTGAGATTATAAGCACAGATATCAGTGAGATGTTACTGATTGAAGATTGAAGAGCCAAACAAAGAATGAAGATTTTGCGCCAATTTTGGTGCTTCCTTGACATTGCACATGCGCAGTGGATAAAAGTATGGAGGACCACATAGGACATTGATTTTTTGGATTTTGATGCAAATTTGGGGGATTGGGGGGGGGGGGGGGCAAAATTTGTGTTTGGCCCTAGAATTTTAAGAGTTAGCACCAGCTAAGTCTGGGTCATTGGTACAGTATAAAAATATAAGCCTCCATAAATTCTCTTTCTATTTATTTTTTTCCTGATACTTTAACCCGTTTCACACAGACTTCAATTTACTGGATGCAGTAAATTCTGTATCTCTAGTTACAATATACAGAGAGTAATCACTTGACTGGACTGGTTACATGAAATAAATCATGAGAGGTGAGGGACGTTGTACAAACACGACTGCGCACAAGTGTTTTACAATATAGTCCCTCGCCTCAAATGAATTATTTCACCTAACCAGTCCAGGCAAGCAATTACTCTGTTTATTACTTTTCATTATTAACGATAATTATATTATTTAACCCTTTACCTAACGTAACTGGAAAAACAGGTCAGCGCTACTCTTAAAAAACGCCAATTAATTTTCATTTTTTGTCTCTGAAACATAGGTTATGACCCCTCATTGGAATGAGCTCATCAAGTTCGTTCCAATGAGGGGTCATAACCTATGTTTCTGAGACAAAAAATGAAAATAATAGTTTTTCAAGAATTTGTTTTGCAAGTGTCTACTTTTCATGTTAGGTAAAGGGTTTAAAAAAAACAAAAACAAAAAAAACAATGAAGTCCCCATTACACCCACGGCAAAGCGTCTTTGTTTGCGTGCACAGATACATGACTCAATTAGTGATTGCATAATTGACTTGTGAAGTTATCGTTTATAATCAAACCGGGAAACCCCAGTAAATCACACTTTGGAAAGCAATAAATTTTAGTTATTATTTACAAAAACAAGTTCCGGGATTGTAAAGTTGATACAGTGGATTATGATAAGTCCACAGCGACTGTACTGACTGCGAAACAGCTTTTAGATCAGCAAACATCATGGATAGGGAGGAGTTATCACATTGATTGACTTGGGTGCAGTTTGAGTATCAATGTTTTTTGCTGACATTCCAGTTATGTGGAGATAAGTGGGTATGACAAATTGGAAATGAACTAATTTGACATCTGTATACTGGGAGATAAATTCAAAACATATTTTCGGACACTCACAGCTGTTAACCCTATTTAACTCTGAGAAGACTGGAAAATATTAAGACAGAAGACAACAGTGGAAGAGTTTGGGGGACTGGAATGAAGGCCTGAGGTGTAGTTTTTCCTGTATTTCAACAGTGTTGAATGTGCGTGTGAAATACAGGAAAAACTCCACAAAGGGTCACTGATTCCTTTTCCACCCTCCTCCTCTGAGTTGGGTTCTGTAATTATACATGTACAGCAATCATGATATTTAATAATAATTTATTGATTTTGCATTGGTTTAAAGCCAAGAATTCAGGGCTTATATTTCAATGATAATCCAAGAATGGATTCATGCAAAGATTCGCACAACAAAAGCAGTAAGAATCCATGCAGATTCTCGCTGCACCACTGCTAGTATTCGCATGAAAAGACTTGAGTCAATTTAACCCTTTACCTAACACAGAGGCGGTAAATTAACCAATACAGGGCTAATTTGACCTGAAAAATACTGACACTTTGTAAATAGAATTGTACAAATATAGCTGTCATTGGAACCAGTTCAATGAGCCAGTTCCAATGACAGACACATTTAATTTAAGGGTTTATTGGTAAATATTGTTTATTTTTTTTTTTAAATTATCAAATTTAATTTATGTTTGGAAAATTAAAAAGCTGTGTTGGGTAAAGGGTTAACATGTGTTATCAGTTTACAACAGGGGTTCGGACACTCATAGCAGGTATGGATTATCACAACTATTTCCATGAGAATCCAATGGATTCTTCCAAATTTATAGGAAATTTAAGCCCTCGTTTGCCATAAACCCTGTTCGAAGGTTTTTGTTGGTTTCCCACCCACCGGAAAAAGCTATCTCTGCCACTGCCTCTCCACCCACTACTATACATACCTGTGATATACTTTGACACTTCAAATGCATTATGACACTGCTGAATTCTGTCATATGAGAAGTGCACTACAAGAATGTTGATGATGAATTCTACATCAACCTGTATTTCAGCATGTAACATGATTCGTTTGTTTGTATCTGGCCCACTGTGATGAGGAATGAGATAAACTTCTGCATTTATAATCTTCATTTTACTCATCAATCCAAGACCTACAATTTACAAGCAACAAGGCAATTTCAACCATTCTGAATAAAAAATGGAGTAACATTTTTCAATGAAAGTGTCAATGACACTGCAGCTTAACTTGTTATGTTTGATAAAAAGGATAATGTTCAATGTTTATGAAAGACAAGAATTGTGATAATTGGGAATATGTTAATTTCTGTTCCCTGTATGCTGTGTTTTCAATAAAAATAATATCAGGTGTAGACCATACTAAAGGGGTGGGTTAATGTGGCCCTCACAGTTAATATATATCAACGAAAGTTACTAATTTACAGTGAAATGATTCCAAAACGAGCCATCCTATCAAGTTACAATGAAATCCCTTCATAAATACGGCATGTAGACTGTGCTAAAGGTTTTTGGGCTTTGGGCCTGTGTAGCCATCACGGTTGACCGATCGCAACCAAAAGGGGACGTCCTCATCTAGACATTATACTGAATCATCCTACCAAGTTACAATGAAATAAATCCCTTCATAAATATTACCTGCAGTCTGTGCTAAAGGTTTTTGGTTTTTGGGCTCGGGCAGCCATTATGGTTGAATGATCCCGACCAAAAGGGGACGTTCTCATATAGGCATTATCTGGAGTCATCCTACCAAGTTACAATGAAATCCCTTCATAAATATGACCTGTAGAATGTGCTAAAGGTTTTCAGGCTTTGGGCCCCTGTAGCCATCACAGTTGACCAATCGTGACCAAAAGGGGATGTTATCATCTAGACATTATATGGAATCAACTTACCAAGTTACAATGAAATCCTGCCATAAATAAGACCTGTGGACTGTGCTAAAGATTTTCAGGTTTTGGGCCCGGGCAGCTGTCACGGCTGAATGATCACGACCAAAAGGGGACGTTCTCATCTAGACATTATCTGGAGTCATCCAACCCAGTTACAATGAAATCCCTTTGTAAATATGATCTATAGACTGTGCTAAAGGTTTTTGGGCTTCGGGCCCCTGTAGCCGTCACAGTTGACCAATCGTGACCAAAAAGGGATGTTCTCATCTGGACATTATATGGAGTCCACCTACCAAGTTACAATGAAATCCCTCCATAAATACGACCTATAGACTGTGCTTAGGGTTTTGGGCTCAGGCAGTCATCACGGCTGACAGATCACGACCAAATGGGGAAGTTCTCATCTAGACATCATCCGGAGTCATCCTACTAAGTTACAATGAAATCCATTCATATTAAACATGACCTGTAGACTGTGCTAAAAGTTTTGGGGTTTCGTGCTTGGGCAGCCATCAGAGTTGACAGATCATGACCAAAAAGGGGACGTTTTCATCTAGATATTATACACAGGCATCCTACCAGGTTACAATGAAATTCCTTCATAAATACGACCTGTAGACTGTGCTAATGGTTTTCGGCTCGGGCAGCCACCACGGTTGACCGATAGCGACTAAAAGGAGACATTTTCATCTAGACATGACCTCAAACCTGCATATGAAATTTTGTGATGATCAGATAAGAACTACAGGGTGTAGCCTGTGCTAAAGGAAAATGTGAACAGACTCAGACTAACAGACTCAGACTAACAGACTTCTGCCGGCGTGATGGCAATGGCTTATCTTGACTTTGTCAAGACAAGCTAAAAATGAAAGTCAAATTTGGATTTTCTGCCCTACCCAAGTTTCCATATCATCCTGACATACAAAAATGAGTCGCACTGATTGAGGCGCATTAACAGAATTAAAATATGTCACTTTTTGGAAAATATAAATGTGGGGGTGATACATGTTCAGTTGTATGAAGTGCATTAATTATGGCCAATTAAAAGTAGAGGTTCAAGAGAGCCTAAAATACTCATCTGCCTCAAATTGTCTAAAGAGATAAGTGTATTAGTGAGTGTTGGAGAGCAAGAGCAATTTTTAGCTTAACTTGACAAAGTCATGATAAGCTATTGCCATCACGCATGCAGAAGTCTGTTAGTCTGTTCACATTTTCCTTTAGCACAGGCTACACCCCCGCAGTTCTCGTCCGATCATTGCGAAAGTTCATATGCAGGTTTGAGGTCATGTCTAGATGAGAACATCCCCTTTTGGTCGCCATCAGTCAACTGTGATGGCAGCCCGAGCCCAAAACAGCCTGACTGGCTCAGTTAACTCCTAGCACTCTGGTAGTATTTCAAAATTTCCATCGACTTCATATTGCCCACAAAGAATGAAAAAAAATAAACAAAATACATCTTTTCCCTAATTACATCTTGTTTGACAGAGCTCAATGAGGTCTGTCAAACAAGATAAAATTTATTACATTCTCAGTTGCAATGTGGGAAACATTTGCTGTGGAAAACTTCAGCATTTTGACATCAGGGTGAAGAGGGTTAAACAGGGAAGGTGCTGAAGCATCACAATACCTTTTTTCTAATGCTATATAGCATAAGCTGCCAACAGGTTACAATATAAGCGCTTTCTTTCCAGGCCTGATTATGACATCACAAAACTTACATCCACTGTGTCACATGAGGTGTTCAATAACCTTATTAAAGCTTGGAGTAAATAGTATTATGTTTTGTCATGACCTTTAAAATTTTGTAAATATACACCCAGACTCATGTTCATCATTCTTAAATGGTTGAGGGCTAGATTATTTTCAGTGGTCTGAATTTGTTATTCAAAATTTGTTGTATCACAAATTATTGGAGAGTGCCTGCAGGCACTCTCCAATAATTTGTAATAAAATAAATGTAAAATAAATGTACATAAACAAAATATTATTTGTGTTTAACTGAATATGAAACACAAGCAAGGAAAACATTGGCTTTTGCTCTGGTACCCTCATTTTTTGGTACCCTCATTTTTTGAAAACCCTGATAGTGGCTTCTAGCACTCTTAACAGTTAATAAAACAAGGATAATGAATAAAAAAGGTTTCACGCAATTTTTTAAAAAAACAAGAGATCTGCTGCAAGTGACCACTACACCTTCTTTTTCCCATCCTTTCCAAACTCTTTTTGTGGAAAAAGATACTCTATTGGCCACACCAAAAGACGTGAACTTGTATCGAGGTAAATACTGTTTAAGTTCATCTAACTGGCTGTGATCCGCCTGCTCATTGAATCTAACTTCCTGCAATACAAGGATATCAGGGTCCAGTTCTTTTACCTACAATAAATAGAACAGGGCTGATTGCCGGAGTTTGTCTCAAGGATGAGGTGAATTCAAGGACTTCTCTTCAATGACATTTTAGAAAGTTTTTGAAGCTACTCCATGTTATTTTCATTAAGATTTGAGTAAACTACGATATCATCATTTAAGTGCAACTAGATGTCATATACAATGCTTAGTATTGTAGATGGCACCTTGTATTCGAGGGACAGTATATGGATGTTAGTTAAAAAAAAAAGGCCCATTTTCGATCACAAAATGCTATGCCACAAAAATTAAAACTTTCAAGCATTTACTTTGAAAAATCAAGGACTTTCACAGCTAAAGCACAAATTTTTTTTCAAGTACCAGAATAAACCTTGTACAAAAATATTAATGAAAACAGCAACCTTCAATGCAGTGCAAAAAAATTCAAATTTTCAAGTGTTTATTTTGGAAAATCAAGGACTTTCATGGCTAATGAACAAATTTCAAGGTTTTCAAGTACCACAATAAACCTTTAACAAAAATATTAATTAAAACCCCATCTTCAATGCAGTGTGACAAAAATTAAAATTTTCAAGCAATTATTTTGGAAAATCAAGGACTTTCATGGCTAATGCACAAATTTCAAGGTTTTCAAGAACCGCAGTAAACCTTGTTCAAAAATATTAATTAGCACAGCAATCCAAATATTTCATGTTATTACTTTCCAAAGTGTGATTTACTGGGATTTCCGGGTTTGATTATAAACGATAACTTCACAAGTGAATTATGCAATCAACACAATTGTGTCATGTATCCGTGCACGCAATTGAAGATGCTTTGTCGTGGGTGTAATGGGGGCTTCATTGTTTTTTTGTATTTTTTAGCCCTTTACCTAACATGAAAAGCAGACAACACTTGCAAAAACAAATTCTTAAATAACTATATTTTCATTTTTGTCTCAAAAACATCAGTTATGACCCCTCATTGGAATGAGCTCAATGAGCTTGTTCCAATGAGGGGTCATAACCTATGTTTTAGAGAAAAAAAATGGAAAAAATAATGAAAATTAATTGGCGATTTTTGAGAATAGTGCAAGCCAGTTTTGGCCATTTCGTTAGGTAAAGGGTTAAATAATATAATTATCGTTAATAATGAAAAATAATAAACAGAGTAATCACTTGACTGGACTAGTTACGCGAAATAATTCATTCGAGGAGAGGGACTATATTGTAAAACACTCCTGCGCATTCGTACGTCGTCCCTCACCTCTCATGAATTATTTCATGTAACAAGTCCAGTCAAGCAATTACTCTGTATTTACTATAGAGAGATCACTTGACTGAAAAAAAACAACTATTAATTAACTGGTGGAGTGAGTGACTAACTTGGGTGTATTGGTCACTGCTGTTTTAGGACACTTTCTTCATCTAAAATTAAATCATGACCACAACACAAGAATAGTTAACTCTTTACCTAATAAATCGGATGCATCTACCGGCATAATTTACAAAATGCACAGTTGAAAAAATAATTTTTTTCCCCAAAAATGTTGACAAAAACCATATCATGTGACCCTTCATTGGAACGTGCCTATCGAGTGTGTTAAATTTTTATATAATCCTGTGTGTTGGGTAAAGGGCTAAGATTAACTTGCATAGTTAGATTTTATACAAATACAGTTGTTTTATTATAGTTTATTTAACAGTACCTGAACAAACTCTCCAAAGAATTTGAATCAAAATAAACTCAGATAAGATCATTAAAGGAAACATTTTTTTTTGTTGGGCATCGCTCTCATTTTTTATAAAAATTCATTTCACTCACAAACAAGAGGCCCCACGGGGCCTGAAGCGCTCATCTTGTACAGAACACAATTTAAACAGAGTCCAAGAATGAGTCTACATTAAGCAAGCCATCTCCATAGGCTACACTGTCAATCCTTGAGTCCTCAGGAGTGACAAAAATAATCTGGGCATCATGCCTTTTCTTCAGTTGATCATAAGTAAAATGTAGAGCTCCCCTATGAAGCCCCTTGATACAACCTATGTGGATTAATCTTAGTACCTCTAGAGGGTACTGAATACAAAATTTTTAATTCTTCAGCAAAATGGTCAATTCCGGCTCCCATAGAGCCCAAATATTAACCCAAGCTCTTGATTTGAACACAGTTAAATCTGACTTCCCTAGAGATGTTGTGTACCGAATATGAAAGCATTCTGACTGTTGGATCTGAAGAAGAGAAATTGTAAAGAAATTTCTTCGAATTGCACTAAGTTCAAATTTGGGCTACCATAACGAGCCCAAATATTGACCTATGGATCCGATTTGAACAAACTTGAATCTGACCCCCCTAGAGATGTATACCAAATGTGAAAGCATTCTGACAAGTGAATCTGAAAAAGAAGATTTTTGAAGAAATTCCCTCATATTGTCCTAAGTTAAATTTCATGTTCCCATATGGAGGCCAAATATTAACCTAGGCACTCGAATTGAACAACCTGGAATCTGACCCCCCCTAGAGATGTTGTATACCAAATATAAAAGCATTCCGACTGGTGGATCTGAAGAAGAAGATTTTTAAAGAAATTTTCTCATATTACACTAAGTAAAAATTTGGGCTACCATAGTGAGCCCAAATATATACCTAGGGATTCGATTTGAAGAAACTTGAATCTGACCCCCATAGAGATGTTGCATACCAAATATCAAAGCATTCTGACTGATGGATCTGAAGAAGAAGATTTTTTTAAATTACCCTCAATATTGAACAAAGATAAAATTTGGGCTTCCATAGGAAGCCCAAATATTAACCTAGGTACTTGGTTTGAACAATCTAGAATCTGACCCTCATAACAATGATGTATACCAAATATTAAAAGATTCTGACTGGTGGTTCTGAAGAAGAAGAGTTTTAAAGAATATTCCCCATATTACCCTGTGTTAAAACTTCGGGCTCCTGCAGAGAGCCCAAATATGAACCAATGAGCTTTATTTCAACAAACTTTTATCTGACCCCCCTATGAATGCTGTATACCAAATATTAAAAGATTCTGATGATTGGTTCTGGAGAAAAGATTTTTTTAAATTTTTGCAAATATGCTGACTCAGCATTTTTTCGATGCCCATTACAGAACACCCTAACACAACCGATGGCAATTTTTTTTTACCATTCAATTCTACTGGTCATAAGGAGACTTCATACCAAATAAAACCTCTCTGTTCTGTGGGGTTTGGGAAATATGGGCGTTTGAAAATATTTCTATTTTTAGCTCCCAGGGTTCCCATGGGGATGCGGGAATTTTTTTTTTTGCATGGGTCAAGTACTTATGACCCAATACTACCACAAACCAAATTTGGTTCATACCGGACCATCGGTTCAGAAAATAGAAATTTTGGGCGGGGCCAAAAATCTTACCCCTCCTATTACAAAGCCAAATATTACTTTACGAACTTCATTTGAACAAACTTGATTCTACACCTCATATGGAAGCTCCATAGCAAATATCAAGTTATTGTACACGCTGGTTCTTGAGAAGAAGATTTTTAAAATATTTTGGAGCATTTTCCCCCACTCCCTCCCTATGGGGCTGGGCATGCTGAGTTGAACAAAAATGAAATGCCCCTTTGGGACCATCACTCACACAAACTTTCACTTGAATTGGCCCAGTGGCTTTGGAGGAGAAGACCAAAACATGGTGTTGACAGACGGGAAGCGATGAGATTAGCTCAGCTTGACTTTGTCAAGATGAGCTAAAAATACATAACTACATGTAACTAATGAATAATAATGATTACCCAATTGGTGGCAAACAAAATAAGTTCCTTCTCATCCAAACACACCACTGGGTGGGGGGTGGGAGCAGTGGAAATTGTACTTACATCAGAGTCAAAACAAGCTGAAGACAACATCCCAAATCTGAAGTGGGGTCTAAAGGTCTTCTTCAAATACAGAATCAACCTTCCTTTATACAAACAATTGACAAGAGACTGAATTCCCAAGAAAATGTAGTTAACACAATGATCTTTACATAAACATGGAACTGATGAGCAGAATCAACTCAGGGAAAATATTCATTGTGTTCAACAAAACATAATAAGAGCTAGGAATAACAAGACTAACAGTGACCGCCCTGCCACAGATGCCCCTGAACTATGACCTTGACCTCCATCAAAACAAACAAAAAATTGTGCGTGACACATCGTCTCCCCATAAGTAACATGTATGCCAAGTTTTAACCAAATCCAACAAAGCATCTCAGAGTTATGGAGCAGACACAAAAATCTTCCTGACGGACGGACAGATGAATGGAAATGACAAACACTATATGTCCCCAAAAAATTTTTCAGGGGCATAAAAAAAGGATGCACAAGGAACATTAATGAAATTGACAATGACACTGTAGCTCAGCGTGACAAACTTGAACTTGGTAAGTAAAAAGTGAAATGACAAAATTGAAGATCATTGGTTCCCATGTTATTTGGTGAAACTTCAACATAACAGCATTGTATGTGCACAACATCAGAGCAATCCATGCATTTTTAAATGTAAACTGTAAGGCTGGCTAAAGGAAGAATGTTGATACACAAATGCTACTTTTTTCACAGAAATGAATGCTAATCAATAGCTTTTATCTGGAGGTCTTGCCTAATGAGCACACCAAGTTCAAAAACAATCCTTCGATAAATGTGCCCTATAGCCCGCGTCAAAGAAGAATGTTGATGCTTTTGCACTCTCTGCAGGGTATATTTATGAATTTCCATAAAAAAGAAAAAAAGACCCATTGTCACAAGCAATGCCCTTCAAGCTTAGTGCATTTGTGCATTAACATCTTCCTTTGGCATGCCTCAGAGGGTGCATCCATTATTGGGTTGTTTCAAAACTTTGTATGCTTATTCAGGGTGACAAAGATGGGAGCTATCAATTTTCTTTTCATTTCCATCAAAAACTGTTGCTGTTAACAACAATCTTTGAATTTACTGCATTTGGAAAAGTTGCTGCACAAACAGGATTAAGCCCAATATTCTCACATATAAAGCCTCCTGATGTTGTATTTATGTTAAGAGTGTGATGTACAACATCATCTTTAAGGTTTGAAACACAAATGATGGTATATATTAGCTCATATATTGATATATTTTTAAAAAATTCAAAAAATTGCACAAGTTGGAAATGAACATTTTTGACGCACTCAAGAGACCCACCCACCCCCACATCACATATTGCAAATATTTGGTGCCCCCCCCCCCTCCCCCACCCCTGGCACAAATGCAAAGGCTGGTGCCAATGACAATTATTTTTTATGGAACTGAAAAATAAAAGTGTCAATGACACTGTAGCTCAACTTGTGTAAGACATGTACATGTATAGTATGTGACACAGCAATGACACACATCTAGGTAATGACCTGATAACAAAGGTACATACAAAGTATTGTAACGGTCTACATAAATGCTGACCGTAGACTGTAACAAATGTATAGGCAAAGTATTGTAAAGGTGGGCAACAGTTAGATGCTAAATTAGAAAAGAAATCTCCATGGGGTTAATGTCACAATGGTGATCATTGTATGGTGCACCATAAGCCAAATGTTAGCAACCGTTTTGGCCTGTTTGATTCAAACCTTTCTAAGGTTGATTCATACTAATTAATAAATATTTGTCCAGTCCTTCTTAAAATATAGGTATTTGAATTTTTTATCTTTAGCTCATAGGGTTCCCACGGGTGAGGAGGTTTTATTTTTCTCATTGTAAATAGAAAATAGGGTTGTGCTAATAATGTTTACCTTCCCCAAACAACAACAAATATTAACACAGGAACTTGATTTCAACACATTTGAATATACACATCCTAGGGATGCTGAATTGAAGAAACAATATTTTGTCTGGTGTTTTTGGAAAATATTTTTAATTATCTCCCTTTTGAGCCACAGAGTGGGTCTGACTGAACCCCAAAATATTTGTTCTCATAGCACAGTGATAACAAAGGCACCCAATAAATTTATAGCAAACATTACTGACATAAAAAATCTTCTTTACAGGTTATTTATTTATTTGTTTATTTATTGATGTTTAAGGTCACATATTTCTGCACAATGGCTAATCATTACCATGACAGATTTACGGGTGGAGGAAGCCAGAGTACCGGAGAGATTCACCGAGCAATGCCAAGCAACTGTTAGCTCCCCAACATACTAACTCCACACAAGCAGGGTTAGCATTGGTTGAAGACAAGTGTACCATCAATGTGCAGTACGCCATAGTACACAACACCACCATGCCCTCACGTGGGCAATGGGGGTGAAGTGTCTTGCCCAAGGACACAACGCGGTTGCCACAGGTGGGATTCAAAAAGAGGACCTCTCGGTTTGCAGCCTGCACCTCTACCTACTGAGCCACTGCACCCCCTATTTACAGGCTCTGTACAAAAAATGTAATACACAGAATTCCCGTAAATATGGCTGCAAAGAGGCATTTTGAATTTTTGGCCGAGCCCCAAAGCACTCATTACCATCCCATGATGATAACATAGTCCTAGAAGTTCTGCGCAAAAAACTGATTGCACTTAATTTCAGTATAAAAGGGCCATCGGCAGGCATATTGAATTTTGGACCGCACATAAAAACACTTGTTCCTGTCCCTAGGTGATAACAAGGATACCCAAGAGGTTTCGTGAAGATCGGTTCATAAATACAGCCTCTAGCCCGAGCCGTATTGACATGTGAACTTACTGTTTATAAGTATCACTGAATAAATCAAAGTTCATCTAATTTGCATAATTTCTGCATGAGAAAAAAACCTGTATTATATGTGATGTATTCCATGTTACTAAACATTCATTCAAATTTTTTTTCAAATCAGAACCTTCATATATATAAGTTCTGTACAAAAAACTGATTGTACCTAATTTTGGTACAAAATGGCCGCTGGCAGCCATCTTGAATTTTGGACCACACCCAAAAACACTCATTCTATTCCCAAAGTGATAACAAAGGTACCCAAGAAGTTTCGTGAAGATCGGTTCATAAATACAGCCCCAAGCCCAGCCATATTGACATGTGCACTTACTGTGTAAAAGTAGAACTGAACTAGAGAAACAGAATTTACTGCACCCAGTAAATTCAAGTCTGTCTGTAAAGGGTTAAAGTATCAGGAATAAACTATAGAGAAAGAGAATTTATGGAGGCTTATTTTCAGGAGTAAAATATTTTTAAACAAATCAGAAATGAATTTTCGTTAATAGTATATACAGATATTCATACTGGAATAAGAACAATTTTTCATAAGAAACCAGAAAAGACATATATGTGACCAGCATTCAAAGGGTTCGATACACAATTCTGAAATGGACATTTATGACCCACTTTCAAAAATTTTGGCCACGCCCACATTGTTAACGTAAAAATGCATGTATGAAACTGATCCCTAGGTGACCTGCGTGACCTTGACCCCTATTTTGAATCTCCATCAAGTGTCGACTCATTTGGTGTTAGTCCCAGGTCCATTCATCATACCATGCTCGAGATATGAGAGTGACCCACTTTCAAAAATTTTGGCCACGCCCCCCTTTTTTAACATAAAAATGCATGTGTGATCGTCAGGAATGCTTCAGGGGGTCAAAAAATGTGATTTCCAGCAATTATGAAAAATGCACTCAATGACCCCCCCCCCCCCCCCCCTAGGTGACCTCTGTGACCATGACCCACATTTTGAATCTCCATCAAGTGTCAACTCATTTAGTGTTAGTCCCAGGTCCATTCATCATACCATGCTTGAGATATGAGCGTGATCCACTTTCAAAAATTTTGGCCACGCCCACTTTTTTAAAGTTAAAATGCATGTATGAACCTCAGGAATGCTTTGGGGGTCAAAAAATGTGATTTCCAGCAATTATGAAAAATGCACTCAATGACCCCTAGGTGACCTCCGTGACCTTGACCCATATATTGAATCTTCATCAAGTGTCGACTCATTTGGTGTTAGTCACAGGTCCATTCATCATACCATGCTTGAGATATGAGAGTGACCCACTTTCAAAAATTTTGGTGACGCCCACTTTTTTAAAAATGCATGTGTGTTTGTCAGGAATGCTTTGGGGGGTGTCAAAAAATGTGATTTCCAGCAATTATGAAAAATGCACTCAGTGACCCCTAGGTGACCTCTGTGACCTTGACCCATATTTTGAATCTCCATTGAGTGTCGACTCATTTGGTGTTGGTCCCAGGTCCATACGACATACCATGCTTGAGATATCAGCGTGACCCACTTTCAAAAATTTTGGCCATGCCCACTTTTTTTTACGTCAAAATGCATGTGTGTATGTCAGGAATGCTTTAGGGGGTCAAAAAAATGTGATTTCTAGAAATTATGAAAAATGCACTTAATGACCCCTAGATGACCTCCGTGAGGACCCATATTTTGAATCTCCATCGAGTGTTGACTCATTTGGTGTTGGTCCCAGGTCCATTCGTCATACCATGTTTGAGATATGAGCGTGACCCACTTTCAAAAATTTTGGCCATGCCCACTTTTTTTTACGTCAAAATGCATGTGTGTATGTCAGGAATGCTTTAGAGGGTCAAAAAATGTGATTTCTAGCAATTATGAAAAATGCACTTAATGTCCCCTAGGTGACCTCTGTGACCTTGACCCATACTTTGAATCTCCATCCAGTGTCAACTCATTTGGTGTTGGTTCCAGGTCCATACGACATACCATGCTTGAGATATCAGCGTGACCCACTTTCAAAAATTTTGGCCATGCCCACTTTTTTTTTTACGTCAAAATGCATGTGTGTATGTCAGGAATGCTTTAAGGGGTCAAAAAATGTGATTTCTAGAAATTATGACAAATGCACTTAATGACCCCTAGGTGACCTCCGTGACCTTGACCCATATTTTGAATCTCTATCAAGTGTCGACTCATTTGGTGTTGGTCCCAGGTCCATACGTCATACCACACCTGAGATATGAGCGTGATCCACTTTCAAAAATTTTGGTGACGCCCACTTTTTTACGTCAAAATGCATGTGTGTATGTCAGGAATGCTTTAGGGGGTCAAAAAATGTGATTTCCAGCAATAATGAAAAATGCACTTAATGACCCCTAGGTGACCTCTGTGACCTTGACCCATATTTTGAATCTCCATTGAGTGTCGACTCATTTGGTGTTGGTCCCAGGTCCATACGACATACCATGCTTGAGATATCAGCGTGACCCACTTTCAAAAATTTTGGCCATGCCCACTTTTTTTTACGTCAAAATGCATGTGTGTATGTCAGGAATGCTTTAGGGGGTCAAAAAATGTGATTTCTAGAAATTATGAAAAATGCACTTAATGACCCCTAGATGACCTCCGTGAGGACCCATATTTTGAATCGCCATCGAGTGTCGACTCATTTGGTGTTGGTCCCAGGTCCATTCGTCATACCATGTTTGAGATATGAGCGTGACCCACTTTCAAAAATTTTGGCCATGCCCACTTTTTTTTACGTCAAAATGCATGTGTGTATGTCAGGAATGCTTTAGAGGGTCAAAAAATGTGATTTCTAGCAATTATGAAAAATGCACTTAATGTCCCCTAGGTGACCTCTGTGACCTTGACCCATACTTTGAATCTCCATCCAGTGTCGACTCATTTGGTGTTGGTCCCAGGTCCATACGTCATACCATGTTTGAGATATGAGCGTGACCCACTTTCAAAAATTTTGGCCGTGCCCACTTTTTTTTACGTCAAAATGCCTCTGTGTATGTCAGGAATGCTTTAGGTCAAAAAATGTGATTTCTAGCAATTATGAAAAATGCACTTAATGTCCCCTAGGTGACCTCCATGACCTTGACCCATATTTTGAATCTCCACCGAGTGTCGACTCATTTGGTGTTGGTTCCAGGTCCATACGACATACCATGCTTGAGATATCAGCGTGACCCACTTTCAAAAATTTTGGCCATGCCCACTTTTTTTTTACGTCAAAATGCATGTGTGTATGTCAGGAATGCTTTAAGGGGTCAAAAAATGTGATTTCTAGAAATTATGACAAATGCACTTAATGACCCCTAGGTGACCTCCGTGACGACCCATATTTTGAATCTCCATCGAGTGTCGACTCATTTGGTGTTGGTCCCAGGTCCATTCGTCATACCATGTTTGAGATATGAGCGTGACCCACTTTCAAAAATTTTGGCCGTGCCCACTTTTTTTACGTCAAAATGCATGTGTGTATGTCAGGAATGCTTTAGGAGGTCAAAAAATGTGATTTCTAGCAATTATGAAAAATGCACTTAATGACCCCTAGGTGACCTCCGTGACCTTGACCCATATATTGAATCTCCATCAAGTGTCGACTCATTTGGTGTTAGTCACAGGTCCATTCATCATACCATGCTTGAGATATGAGAGTGACCCACTTTCAAAAATTTTGGTGACGCCCACTTTTTTAATGTAAAAATGCATGTGTGTTTGTCAGGAATGCTTTGGGGGGTGTCAAAAAATGTGATTTCCAGCAATTATGAAAAATGCACGCAGTGACCCCTAGGTGACCTCTGTGACCTTGACCCATATTTTGAATCTCTATCAAGTGTCGACTCATTTGGTGTTGGTCCCAGGTCCATACGTCATACCACACCTGAGATATGAGCGTGATCCACTTTCAAAAATTTTGGTGACGCCCACTTTTTTACGTCAAAATGCATGTGTGTATGTCAGGAATGCTTTAGGGGGTCAAAAAATTTGATTTCCAGCAATAATGAAAAATGCACTTAATGACCCCTAGGTGACCTCTGTGACCTTGACCCATATTTTGAATCTCCATTGAGTGTCGACTCATTTGGTGTTGGTCCCAGGTCCATACGACATACCATGCTTGAGATATCAGCGTGACCCACTTTCAAAAATTTTGGCCATGCCCACTTTTTTTTACGTCAAAATGCATGTGTGTATGTCAGGAATGCTTTAGGGGGTCAAAAAATGTGATTTCTAGAAATTATGAAAAATGCACTTAATGACCCCTAGATGACCTCCGTGAGGACCCATATTTTGAATCTCCATTGAGTGTTGACTCATTTGGTGTTGGTCCCAGGTCCATTCGTCATACCATGTTTGAGATATGAGCGTGACCCACTTTCAAAAATTTTGGCCATGCCCACATTTTTTTACGTCAAAATGCATGTGTGTATGTCAGGAATGCTTTAGAGGGTCAAAAAATGTGATTTCTAGCAATTATGAAAAATGCACTTAATGTCCCCTAGGTGACCTCTGTGACCTTGACCCATACTTTGAATCTCCATCCAGTGTCAACTCATTTGGTGTTGGTTCCAGGTCCATACGACATACCATGCTTGAGATATCAGCGTGACCCACTTTCAAAAATTTTGGCCATGCCCACTTTTTTTTTACGTCAAAATGCATGTGTGTATGTCAGGAATGCTTTAAGGGGTCAAAAAATGTGATTTCTAGAAATTATGACAAATGCACTTAATGACCCCTAGGTGACCTCCGTGACCTTGACCCATATTTTGAATCTCTATCAAGTGTCGACTCATTTGGTGTTGGTCCCAGGTCCATACGTCATACCACACCTGAGATATGAGCGTGATCCACTTTCAAAAATTTTGGTGACGCCCACTTTTTTACGTCAAAATGCATGTGTGTATGTCAGGAATGCTTTAGGGGGTCAAAAAATGTGATTTCCAGCAATAATGAAAAATGCACTTAATGACCCCTAGGTGACCTCTGTGACCTTGACCCATATTTTGAATCTCCATTGAGTGTCGACTCATTTGGTGTTGGTCCCAGGTCCATACGACATACCATGCTTGAGATATCAGCGTGACCCACTTTCAAAAATTTTGGCCATGCCCACTTTTTTTTACGTCAAAATGCATGTGTGTATGTCAGGAATGCTTTAGGGGGTCAAAAAATGTGATTTCTAGAAATTATGAAAAATGCACTTAATGACCCCTAGATGACCTCCGTGAGGACCCATATTTTGAATCGCCATCGAGTGTCGACTCATTTGGTGTTGGTCCCAGGTCCATTCGTCATACCATGTTTGAGATATGAGCGTGACCCACTTTCAAAAATTTTGGCCATGCCCACTTTTTTTTACGTCAAAATGCATGTGTGTATGTCAGGAATGCTTTAGAGGGTCAAAAAATGTGATTTCTAGCAATTATGAAAAATGCACTTAATGTCCCCTAGGTGACCTCTGTGACCTTGACCCATACTTTGAATCTCCATCCAGTGTCGACTCATTTGGTGTTGGTCCCAGGTCCATACGTCATACCATGTTTGAGATATGAGCGTGACCCACTTTCAAAAATTTTGGCCGTGCCCACTTTTTTTTACGTCAAAATGCCTGTGTGTATGTCAGGAATGCTTTAGGAGGTCAAAAAATGTGATTTCTAGCAATTATGAAAAATGCACTTAATGTCCCCTAGGTGACCTCCATGACCTTGACCCATATTTTGAATCTCCACCGAGTGTCGACTCATTTGGTGTTGGTTCCAGGTCCATATGACATACCATGCTTGAGATATCAGCGTGACCCACTTTCAAAAATTTTGGCCATGCCCACTTTTTTTTTACGTCAAAATGCATGTGTGTATGTCAGGAATGCTTTAAGGGGTCAAAAAATGTGATTTCTAGAAATTATGACAAATGCACTTAATGACCCCTAGGTGACCTCCGTGAGGACCCATATTTTGAATCTCCATCGAGTGTCGACTCATTTGGTGTTGGTCCCAGGTCCATTCGTCATACCATGTTTGAGATATGAGCGTGACCCACTTTCAAAAATTTTGGCCGTGCCCACTTTTTTTACGTCAAAATGCATGTGTGTATGTCAGGAATGCTTTAGGAGGTCAAAAAATGTGATTTCTAGCAATTATGAAAAATGCACTTAATGTCTCTTAGGTGACCTCTGTGACCTTGACCCATATTTTGAATCTCCATCCAGTGTCAACTCATTTGGTGTTGGTTCCAGGTCCATACGTCATACCATGCTTGAGATATGAGCGTGACCCACTTTAAAAAATTTTGGCCACGTCCACTTTTTTTTATTTCAAAATGCATGTGTGTACGTCAGAAATGCTTTAGGGGGTCAAAAAAATGTGATTTCTAGCAATTATGAAAAATGCACTTAATGACCCCTAGGTGACCTCCGTGACCTTGACCCATATTTTGAATCTCCATCGAGTGTCGACTCATTTGGTGTTGGTTCCAGGTCCATACGTCATACCACACCTGAGATATGGGCGTGACCCACTTTCAAAACACCCCTACAGACACCACTAATATCCCAGGAATCTGAAAAACATAGGTGGACGAGAACTTGTGACTGTCTATCAGCATGCCAAAAATTAACGAGGTAGAGCAATTCGTTTTTGAGTTATCTTGCGGACAAACAAGTGATGAGAAGTTAGAACACCAGGAGGAGAAGAAGAAGAAGAAGAAGAAGAAGAAGAAGAAGAAGAAGAAAAAAAGAAAAAAAAGAAACCATGCAAAAACAAGTCTGTGTGTTTCACACAGACTAATAACAAGGTTTTGGTTACACTTCATAAAGTAGTGCTCAGAGTCCTCAATGTAATTACCACACGTACTGTACGGGGAGTCAGAACATTCATTTCTTAGTTGACTGTGAATTATGTTTACCGGTAGTCTATGTTTTCATACATAAAAGTATTCAGGAGTTTATAAAATTGAGGGCTTATCACTGATTTGAAAATTTGAAGTGTCTGAGCATTTCTAGTTTGCCCATCACAGGAGTTACAGATGTTAATACAATATGGTAGAAAAGAGCATTTCAGCAGTCTGTACATGCTGCAAATGATATGAAATTTGAAGTGTTTCACAAGTTATGTGACGTAATTTAATTAAAAGTGCGTGGCAGTAAATTCATTAGGTAAGATGGGACTTGACCATTGACAATCTTATAAAATAAACTAATTTTTTGGACATATCTTGTTTCATCAAGATTCTGCCATCCTACTTCCAGACGTAAACATTTTTTTAAAATGATTGGGTGAGCCCTGTAATAATATGGATTGCATCAAATTGTATATCATCTATTCTATTTTAGAGCTCGTCAGTTTAACCGAACCGAAACTCGATCTTTTTTAGTGGAAACAGAACCGAAAAAGAGATTAAAAACCGTATATTTTCGGTTTTGTTTAACTTTTGAAAATTCACATTTAGTACACCATAGATTTTGTAGAATCAACAAAATGTTAGCTCAAACGCATGGTAGCATATCAATAAGAAACGACCATAGAGATGCCAAATGCCAATTATGCAGTAAGTCAGTCATCACCCAGTATGTAAATACCTCCAACCTACGTCGCCACATACAGAATCATCACGCCAAAGAGTACAACACTGTAATTGAAAAAGGACTGACTGTGGCACCTGCAAAGTATCAATTCGTTAAAAGCTCAGTTGATGTTGGGGAACCCCTTCTTGCAGGAAAGGAGTTAAATGTTTCCTAGACAACTCGTACCCTGCACGATTCATACCCTGGACAATTTGTACCCTAATATAAAGGTACCAATTGTCTCTCGTAAAGGTATGAATCTTCCCGCATAAAGGTACGGATTGTCCAATGTAAAGGTACGAATTGTCGAATGCAAAGGTACGAACTGTCTCATGAATTATCATAAAAAAGTAAAACATGTTTTAGAGAGCTGAAGTCCAATATCTCAGAAAGTGCAACCAAGTCTTGAACCTGGTAAGCCACAAAGGCACAAACAATAGCACAAATAATAAACAATATAAAATTCAAACAAACACGTGACCGGTCTATCACAACACCTGGTCCTCATACCCCATCACTACAGGGTGTGGAATAGATGAGTGAGTGCCCAAACAACTCTTCATTATCATAACATCGTATTGTCAATGTAATAAACCAACAAGCCTATAGCCATAAAATATCGGCATAACAAACATTAAACTTGCAATATTGCTCATAATCTAAACTACAGTAGTATTCAAGTAAAACATCTGCCCCCCCCCCCCCCCCACCTCACTTCACATAGATATGAAGTTCAACCAATCGTTTATTATATATTAAAGTGTATTTAACCCCAAATATTCAAATTATCTTTCATGTTGCCACGTGTAGAGCAATTTGTTTTAGATTTTGAAAAAGGTGAGTTAGATTCAAACATTTATATCCATTTAGAAGATTTCTGTCGCCTCCATTCATTAATGTATATATGCCTTCTGATCTGAGAACCATGACAAGTCAGCGGCTGGCTAAAGTGTTATTATTATTATGATTATTATTATTATATGATTACAACAATCAGGTGCTAGTGACACATAATTGAAACAGCAGTTTTAGATTTCATCATTTTTATAATCGGTGTTTGAATGACAGTTCATATGCAGCAGACGTTCATTTAAGGGAATAAATGAAATTGTAAATTGCCACATTTATTGCTACACAAGGAGTATATTTAAAGCGCATATGCAGAAAATACATTTCATCAATACAATTCAGGAAAAACATGCATTAAGACTGCCTGTCAGCAATTTATTAGGCTTTCCCAAACCCAGTTTGGGAAAGACTATTGTTATTCTTCTTTTTCAAAATTTTTCTTCTCTATTTTTTTTTAAAATTTTTTTAGGCTTTCCCAAACCCAGTTTGGGAAAGACTATTGTTATTCTTCTTTTTCAAAATTTTTCTTCTCTATTTTTTTTTTTTTTTTTTTTTTATTTTTTATTTCCTCCCTGAATTTTGTCTGTTCAACTGCTCGAAAACAAGTTGTACGATTTTGACCAAATTTGGCACACTTATGTAATGTCATAAAATCTAGTGAAATGCGGTATCGTCATATCTGTGAAAACGCGTATTTTCAAAATATTCTGCCAAAACCTTCAAAATTTCACCATTTTTCGAATGTCTCAAAATTGTTTACAGTTATTTCGCTCAAATTTTTCACACATTTACAGCATGATATGATACACCACAATCACCACTCAAATCTTTCAACATTAACCCCCACTGGCCAAAAATGACATGAATATAGATTTTTTCTTCAAAATTGACCAACTTCAAGGGCAAATTTCTCTAATAACAAGGTTGTTGTAACAATTATTTTGGTTTGGATAGATGCAACAATGATTGCGGAATAAAGTTACTGTTTACTTTTTAATCTCAGATTTAACCCTCAAGCACAATGAGGGCAAGTATAAGAGTACCGTTTGATAATGCCAAAATTAGCCAACATTGGTTGCTTTTTCCATCATTTTGGAAAGGGTTAATTTCAAACACTTTTCATGTACGTATTCACAATTGACTACCGAGCATATTTGCTGTTGTAAGTTTGGTTGTAAAGTTTAACCCTATCCCATTCTGGTTGCATAAAAGTAGGTACCGTCCAAAAAAAACTCCAATTTTTTCTGAATTTGATAAGTTTAGGTGGCAATTTACTCCATTTTTAATTGCTTGAGCTCTGAATGTTTTCTGTAGCTGCTTGCGTCAGTCAAAGTATGACAAATTTTGTTCTATATGTTATTATTAAAAGTTTAACACTTGGCAGATTTGAGACTTCCCATAAGGGTACTGTCGAAATAATTGTTATTTTTGCCAACTTCAAGGGCAAATTTCTCTAATTACAAAGTAGTTGTAACAATTATTTTGATATGGCTAGATGCAACAATGGTTGTGGAAGAAAGTTACTGTTTGCTTCTTAATCTCAGATTTAACCCTCAAGCACAATGAGGGCGAGAATAAGAGTACCGTTTGAAAATGCCAAAATTAGCCATCTTTGGTTGCTTTTTTCTATCATTTTGGAAAGGGTTAATTTCAAAAACTTTTCATGTACGTATTCACAATTGACTACCGAGCATATTTGCTGTTGTAAGTTTGGTTGTAAAGTTTAACCCTATCCCATTCTGGTTGCATAAAAGTAGGTACCGTCCAAAAAAAAACTCCAATTTTTTCTGAATTTGATAAGTTTAGGTGGCAATTTACTCCATTTTTAATTGCTTGAGCTCTGAATGTTTTCTGTAGCTGCTTGCGTCAGTCAAAGTATGACAAACTTTGTTCTATATGTTATTATTAAAAGTTTAACCCTTGGCAGATTTGAGACTTTCCATAATGGTACTGTCAGAATAATTGTTATTTTCGCCAACGTTTACATGCACGTTCTCAGCACTGGAGCCATATTGTCTCAAAAGCTTTTCCATGAGAGGATTGGGCCTTCATCCAAGAACAATTTTGCTGTTATATATTTTATTCAAAGATTTAACCATCACCCAGGCCTTGAATTTGAGTGCCCTAAAATTCTTCATCAAATTGGCTAATTTGGAGCTCACTTTTCTTCCATTTTCGAAAGGAATATCGAAAAATGATTTACATGTTCGTATTTACAATTGCCTACCGAGCATATTTGCTGTTGTAAGTCTAGTTGTAAAGTTTAACCCTATGCTCGTTCTGTTTGCATAAAGATAGGTGCAGTCCAAAAAAACTATCGTTTTTCAGAATTTGGTAAGTTTAAGTGACGATTTACTCAATTCTTAATTGATTGAGCGCTGAACGTTTTCTATGGCTGTATGCAGCAGTCATAGTATGACAACTTTTGTTTTATATGTCATTATTAAAAGTTTAACCGTTGGCAGATTCGAGACTGCCCATATGGGTACGGTCGGAATAATTGATATTTTCATAAAATCACTGAATATTGATAAGCGTGCAGTGGTAGTTTGGAAAAGAATATCCAAAAATGCTTTCGAAATTCGGATTCACAGTTCAATTCCAAGAATATTTTCTGTTATAAGGTTGCTGTAAAGTTTAACTCCATCCCTGTCTCAAATGCATAAAAATTGGTGCCGTCGAAAAAAAAACTCTCAATTTTTTTCAGAATTCCGTAGGTTTAAGTTACAATTTACTCCATTCCAAATTCATTGAGCGCTTAATGTTTTCTATTCCTGCATGCAGCAAGCATAGCATGACAACTTTTGTTTTATACTTTATTATCAATAGTTCCCTTGGCATATTTAGGAGTTCCCATGTGGATATTGTCGGAATAATTGTTATTATTCAATCCCTGAATATATTTGTAACCGTGCAGTGGCCTTTCGGTGGTGCTACACGAAGCCGCAAATAGTTAAGGTTGAAAAGTTCATCAAATAGACAGATATAATGCCTAACTCAGCCGGTGACAGGTAAATAATGAATGGAAAAGTCGTTGAATTGAGAATAAAGTAGGGACGAATTGTGCCCTCGGTTTCCACCTGATCCACGGTATTTCCACTCGCGGCACTTGACAAAGATACTAAACTGTCGGGAAAGGACAGTAGAAAACATTCTGAGAATTTCAAGTTGCTGCCTTGCATGGTCGGGACATAATTGGAGTATATCCAACATTGTAACTGTTCAATTTGAATGTTAAATTAGCCAGATGACGGCTTTTTCTCCACCGGATAATCCCACCTGTGGCAACCGCGATGTGTCCTTGGGCAAGACACTTCATCTCCACTGCCCGTGTGGGGGCACGGTGGCGTTGTGTACTAAGGCATACTGCACGTCGATCGTGCACTTGTCTTCAACCAATGCTAACCCTGCTTGTGTGGAGTTCGTATGTTGGGGAGCTGACAGTTGCTCGCCGTTGCTTGGTGGTTCTCACCGGGTACTCCGGCAACCTCCACCCGTAAAACTGTTGCGGTCATGATTGGCCAGTGTGCATAAATATGTGATCTTAACCACCAATAAATAAATAAATTCTCCACCGGATCGAGTTGTTAGTTTCTGCCGGGATGGTCTAAAATGAGCAGTTTGACTCAAAACTTTCTGTCCTATATGAATGTGCAAATATTTAAAGCTGGACAGTTCATCAAATAGACAGAAATAATGCCAAACTCGACCGGTGATAGGTAAATAGTGAATGGAAACGGCATTTCATTGGGAATAGAGTAGGGACAAATCATCCCCGCAGTTTCCACGCGATCCACGTTGTTCCCATGCGGTCACGCCACTTGACAAAGATATTGTTCTGTCGAGCAGGGATAGTAGAACAACTGAAGATTTCGTGCATCTGCCTTCACTGGTCTAGACACTGTGTACTAAGGCATACTGCACGTCGATGGTGCGCATGTCTTCAACCAATCTAACCCTGCCTGTGCTACAGTGCGGAGGCACTATGTTGGGGAGCTGGCAGCTGCTCGTCATTGCTCGGTGGTTTTCTCTGGGTACTCTGGCTTCCTCCACCCATACAACTGTCACCGACATAATATGACTTTGGCTGTTAATGTGTCGTTAAACCCTAATAAATAAATAAATAAATAAATAAATACATAAATCCAGTACCAGTTTTGCTCGTACAAATATTAGTATGTCAGACAAAATTCATTTTCTGATTAATTTCGTACTTTTCTGTACTCACATTCCCTGAGTAAGATTGGTATATCTTTTCAATCTCAGATTTATCTCTCAAGCACAATGAGAGCGAGAATAAGAGTACCATTTGGAAAAACCTAAATTATCCAACTTTGGTTACTCTCTACTATCATTTTGGAATGGGTTAATTTGAGACAATTTGCTTTTCTATATGCAGAGATGTTTAATCAATAAATCCGGCTTTAGTTATGTTCTGGGACTTAATGAAACATGTGCTTTGGTCACTTAAAAATAGCACTCTCTGCAAAAAATGACTGAGTGAATTCTCACTTGTCCAAAAACAAAAAGGAAAGAGGTCTTTGAGCTTTCCATAACTGCTTTCAAAAATCAATGGGGAACAAATTTTGTGTTATATGTTTTGGTGTTCTGTGTTATCCAACCCCAGCTTGGCCGTACAAATATGAATACCGCCAGGAAAGAAAGCACATTTTCTCAGTGATAGGCTGTTTGACTTCTATGATAGAGGTCCCGAGTTTGATCCCTGTCTGGGACAACCCACCTAATGTCCTTGGGCAAGGCACTTTATCCCGGTTGCCAACATGGGGCACAATGATGCCATGTACTAAGGCGTTCTGCATGTCAATGGTGCACATGTCTTCAACCGCTGGTACCCTGCTTCAGCGGAGCTTGAACATAATTAGAATGTTGGGCTGACAGTTGCTCCTCGATGCTCGGTGGTTCTCTCTGGGTCCTCCGACTTCCCCCACTCATAAAACTGTCACGGTCACGATTAGCCATTGTGGATAAGTATGTGACCGTAAACACCAATAAATAAATACAGTCATGGAAACCCTCTGTGAAATCCCTTTGTCAATAAATAGCAAAGTAGTAATGTAATGCAAGAAATATTAACAAGCTGTTCAACATCCCTTTAATCAACTCATTTTGACTTGAATTGTACCCATCACTGTGTAAACTAGCTCTCTAGATGATTTAAACCATATCAAATAAACAACTAATTTGTGTGTGACAGTAACTCATATTACATGTATTTCATTGTATCTGAAACAGATATGTTGGAAAAATTGTGAAATCATGGAGTAGGAAGCTTACCCTCGTTTGTTAACAAATCCCACACAATTACCAACAGATAGAATGACAGAGAATAAATTAATTATTGATATTTAAGGTCACTTTCAGCATCTTCAGCTATATCATGACCATAATATAGGTATTTATTCAAGTCCAGGTATTCATTGCATAGGCGTACAGCGCTATTTTTCAGGGGAGGGGGGAGGGGAAGTGAACCCTTTTAGCCCGAAAAAGTTGAATCTCAGGAGGAAATGCCAAATGCGGGTATGGGAGGGGGGGGGGGGGGTCAGCCACTAACCCCCCCCCCCCCATTGAGTACCTGGATAGAACCACCGAGAAATGGCAAGCGACTCAGACTCCCCGTCATACTAACTCCACAAAAGGAGGGTTAGCATTGGTTGAAGACAATTGCACCCTCAAAGTACCCTTAGTACACATCGCCATCATACCCCCCACCCCCCACCCCTCCCATGTGGGAAATTAAATTGGGATGAAGTGTCTTGCTCAAGGACACAATGTGGTAGCCACAGGTGGGATTCAAACAGAGGACTTCTTGGATTGCAACAATCATCTCTACCTTCTGAGCCACCGCGCTCCCGTAATATGCAGTAATAGAGCTCTTTATGTGTACTTGTGTGATTATAAATGAATAATATTAACGTGGATATGGTTCCACTGAATCAACTTGTACAGTATAATGGTCAGTTTACTTGCAACTTCTAAGTGCTGAGATAGGAAAACAACATTTCGTGTGGAAAACCAAAATGGTTTGTGGTCATTTCTGGCAACTAAATTGTCCGAAATTTTCTGGCATAGTGGCGGAAAGATCAGCTCCTTCCTGACTCAGGAGTGGGTTGAGGCACAGTCCTCCATGAAACCCCGGCCCGTACGCCCATAATTCATACGCCCATAATTCATATATACTTATTTTTTTCAAAGCAGAAAGGACATCGCTTGTTTTGCTTTCTATGAAAATATTCTGTAATTATTGAAGAGCAAATTTTGTGTTAAATGTTTATGTTTTGGAGTCCTGCTGTATCTCAGATATCTGTTTTGGCTGCATGAAAACTAGCAGCATCACAAAAACTTTGATTTCCACTAAATTTTCTGTTTTCAAAACTGATCGATAGTTTTGTGTACAATACAGTTTGCCTTTTCACATTAAAAAGTTGGGAAAGCCCGTAATTTGTCCAACAAATTACAATTCTCTAGTTAGGCTTTCCCAAACCCAGTTTGGGAAAGACTATTGTTATTCTTCTTTTTTAAAATTTTTCTTCTCTATTTTTTTTTTTTTTTTTAAATTTTTTTTTCCTCCCTGAATTTTGTCTGTTGAACTGCTCGAAAACAAGTTGTACGATTTTGACCAAATTTAGCACACTTATGTAATGCCATAAAAACTAGTGAAATGTGGTATCGTCATATCTGTGAAAACGCATCTTTTCAAAATATTCTGCCAAAACCTTCAAAATTTCACCATTTTTCGAATGTCTCAAAATTGTTTACAGTTATTTAGCTCAAATTTTCCACACATTTAGAGCATAATATGATACACCACAATCACCACTCAGATCTTTCAACTTTAACCCCCACTGGCCAAAAATGACATGAATATAGAATTTTTCTTCAAAATTGACCAACTTCAAGGGCAAATTTCTCTAATAACAAGGTTGTTGTAACAATTATTTTGGTTTGGATAGATGCAACAATGATTGCGGAAGAAAGTTACTGTTTACTTTTTACTCTCAGATTTAACCCCCAAGCACAATGAGGGTGAGAATAAGAGTACCGTTTGAAAATACCAAAATTAGCCAACTTTGGTTGCTTTTTCCATCATTTTGGAAAGGGGTTAATTTCAAACACTTTTCGTGTACGTATTCACAATTGACTATCGAGCATAGTTTCTGTTGTAAGTTTGGTTGTAAAGTTTAACCCTATTCCATTCTGGTTGCTTAAAAGTAGGTACCGTCCAAAAAAACTCCAATTTTTCCAGACTTTGATAAGTTTAGGTGACGATTTACTCCATTTTTAATTGCTTGGGCTCTGAATGTTTTCTATAGATGCTTGCAGCAGTCAAAGTATGACAAATTTTGTTCTATATGTTATTATTAAAAGTTCAACCCTTGGCAGATTTGAGACTTCCCATGAGGGTACTGTCAGAATAATTGTTATTTTCGCCAACTTCAAGAGCAATTTTTTCTAATTACAAGGTAGTTGTAATAATTATTTTGGTATGGGTAGATGCAACAATGATTCTGGAAGAAAGTTACTGTTTACTTCTTAATCTCAGATTTAACCCTCTAGCACAATGAGGCCGGGAATAAGAGTACCATTTGAAAATGCCAAAGTTAGCCATTTTTGGTTGCTTTTCTATCATTTTGGAAGGGGTTAATTTCAAACACTTTTCATGTACGTATTCACAATTGACTATCGGGCATATTTGCTGTTGTTAGTTTGTTTGTAAAGTTTAACCCTATCCCAATCTGGTTGCATAAAAGTAGGTACCGTCCAAAAAAATTCCAATTTTTTCAGAATTTGGTAAATTTAGGTGGCGATTTACTCCATTTTTAATTGCTTGAGCTCTGAATCTTTTTTTTTTTTTTGGACTGCACCTATCGTTATGCAAACAGAACGAGCATAGGGTTAAACTTTACAACCAAACTTACAACAGCAAATATGCTCGGTAGGCAATTGTAAATACGAACATGTAAATCATTTTTCGATATTCCTTTCAAAAATGGAAGAAAAGTGAGCTCCAAATTAGCCAATTTTATGAAGAATTTTAGGGCACTCATATTCAAGGCCCCAAAACAGGATGAAGGTTAAAACTTTGAATAAAATATATAACAGCAAAATTGTACTTGGATGAAGGCCCAATCCTCTCATGGAAACGGTTTTGAGACAATATGGCTCCAGTGCTGAGAAAGTGCATGTAAACGTTGGCGAAAATAACAATTATTCTGACAGTACCCTTATGGGAAGTCTCAAATCTGCCAAGAGTTAAACTTTTAATAATAACATATAGAACAAAATTTGTCATACTTTGACTGCTACAAGCAGCTGGTATAGAAAATATTCAGAGCTCAAGCAATTAAAAATGGAGTAAATCGCCACCTAAATGTACCAAATTCTGAAAAAAATTGGAAATTTTTTGGACGGTACCTACTTTTATGCAACCAGAATGGGATAGGGTTAAACTTTACAACCAAACTAACAACACAAGTATGCTCGATAGTCAATTGTGAATACGTATATGAAAAGTGTTTGAAATTAACCCTTTCCAAAATGATAGAAAAGGCAACCAAAAATGGCTAATTTTGGCATTTTCAAATGGTACTCTTATTCTCGCCCTCATTGTGCTAGAGGGTTAAATCTGAGATTAAGAAGTAAACAGTAACTTTCTTCCACAATCATTGTTGCATCTAGCCATACCAAAATAATTATTACAACTACCTTGTAATTAGAAAAATTTGCTCTTGAAGTTGGCGAAAATAACAAATATTCCGACAGCACTCTTATGGGAAGTCTCAAATCTGATGCCATGTACTAAGGCGTACACGATGATGCCATGTACTAAGGGGCACTGCATGTCAATGGTGCACATGTCTTCAACCACTGGCACCCTGCTTCAGCGGAGCTTGAACATAATTAGAATGTTGAGCTGACAGTTGCTCTTCGATGCTCAGTGGTTCTCTCTGGGTCCTCCGACTTCCCCCACCCGTAAAACTGTCACGGTCACGATTAGCCATTTTGGATAAGTATGTGACCGTAAACACCAATAAATAAATACCGTCAGGAAAACCCTATGTGAAATCCTTCTGTCAATAAATAGCAAAGTAGTAATGTAATGCAAGAAATATTAACAAGCTGTTCAACATCCCTTTAATCAACTCATTTTGACTTAAAGTGTACCCGTCACTGTGTATACTAGCTCTCTAGATAGTTTAAACCATATCAAATAAACAACTAATTTGTGTGTGACAGTAACTCATATTACATGTATTTCATTGTATCTGAAACAGATATGTTGGAAAAATTGTAAAATCATGGAGTAGGAAGCTTACCCTCGTTTGCTGACAAATCCCACACATTTACAAACAGACAAAATAATAGAGAATAAATTAATTATTGATATTTAAGGTCACTTTCTTTCGGCATCTACAGCTATATCATGACCATAACATAGGTATTTATTCAAGTCCAGGTATTCATTGCATAGGCATACAGGGCTATTTTTCAGGAGGGGGGATGAACCCTTTTAGCCATAAAAGGTTGAATCTCAGGAGGAAATGCCAAATGTGGGTATGGGTGGGGGGGGGGGGGGGGGTCTCAATCCCATTGAGTACCTGGAGAGAACCACCGAGCAATGGCAAGCGACTCAGACTCCCCAACATACTAACTCCACAAAAGCAGGTTTAGCATTGGTTGAAGACCAGTGCACCCTCAAAGTACTCTTAGTACACCTTGCCATCATGCCCCCCCTCCCACACATGGGAAATTAAATTGGGATGAAGTGTCTTGCTCAAGGACACAATGTGGTTGCCACAGGTGGGATTCGAACCGAGGACTTCTTGGATTGCAACAATCATCTCTACCTTCTGAGCCACCGTGCTCCCGTAATATGCAGTAATAGAGCTCTTTATGTGCACTTGTGTGATTATAAATGAATAATATTAACGTGGATACGGTTCCACTGAATCAACTTGTACAGTATAATGGTCAGTTTACTTGCAACTTCTAAGTGATGAGATAGGAAAAAAACATTTTGTGTGGAAAACCAAATTGTTTTGTGGTCATTTCTGGCAACTAAATTGTCTGAAATTTTCTGGCATATTGGCCGAAAAATCGGCTCCTTCCTGACTCAGGGGTGGGTTGGGGCACAGTCCTTCATGAAACCCCGGCCCGTACGCCCATAATTCATATGTACTAATTTTTGGCAAAGCACAAAGGACATCGCTTGTTTTGCTTTCTATGAAAATATTCTGTACTTATTGAAGTGCAAATTTTGTGTTAAATGTTTTGGTGACCTGCTGTATCTCAAATATCTGTTTTGGCTGCATAAAAACTAGTAGCATCACAAAAACTTTGATTTCCACTAAATTTTCTGTTTTCAAAACTGATCGATAGTTTTGTGTACAATACAGTTTGCCTTTTCACATTAAAAAGTTGGGAAAGCCCGTAATTTGTCCAACAAATTACAATTCTCTATTTTTTTTTTGTTTTTTTTCCTCCCTGAATTATGTCTGTTGAACTGCTCGAAAATAAGCTGTACGATTTTGACCAAATTTGGCACACTTATGTAATGTCATAAAATCTCGTGAAATGCGGTATCGTCATATCTGTGAAAACGCGTATTTTCAAAATATTCTGCCAAAACCTTCAAAATTTCACCATTTTTCGAATGTCTCAAAATTGTTTACAGTTATTTCGCTCAAATTTTCCACACATTTACAGCATATGATACACCACAATCACCACTCAAATCTTTAAACATTAACCCCCACTGGCCAAAAATGACATGAATATAGATTTTTTCTTCAAAATTGACCAACTTCAAGGGCAAATTTCTCTAATAACAAGGTTGTTGTAACAATTATTTTGGTTTGGATAGATGCAACAATGATTGCGGAATAAAGTTAATGTTTACTTTTTAATCTCAGATTTAACCCTCAAGCACAATGAGGGCGAGGATAAGAGTACTGTTTGAAAATGCCAAAATTAGCCATCTTTGGTTGCTTTTTCTGTCATTTTGGAAAGGGTTAATTTCAAACACTTTTCATGTACGTATTCTCAATTGACTACCGAGCATATTTGCTGTTGTAAGTTTGGTTGTAAAGTTTAACCCCCTCCCATTCTGGTTGCATAAAAGTAGGTACCGTCCAAAAAAACTCCAATTTGTTCAGAATTTGGTAAGTTTAGGTGACGATTTACTCCATTTTTAATTGCTTGAGCTCTGAATGTTTTCTATAGCTGCTTGCAGCAGTCAAAGTATGACAAATTTTGTTCTATATGTTATTATTAAAAGTTTAACCCTTGACAGATTTGAGACTTCCCATAAGGGTACTGTCAGAATGTTTGTTATTTTCGCCAAATTCAAGAGCAAATTTTTCTAATTACAAGGTAGTTGTAATAATTATTTTGGTATTGCTAGATGCATCAATGATTGTGGAAAAAAGTTACTGTTTACTTCTTAATCTCAGATTTAACCCCCTAGCACAATGAGAGCGAGAATAAGAGTACCGTTTGAAAATGCCAAAATTAGCCATTTTTGGTTGCCTTTTCTATCATTTTAGAAAGGGTTTATTTCGAACACTTTTCATGTACGTATTCACAATTGACTATCGAGCATATTTGCTGTTGTTAGTTTGGTTGTAAAGTTTAACCCTATCCCATTCTGGTTGCATAAAAGTAAATACCGTCCAAAAAGTTTCCAATTTTTTCAGAATTTGGTAAATTTAGGTGGCGATTTACTCCATTTTTAATTGCTTGAGCTCTGAATGTTTTCTATAGCTGCTTGCAGCAGTCAAAGTATGACAAATTTTGTTCTATATGTTATTATTAAAAGTTTAACCCTTGGCAGATTTGAGACTTCCCATAAGGGTAATGTCAGAATAATTGTTATTTTCGCCAACGTTTACATGCACTTTCTCAGCACTGGAGCCATATTGTCTCAAAACCTTTTCCATGAGAGGATTGGGCCTTCATCCAAGAACAATTCTGCTGTTATATATTTTATTCAAAGTTGTAACCTTCACCCAGTTTTCGGGCCTTGAATTTGAGTTCCCTAAAATTCTTCATAAAATTGGCTAATTTGGAGCTCACTTTTCTTCCATTTTCGAAAGGAATATCGAAAAATGATTTACATGTTCGTATTTACAATTGCCTGCCGAGCATATTTGTTGTTGTAAGTTTGGTTGTAAAGTTTAGCCCTATGCTCGTTCTGTTTGCATAAAGATAGGTGCAGTCCAAAAAATCTGTTGTTTTCAGAATTTGGTGAGTTTAAGTGACGATTTACTCTATTCCTAATTGATTGAGCGCTGAACGTTTTCTATGGCTGTATGCAGCAGTCATAGTATGACAACTTTTGTTTTATATGTCGTTATTAAAAGTTTAACCGTTGACAGATTCGAGACTGCCCATATGGGTATGGTCGGAATAATTTTAATTTTCATAAAGTCACTGAATATTGATAAGCGTGCAGTGGTAGTTTGGAATAGAATATCCGAAAATCTCAGATGCATAATGGTAGATGCCGTCGAAAAAAACTAATTTTTTCAGAATTTCGTAGGTTTAAGTGACAATTTACTCCATTCCCAATTCATTGGGCGCTGAATGTTTTCTATTCCTGCATGCAGCAAGCATAGCATGACAACTTCTGTTTTATACGTCATTATCAAAAGTTTAACCCTTGGCATATTTAGGAGTTCCCATGTGGGTATAGTCGGAATAATTGTTATTTTCGTAAAATCAATCCCTGAATATATTGGTAATCGTGCAGTGGCCTTTCAGTGGTGCTACATGAAGCCGCAAATAGTTAAGGTTGAAAAGTTCATCAAATAGACAAATATAATACCTAACTCAGCCGGTGACAGGTAAATAATGAATGGAAAAGTCGTTGAGTTGAGAATAAAGTAGGGACGATTCGTGCCCTCGGTTTCCACCTGATCCACATTATTTCCACGCGGTCTCAGCACTTGACAAAGATATTAACTATCGGGCAGGGACAGTAGGAAACATTCTGAGAATTTCAAGTTGCTGCCTTGCATGATCGGGACATAATTGGAATATATCCAACATTGCATCACTTCACCCCGACTGTCCGCATTGGGGCACCATGATGCCGTGTACTAAGGCATACTGCACATCGATGGTGCGCATGTCTTCAACCAATCTAACTCTGACTGTGCTACAGTGCGGAGGCACTATGTTGGGGAGCTGGCAGCTGCTCGTCATTGCTCGGTGGTTTTCTCTGGGTACTCCGGCTTCCTCCACCCATACAACTGTCACCGACATAATATGACTTTGGCTGTTAATGTGTCGTTAAAACCTAATAAATAAATAAATAAATCTAGTACCAGTTTTGCTTGTACAAATATTAGTACCGTCAGACAAAATTCATTTTCTGATTAATTTCGTACTTTTCTGTACTCACCTTCCCTGAGTGAGATTGGTATATCTTTTCAATCTCAGATTTAACCCTCAAGCACAATGAGAGTGAGAATAAGTGTACCATTTGGAAATACCCAAATTCTCCAACTTTGGTTACTCTCTACTATCATTTTGGAATGGGTTAATTTGAGACACTTTGCTTTGCTATATGCAGAGATGTTTAATCAATAAATCCGGCGTTAGTTATGTTCTGGGACTTAATGAAACATGTGCTTTGGCTACTTACAAAATAGCACTGTCTGCAAATGAAAGTGTCAATGACACTGTAGCTTAACTTGTGTGTTGTATTTGATGAAAAGGATAATGTTCAATGTTTATGAAAGGATTATGAAATAAGACAAGAATTGTGATAATTGGGAAAATGTTCATTTTTGGTCCATACATGCTATGTTTTTGTATGCTATGTTTTTGATAAAAATAATATGAGGTGTACACTGTACTAAAGAGCTGAGGGGTGGGTTAATATGACCTCACAGTTAATGTATGTGGCCCTCACAGTTAACGTATATTAACGAAAGTTGCAGTGAAATTATTCCACAACGAGTTATCCCATCAAGTTACATTGAAATCTCTTCATAAATATGGCCTGTAGACTGTGCTAAAGGTTTTTGGGTTTCAGGCCCCTGTAGCCGTCAGTCTCCTAATTGCGTCCAAAGGGGACGTTCTCATCTAGACATTATATGAAGTCAAGCTACTAAGTTACAATGAAATCCCTTCATAAATATGACCTGTAGACTGTGCTAAAGGTTTTTGGGCTTTGAGCTCGGGCAGCCATCATGGCTGAATGATCGCAACCAAAAGGGGACATTTTCATCTGGGCATCATCTGGAGTGATCCTACAAAGTTACAATGAAATTCCTTCATAAATATGACCTGTAGACTGTGCTCAAAGTTGTTTGGGCTTCGGGCCCCTGAAGCCGTCACAGTTGACCAATCACGACCAAAAGGGGATGTCATCATCCAGGCATTATATGGAGTCAAACTAACAGGTTAAAATGAAATCCTTCCATAAATATGACCTATAGACTATGCTAAAGGTTTTGGGGTCTTGGGCTCGGCAGCCATCAAGGCTGAATGATCGCGACCAAAAGGGGACGTTCTCATCTAGACATTATTTGAAGTCATCCTACCAAGCTACAATGAAATCCCTTCATAATTATGACCAGTAGACTGTTCTAAAGGTTTTTGGGCTTCGGGCCCCTGTAGCCGTCACAGTTGCCCAATCATGTCCAAAAGGGGACGTTCTCATCTAGACATTATATGAAGTCAACCTACCAAGTTACAATAAAATCCTTTCGTAAATATGACCTGAAGACTGTGTTAAACGTATTCGGGCTTCGGGCTCGGGCAGCCATAATGGTTGAATGATCGCAACCAAAAGGGGACATTCTCATCTGGGCATCATCTGGAGTGATCCTACGAAGTTACAATGAAATCCCTTAATAAATGTAACCTGTAGATTGTGCTCAAGATTTTCGGGCTTCGGGCACCTGTAGCCATCACAGTTTACCAATCACGACCAAAAGGGGATGTCATCATCTAGGCATTCTATGGAGTCAACCTAACAGGTTACAATAAAATCCTTCCATAAATATGACCTATAGACTATGCTAAAGGTCTTTGGGCTCGGGCAGCCATAAAGGCTGAATGATCACGACCAAAAGGGGACGTTCTCATCTAGACATTATTTAGAGTCATCCTACCAAGCTACAATGAAATCCCTTCATAATTATGACCTGTAGAATGTTCTAAAGGTTTTCGGGCTTCGGGCCCCTGTAGCCATCACAGTTGCCCAATCATGTCCAAAAGAGGACGTTCTCATCTAGACATTATATGAAGTCAACCTACCAAGTTTCATTGAAATCCCTTCATAAATATGACCTGTAGACTGTGCTAAAGGTTTTCGGGCTTCGGACTCTGGCAGCCCTCCTGACTGAATGATCGCAACCAAAGGGGGCAATCTCATCTGGGCATCATCTGGAGTGATCCTACGAAGTTACAATGAAATCCCTTCATAAATATGACCTGTAAACTGTGCTCAAGGTTTTCGGGCTTTGGGCACCTGTAGCCATCACAGTTGACCAATCGCGACCAAAAGGGGATGTCATCATCTAGGCATTATATGGAGACAACCTAACAGGTTACAATGAAATCCTTCCATAAATATGACCTTTTGCCTATGCTAAAGGTTTTTGGGCTCATGCACCCATCAAGGCTGAATGATCGCGATCAAAATGGGACGTTCTCATCTAGACATTATTTGGAGTCATCCTACCAAGTTACAATGAAATCCCTTCATAAATATGACCTGTAGACTGTGCTAAATGTTTTCGGCTTCGGGCCCCTGTAGCCGTCACAGTTGCCCAATCACGTCCAAAAGGGGACCTTCTCATCCAGACAATATATGAAGTCAACCCACCAAGTTACAATGAAATTCCTCAATAAATATGAACTGTAGACTGTGCTAAAGGTTTTCGGGCTCGGGCAGTCGTCATGGTTGGCAGATCATGTCCAAATGGGGAAATTCGCATCTAGACATCATAAGGAGTCATCCTACCAAGTTACAATGAAATCTCACCATATTAAACATGAACTGCAGACTGTGCTAAATGTTTTTGGGTTTCGGGCTTTGGCAGCCATCACGGTTGACGGATGATGCCCAAAAGGGGACGTTCTCATCTAGGCATTATACAGAGGCATCCTACCAAGTTGCAATGAAATCCCTTCATAAATACGACCTGTAGACCGTGCTAATGGTTTTCGGGTTTTGGGCTCGGGCAGCCATACCGGTTGCCCGATCGTGATCAAAAGGGGACGTTCTCATCTAGACATGACCCCAAACCTGCATATGAAATTTCGTGACGATCAGACAAGAACTGCGGGGTGTAGCCCGTGCTAAAGGAAAATGTGAACAGACTCACAGACTTCCACACGTGTGATGACAATAGCTTATCTTGACTATGTCAAGTTAAGATAAAAATGACTTTGAGTGAATACTCACTTGTCCAAAAACAAAAAGGAAAGAGCTCTTTGAGATTTTCATAACTGCTTTCAAAAATCAATGGGGAACAAATTTTGTGTTATATGTTTTGGTGTTCCGTGTTATCCAACACCAATTTGGCTGTACAAATATGAATACCGCCAGGAAAGAAAGCACATTTTCTCAATGGTAGACTGTTTGACTTCTATGATAGAGGTCCCGAGTTTGATCCCTATCTGGGACGACCTACGTAATGTCCTTGGGCAAGGAACTTTATCCCGGTTGCCAACATGTGGGCACGATGATGCCATGTACTAAGGAGTACTGCATGTCAATGGTGCACATGTCTTCAACCGCTGGTCCCCTGCTTCAGCGGAGCTTGAACATAATTAGAATGTTGGGCTGACAGTTGCTTGTCGATGCTCGGTGGTTCTCTCTGGGTCCCCTGACTTCCCCCCACTTGTAAAACTGTCACGGTCACAATTAGCTATTGTGGATAAGTATGTGATTGTAAACACCAATAAATAAATACCATCAGGGAAACCCTCTGTGAAATCCTTCTGTCAATAAATAGCAAAGTAGTAATGTAATGCAAGAAATATTAACAAGCTGTTCAACATCCCTTTAATCAACTCATTTTGACTTGAACTTTACACATCACTGTGTATACTAGCTCTCTAGATGCTTTGAACCATATCAAATAAACAACTAATTTGTGTGTGACAGTAACTCATATTACATGTATTTCATTGTATCTGAAACAGATATGTTGGAAAAATTGTGAAATCATGGAGTAGGAAGCTTACCCTCGTTTGTTGACAAATCCCACACATTCACAGACAAAATGATAGAGAATAAATTAATTATTGATATTTAAGGTCACTTTCAGCATCTACAGCTATATCATGACCATAATATAGGTATTTATTCAAGTCCAGGTATTCATTATTCATTGCATAGGCATATAGGGCTATTTTTCAGAGGGGAGGGGGGGTGATGAACCCTTTTAGCCCCAAAAAGTTGAATCTCAGGAGAAAATGCCAAATGTGGGTATGGAGGTGGGGGGGGGGGGGGGGTGTCTCCCTCCCATTGAGTAGCTGGAGAGAACCACCGATCAATGGCAAGCGACTCAGACTCCCCAACATACTAACTCCACAAAAGCAGGGTTAGCATTGGTTGAAGACTAGTGCACCCTCAAAGTACCCTTAGTACCCATCGCCAACATGCCCAAACCCCCCCCCCCCCCTCCCCACGTGGGAAATTAAATTGGGATGAAGTGTCTTGCTCAAGGACACAATGTGGTTGCCACAAGGCGGGATTCAAACCGAGGACTTCTTGGATTGCAACAATAATCATCTCTGAGCCACCGTGCTCCCGTAATATGCAGTTATAGAGCTCTTTATATGTACTTGTGTGATTATAAATGAATAATATTAACGTGGATACGGTTCCACTGAATCAACTTGTACAGTATAATGGTCAGTTTACTTGCAACTTCTAAGTGATGAGATAGGAAAACAACATTTTGTGTGGAAAACCAAAATGTTTTTTGTGGTCATTTCTGGCAACTAAATTGTCCGAAATTTTCTGGCATATTGGCTGAAAAATCCGCTCCTTCCTGACTCAGGGGTGGGTTGGGGCACAGTCCTTCATGAAACCCCGGCCGTATGCCCATTAATACATATGTACTAATTTTTTCCAAAGCACAAAGGACATCGCTTGTTTAGCTTTCTATTAAAATATTCTGACATTATTGAAGAGCAAATTTTGTATTAAATGTTTTGGTGTCCTGCTGTATCTCAAATATCTGTTTTGGCTGAATAAAAACTAGTAGCATCACAAAAACTTTGATTTCCACTAAATTTTCTGTTTTCAAAACTGATCGATAGTTTTGTGTACAATACAGTTTGCCTTTTCACATTAAAAAGTTGGGAAAGCCCGTAATTTGTCCAACAAATTACAATTCTCTAGTTTCATATTAATGTAGAAAAAACATGTGTCGCTCAACTTATAGTGCATTTTAGCCTACTTTTGTTTTTATTCTGTTTCATTTTTACGAACGAGAGTGTGTGTGTTATATCTTTGATTTGTTGGTAATATATTTCTTATCAACCTACCTTACAATTGTTTACTACAGGCTTGCACTACAGTGGAAGTCCCTAACTCGGAAAATAGCTTGTAGTAAACAATTGTGGTAGGTATAATAAGAAAGGAAATTTACTATAAAATTTAAATTTCTTGAAAAAATAAATGTCAAATGTGATTTTCATGAACAGTCTTAGTTATTATTTTACATGTAGTCTCCAGTCGTCCCAGTTATAAATCCTTTACAAGGCAGGGTATGAGTTGTCTAGAGTCGGAGTACGAGTTGTCCAGAGGCGGGGTACAAGTTGACCAGAGGTGGGGTACGAGTTGTCCAGAGCGGGGTACAAGCTGTCCAGAGGTGGGGTACGAGTTGTCCAAGGAAAGGTACGAATTGTCCAGGGTACAAATCGTCCAGGGTTCGAGTTGTCCTGATACCAGTTAAATTAATATTAATAAAGCGTTAGCTGCACATACCTGTCATATAAAGTGCCAATCGGAAACGTGAATAGAATGAAAGTAAAAACCCCAAAATACACTTATACATGCAACACGCACGTGGCTGGCTTGTTTTTCAAAGTACTGAGAATTCTCAGAATTCAGTGACTCTCTGACACTGATAATTCAATGCAAACTGAAAGGAAGAATGACATGGAAATCAGGTCAGGTGACGACCTTGTCGGTAATTTGCATAACCTCTTCAGTGCTTTCGTAAATGAATGATTCTGGGATTTAGAGTTTGCTCCTTTCGGGTACAAATGTCAACCTGTCAAGTTAGTTAGATTGTGAAATGGGTATCTGTTTTACTGAAAGTAAATGTCGTATTCTAAAGTTCGCAACTTCTTCTTGAAATTGGGCAGTTGCTTTTCTTAACTTGTGACCAAAGGTACTCGGCACAAGCTGGGAAATCGAAAGAAAAATGATATTTGATACCATTTTTGAATCGATGCTGACGTGCCCCTATAATGGTATATAAATATTAACAAGGTACACAACTTGCTTTTCGAAAACGATAGCACACATCTTTGTTATACTCCCCCCCCCCCCCTCAAAATTGATTCACACAACGTATTCAACAGTATCCGGTATCAGTGGAAAGGGGAATGAATAAGCTTTACAGTGGTGTATTACACAACCGTTGGGTGATCTTGGGTTGTTCATGATAACTGGGAGAAGTCGCAGAAAAGGCCGAAAAACATTTAGTCAGACAAGATAGTGCACAGTGAAAAGTGGATTACGAGCGATAATTATTGATTTATTATAATAATTCGAGGTCTCATTGTCTATGAAGGGCAGATTCAAATATTAACCGTATACCTTTATCAATTACTAATCTCGGATTCACATTTATTCATTTCTGGCGATTGCCGTTTATACATTTTTTAACCTTCCTTTGGAAACAAAACAAGCTAACGGAATCCATTGAAGTGAAGATGGTCACGAAAACATCCCATTGGCCACTATTTATGCCGAATGAAAATAAGCCAATGGGAGAATGGGGAAAATATTTGCACATGTCGCGTATCTATGGACGCCATCAACTTGAAAACTATTTCAAAGTTACGGCTAAAAGTGTATAAACGGTAAATGTGAACTCCAGAAATGAATAAATGTCAACCCAAGATTGAAAATTGATAAAGGTATATGGCTAATATTTGAATCTGCCATCCAAACAAAATGGGACCTCGAATTATTTGTAATAAATCGGATAACTGTCGCTCATAATCCACATTCCACTGTGCACTATCTTGTCCGAACTCAATGTTTTTCGGCCTTCTCTGCGACTTCTCCCAGTTATCATGAACAACCCAAGAACACCCAACGGTCGTGTAATACACCTCTGTAAAGCTTATTCATTTCCCTTTCCACTGATACCGGATACTGTTGGATACGTTGTGTGAATCAAATTTGAGAGGGGTATAACGAAGATGTGTGCTAACGTTTTCAAAAATCGAGTTGTGTACCTTGTTAATATTTATATACCATTACAGGGGCTGGCACGTCAGCATCGATTCAAAAATAGTATCAATTATCATTTTTCTTTCGATTTCCCAGCTTGTGCCGAGTACCTGTGCTTGTGACCCGTTTCACTTATTTTCATGTCAGGCAACACGTCAATGCTATGAACGGAAATGGAAAACGAATCTGTCAGGACGGTGGAATCACAAAGTTTCCGTTTCAAACGGCATCTTTGTGACTAAATGTTTGAGCCCCCCCCCCCCCCCCCCAACACACATGCCCGACTCTCATATCTATGCCCTTGGGCTTGACCGAAGCAAGGGAAAATTTCAAAATCGACCAGCTCTATTCTATTTTCTTTAGCTCATTAGCGCTGGTACAGCCCCATACAGGACTAGCATACTCAAGGACTGGAAGTATAAATGAGAGATACATTTTCTCAAGTGTTTTCTTATGGATAATATATTTTAGTTTGCCATATGAACATTCGCATATGTCATCTATGTGTTTGTCCCATGATAGATTTGATTGGACATTCAAACCCAGGTGCTTATGCTCATCATTATAATGTAGGGGGGTACCATAAAAAAATATGTTTGGTCTTCAGTGTAAATAACACTACTTTGGTTGTGGCTGCGTTAAAATCGGAAAGCCACGGTTTCGACCATTGTATAATTTGGTTTATATCGCTATTTATTACACATTGTAGCATGGATGAATTGTTTCCACTCTGGGTTAAGCAAGTATAGTTGGCAAAAAGTCCAGATAACGATTCAAGGTTATCCCCTTTGTCGTTGATATGTATTAGAAACCAGAGGCTCAAGTGAGCCTAAAACGCTCACCTGGCACAAGTTGACAAAAAGAGAGAAGTGTATCAGTAAGTGATCAGCAGCAAGAGAATTTTTTTGATTTTGCTATGACACCACCAAAGGCAACTTTTTGGCCGTTAATTTCTGCTGGTCCTAGGAAAGCTTCCTAGCAAGCTCTGTTTTGTGAAGTATTAAAAAACAACAACCGAATGAAAGTTTTTGTTTTGTTTTCAACTACTGTGGTTCTCTCTACTCCCCACCCCCACACCAAAACAAAAATGAAAGTGTACATGACACTGTAACTCAACTTGTCAAGACATGTACATGTATAGTATGTGACACAAGCCTGTAACAAATGTATAGGTAAACTAGACTTTATGATTCTGGAGAATCATGGCTTTTCCCGATGAGATTCCATGATTTTTCATGACCCCACAGTGTCTGATGAATTGTTTTTAACTGTCTCACTGAAGTTCCTTCATTGATGTTAGAAAGGTGAAGATAGTAGTCTCAAATGACACAGTTTGATAAAAAATTGTTTAGGTAAAAACCATCATTAATGATGGAGTGGGTTAATGTCAATATCGTCGTCCAACAAGTCAATGACCGACAAAAGGAGTTATGTTTGTTTGACACATACTTACTGAGTGCTGTGTCAATTTAAAAATGGCCCATTTTATCCCAAATGTATCCAAAATATTGATGTCTGGCAGCTTGTAGAGGGTTAACAAGTGCCAACAGGAATATTTATTCATGCAACTTGTAATGTCACACCAAGAACTGTGAATGGCCATTTTTTCTTTAAAATCTACAAGATGTTTTCAGAGAAATCCAGGGAGAACAGGAATTTTAAGCTTTTGATGGGTATCATTGTTTTTCCAGCCCAAAACGGGTTAAGTGTTGTTTTTGGAATACTCTTATTACTTCCAAAAATAATTCTCAGTGAATTCTACTTCCACTTATTTTGATCTCTCCTCCCAACTTCAGGTGCTGTGGGTACACAAACACAGCCTATTTTATCAACATTTTGATGTTTGAGAACCTGCATAGGGTTAACAAATGCTTACAGGAATATTTTGTACATGCAACTTGTAATGTCACGCTAAGATATGAGAATGGCCATTTTTTCCTGAAAATCTATGTGATGTTTTTAAAGAAATCCTCAGATAACATGACTTTTTAACCTTTTGAAGGGTATCTCTCTTTAACCAGCTCTAAAGGGTTAATGCTTGGTTTTGTGAATATCTTCATTACTTATAAAAATGATCGACAGTGAATTCCACTTCCAATGAAGGAGGTTATGTTTATCTCGTAGGTACACATTTGGTGTTATGGTTGCCCAAGAACAGCCCATTTTCTCCAAATGTCAATGCTTGGCAGCCTCTGGGGGGTTAACAAATGGTTACCGAAACATTTTGTTCATGCAATTTGTAATGCCACTCTGAAGACCTGCGAAGGGTCAATTGCTCTTGAATTTTTTTGTTGAAAAATCCACAGAAAACTGAAATTTTAAACTTTTAAGGGGTATATCTCCTTAACTAGTCAAAAATAGGTTAAGACCTCGATTTTTGAATACACTTACTACTTACAAAAATGTTTCCCTCTCAGTTTTACGTCCGGTAAAAGAAGGTACCTTTCTCTGTTGCATTCCCATTTGATGTTGTTGGTGTTCAAAAACAGACTATTTTTTCAAAATGTTAACATTTAGCAGCCCATGGAGGGTTAACAAATGCTTACCGCAATAATTTATTCAATCAGCTGGTAATGTGACACCAAGACCTATCAATGACCATTTCCTCTTGAAAACCCTACCAGATGTTTGTAAAGAAATCCAGGGAAAACATAAATTTTTAAGCTTTTGATGGGTATCACAATTAACAACCACAAAAGGGGTTAACGCTTGGTTTTTTGAATACCCTTATTACTTACAAAAATGGTCCTCTGTGAATTCCACTTCCAACAAAGGAGATTATGTTTATTTCTCAGGTACACGTTGGGTGCTGTGCGTGTCTGAAAACAGCCCATTTCAATAGAATTACGATGATCGGCAGCCTGTAGAGGGTTAATAAATGCTCACCGGAATATTTTGTCCATGCAACTTGTAATATCACACAAAGACCTGCGAGTAGACGATTTTTCTTGAAAACCTGCATGATGTTTTTGGAGAAATCCACAGAAAATGGGAATTTTAAGATTTTAAGGGGTCTCTCTCTTTAGCCTGGCCAAAATGGGTTAAGACTTCGACTTTTGAATACCCTTACTACTTACAAAAATGTTTGCGAATAGATTGTGCGCTCGATAAAAGAAGGCACTTTTCTTTGAGGCGTACCCATTGGGTGCTGTTGGCGTCCAAATACAGCCCATTTTATCACAATTTTGACTTTTAGCAGCCTGTGGAGGGTTAACAAATGCTCACCGCAGTATTTTGCCCATGCAACTTCTATTGTCACACCAAGGCCTGGGAGTGACAAATTTTTCTTGAAAATCTACAAGACTCGTTTAAAGAAATCCACGGAAAATACAATTTTTTGAGCTTTATGGGGGTATTTCTGTTTAATCAGCCCAAAACGGGTTAACGCTTGGTTTTTTGAACACCCTTATTACTGACAAAAATGATCGTCGGTGAATTCCACTCCCAGTAAAGGAAGTTATATTTATCTCTCATGTATTGTTTGGGTGCGGTGGGGGCCTGAAACCGGCCTATTTCATCAAAATTTCGATGTTTGGCAGCCTGTGGAGGGTTACCATATGCATCGCCTGATATGTCGAGTGTATCAAAGGGCGTGTCACAGACAGGTCTAGCAATGACGAATGTATAAAAAAAATCCTAAAGACGTGTTTCGAGAAAGTGCCGATAAACCCCAATTTTGGCAGTTTTTTGCAAATTCTGGCGAAATAAGGGTTAAATCGAAAATTCCGCTTTGGTACATTTTTAGATTTTGTGCCCCTCTATGCGCGTGCAAAATTTTGTGAAAATCGGTTCGAAAGTTAAAAAATTTATAGTAATTTATATATTTTTTATACTTACCAATGACCCAGACATAGCTGGTGCTAACTCTTAAAATATAGGGCCAAACACAAATTTTGCCCCCCAATCCCCAAAATTTGCATCTAAAACTAAAGAAAACATGTCCTGAAAGGCCCTCCACACTTCGCCCCCACTGCGCATGCGCAGTGTCAAGGACGCTCCGAAATTGGCGCCATTAATCATTCTAATAACCAGTGCCTGGTAAGCGCTATGTACTCAGCGGGGAGGCAAGAGTTCCCAACTCCTGGGAGGGCCATCCCCGTCTGGGTCATTGGTAAGTATAAAAAATATATAAATTACTATAAATTTTTTAACATTTTTATACTGTACCAATGACCCAGACATAGCTGAATAGTAAAAAGGCTGGAGGGCCAAGGACATAGAGCAAAATGGAATACGCTCAATAAAATAAAATAGAGTCATCCCCTGTAGGGAAAAAGAAGTAATAGGCCTTACATGTATCTTTCTTATTTATGATAAATTAGAAAGATACAACACCTTCCAAAATTGAGCTTCATACATCCATGTACTCTATTAATATCCAATATAATCCTTATACTAATAATTTTTAAAGTAAGCCAATAAATAAAGTAAGTCTAGAGAATAGAGACTCTTATACTCCTAAAAGTGTCTGAGGATTGCATAATCATGTCCGTTGACATATGCAATATTCAAAAGCTATACTTTAAAAACTAAGACTTGAATGAATTTTAAAAACCTAAACTTCTCACTAAACAACCATCCCAATAACAGCTCAGAATTACTAACTCCGGAGGAGGTATCCCCTTGTTTTCATAGTAAAACAGGTGACCCAAGGGAACACCCTCCCCCCCCCCCTTTTTCTTGCCCTGGGTCAAATAGCCCAGAGCGAAGAGGGCAGCCGAACGGAGACACTGCCGAAACAGACAGCCTACCTAGCTATAGTAGCAACTGTTAAGAGAATAACATTCTGAGCAGTAGATAATAGACCTAACAATAGAGGCCTCCAGAAATGGACTTGATATTTCTAAGATAAAATTCATGAATGTGGATGGCTGAGCGCAATGAGCGGCCTTCAAAAATCTATAATAGCGACACTATTAATGTAAGCCCAAGAAGTAGAAGAACTCTTACTTCATGAGCCGAAATCTTAAGCACAACTGCTAAGTCAATGATATACCATAAGCAGTACCGATAGTTAATAGAATCCATTAACAATAAAATGGAGCGTAACGTCCTTCTACTAGACATCAAAGACAGAAGAAGCCTACGCCCTTGTAATAAACAGATATCTGTTTATAAATACATAAACTGTACCTGGAAAGAGTAAAGGCCTATGCCCATACGAAGACGGAAGGACCTTAAAATAATAGGTTCCGGATAATAGGAGCCTAACTCTTATGCAACAATCCAACCTAAATAGTAACGGAAGTATTGATTCCGAAACTATGAAAGTGAAAATCATCCATCAATAGTGCATGAAACTCACTGACTCTACAGTAAAAGAGAAACCAACAGAATTACTGTCTAAAAGGTCAGAATTTGAAAACTACTGTTTCCAGAGGCTCAAATGATTACTTAGCTAAATAAGAACCGAAGTTAAAATCCGTATAGGAATTTAATCTAAAGATTCTAAGTCTATTTATCAAAAAGTTACTAACTGACTTAGATAAAGAGACAAAAGACTCAATTGTAAACTATCGTAGAGTGCATAGGTATGAGGTAACATAAACCTATAACCTAAATAAAAACAGGCTGCAGTAGATCTTGTGAAACAAGTATACTAAAAAATAGCAATGAGTAGTATGGAGGGATCAAGAATATGAACATAATGATCCCTACACCACGACGGAAGAGCCTCCACTTTAGCCGCATAGAATAGCGAAGAAGAGGATCTCCTATAGTAAGAAATCGCGTCCAAAGCTCGTCCAGTACAGTGCTTACAATGCAATACGGACCACACAACGGAATACATGAAGGTTGCGACCTTGCTGGTTGTGATAAAGATGACACGATTTACCCAGTGAAAAAGATCCTCACATAGAGGAAGATTTCACATTAAGACCCACAGTAGACAAGAGAGTAAATTACTCATGATCTCTGTGAAGATAGAGATGCTATCAACAGAAATGTATTGTGGTTGTTTATCTTAGCAATACCTGCTAAAACAACAGCGCCGGAGGATACGCGTATCCTATCATTCCGTCCTATAGATCAATAGAGCGTTAACAATATTAGCTCAGAGATCTGGACAAGCCAACACCTACATCTGCAATTGATTAGCAAGCTGTGTCATAAATAAATCATCATTGGGCGCTCCCATAGATAGCAAATCTGATTGAATACTTGTTTGTTGAGAGTCCATTCTGACAGCAACAAGCGACCCTAAGAGAACGGGAGTCCGATAAAACAATCAGACGACCCGGAATATGACGGACCAAAACTGAACTTGGTGTACTATAACCAACAGACGGATTCTTTCCATTAAATTGAATAACGGAAACGAAAGAGTGCCTCCCTGGTTCCGGAGATACGCCACTACTGTCGAATTAAAGGACAGGAATTTGGGCATGCGTTTCTGAATAATGTTCATGCAATGACATAAAGCAAGCCTAAAAAACATTATTCCGCGGAAGTTAAACTGATTGCTAAAAGACTGCGGAACCCAAAGACCCTGGCACTTCGAATCCGTAGGGATCAGTATTATATCCCAATCTGTTTGACTGGCAACTGTCATAACAGCCACACTCGGGTCCGGCAACTGCGGCGGCACTCTCTGAGTCAACCACCGAATGTTTGCCCCAGTCTGAATCTCTTGTAACACTAGATAGCCAAGAGAACGTATAAATCGAGCAATTCATGGATTGCCGAAAAGTTGCCGTCGAAGAGAAGCTCCTCCGAGAACGAAGCGACTCTGAGAGAGTTCTTAACCTTACTATCCACGCGTGTGGATGTAGCTAGGGCTGCGTCACGTCTAACTAACACCAATCAGCCACTGAAGGGCGGAGTTATACGTGAACAAACTACTGCCCTCAAAAGAAATTACATTGAGAATAATATCCCGTAAATCTTTTCTTGAAGACGTAATGATAACGCCTCAGTAAGGCGGATTACGTATAATAAAGCGTCTAAGTTAAGTCTACTATACATAATGTCGTTCCCAACATTGAAATTGGAAAAGACATAAACGGCGAAAAAGAATATATGCAGTCTTTAATCACACCGTCTAGACGCATATGAACTCTCGGTATGCCCTGCTCTGCCAAAATAAACTATTTGTATAAATGATAAAATGGCAGAAATGAGCAACGCGGACAAGAAACTAAACTAACATGCTTAGTAGCAGGCTTGTATATATATATATATATAGCGTCGAAAAATAAAACACATGTTGTAATGACAATATTGGACTGCGTCGGTAAGTCAGGGACAATGTCCCTGAACCGATCGAAAAATCCGAGTCCAATGACGCTATAAGTCTCTTATCCAAGATCGCAGCAATGAAGTCCGAAATAATAATCACTGGAAGATAATGCCAGAAGATATGAAAGGCATATTCCGATACTACTAAAGGGAAAACTCGAAATCTTTCGAATCCCTTTCGCCATCCTGTCGGACCCTATAAAGCGTTCGGTCGTCCGTAGCTGATGCAACCGCGGACCGCACCGACCCAGCGCCGTCGGATAATTCCTGATTCGACCGAGAAACTGTCAATTGCTGGGATGCTGCGAAACAACTGTGCTAACTCGGATAGCACGTCCGTCACCGAGGCCTGAGGAGAAGCGGTCTTACGATGCATTGCCGCTGGAAGCTCCGTGATCGTTACCCCGTGCATACTACCAATATGCGAGCGAACGGAGTGTATAGGCCTTGTGTCCCTTGGCTACCGGATGGCGTGACCTATTCGCCGTGGAATCACTGAATGCCGAAACTGATCGGATACTCGAGGTCACGTAGCCAATGTGCGGTTGTGTGCCCTGCTGTGAGGATGAGGAAGCATTAAAGACAGTCTCTCGGACTGTCAATATAACGGAGCGTCCCGACCAACGGACATATGCTCCGAATGTAAAATATCTGAACCACAACATGCGGTCCCCTATGTTGTTGGGCGAGAGAGGGACCTCTCTCGCTCACAGCCCGGACGGACCTGGACAAGCCAGGAACCGGACTAACAGGTTTCCTCCGATCTGTCCTCAATCTGCCGTCACTGGGTGAGTACTAAAGTAATTAAAGTTCTTGCATCACCCAAATCTCCTTCCTAGACCGCAACGGACGAACCCGGCAGCCGAACCATTCGATGAATGTACGCTACACCGGGTGAGCTAGCGAATGTCACTCCGTAGGCGATAGACATATTCCATGAGCACTTATTGCCGCTAACTCTTCATTAACTATGACGACAGAGGCACACTTTTGAAAGACATCTCCATAACTCTTCGAACAAGAAACCAGAAATGCTTGGATAGCAAGCATAAAATAATAATATATATAGCGTCGATCAATAATTCGAAAGTTTGTGTGACATTATTGGACTATGTCGGAACTGAGGGACGATGTCCCTGAACCGAACCAAAAATTTCTAAGTCCACCGACGCTATCAGTTTCTTATCCGGCATCGCAGCATTCTGGTCCGACGAAAGAAGCTGTAGAAGACCAAGTCAGATGACATACACAACAGCATATGTTGTTCCGAAAGGGAAAGCTCGAAATCCTCCGAATCCCTTTCGGTATCCCGTCGGACCGGATGAAACTTTCGGACGTCCGTACCCGCTTCCGCGGAGCGTCCCGACCCAGCATCGTCGGATAAAATATATGCGACAGATTCAGTTGATGCTGGGATGCTGCGATAAACTGTGCTATTAAGGAAAGCACGTCCGTTCCCGAGGCCTGTGCAGTAGCGGTCTTACGATGCATTGCCGCCGGAAGCTCCGTGTACGTTGACTCCCGCCCCTACCTATGCGAACGTCCGGAGTCTGCAGGCCTCGTGTCCCTGGCTACCGGATGGCGTGACCTGGTCGCCGAAGAATCCTTGATCGGCGAAGCTGGTAATATATCGGCGGTCACGCAGCCAAGGTGCGGTCGTGTGCGCTGACGAGAAGAGGAAGCCTTAGCAGTCTCAGCGGACTGCCTATACAACGGAGCGTCCCGAGCGACGGACGTATGCTCCGCTTGCGACACATTTTGTACCACAACATCTGGGGCCAGATGTTGTTGAACGAGAGAGGGGCCTCTCTCGCTTGCCGTCCGGATGGACCGGAACGAGCTATGAACCGGACTAAAAGGCTTCCTGCGTTCTCCCTCCGATCCGCCGTCACTGGGTGTGCATTAGGTTAATTTATAGTGCTCGCATCACCCCAAAATTCCTTCTAGACCGCAACGGACGAACCCGGCTGCCGAACCATTCGGTGAATGGACGCTATACCGGGCGAGCTAGCGGACGTCAAAGGCCGTCGAACCTACTAGGGTCCTCTTAGGCAATTGGCGTATTTACAAGAGCACTTTTCCGCTAGCCCTTCATTAATTGTGACGACGGAGGCACACTGTTGGAAGACATCACAGATACATCACCCTAATCTTGATCGTCTGAAATAGAAATTGATAAAGTAGAGTGACCCTGCGGGGAAAGGACCGGAGTGTCCAAATCCCCAACAACATACCGTGACATACGCTTCCCATATTGTCATCGAAATCATACGATACAGAACAGGAGTTAATGCGAGTACACTGACCACATATAGAATGATAATAAAGTCAGAGGAAGACTTCCTCTTAAAACAATTGATCAATATCCTTTCAATGTGAAAAGAAAACAAGTCCTGGTACTCGCACTAACCCCTGGCAATCAAAATACATAATAATAATATGATCCATTAATATAGAAAAAATAATTGAAATCAAAATATTTTGAAAAAATATTTTTTCAGAACAGCCCAAGTTTCTGAAAAGTAACGTTGAGCCCCAATGGATCCCAAGCCTAAGTGTGGACAAAAATTTTAAAAATATTTTAAACAATTTATTCAACACTTACGAATAATAATAATGTATCTAGTTATGATTAAAATAACATCAAGATATTATTTTTTAGAAATCCCCCCCTCACACAGAGGGCTGTTGTAAACGTAAACAATGAGTGTAAAAACACTAAAATAAGACTCCAGGCACCCAGGCCCGAAATCAGTTACAAAAAATACACTATATGATGCAAAACAGAGACTTCCAGGGAAGAAACTGCAGAACATCAGATGGTAGATGCAGAACACAACGCCTAACCACCCGTAGGTGAAGACGTAAACATGGGGAAAGAACAGAATTCATTCTGTTATTCAGCTAAAACTCCCAAGAAAATTTAGTAATAATAATTACAAAAACTATGCCAAAAGCATGGGAGAATAGCAAGGGGGAACTTAAAGGACAGGGAGAGAGGAAAACACTTAAAAAACAGTGTAACTAAATAATCAGAATGACAACAAAATGGCTGCTGCCTTGAAAATAGGTAACTTAACATAATTTCATTAAAAAATTTTAAGTTACAGCCCTGATAATATTCTGTCACACATTCTTTTCCTCTCCTCCTTCTCTATCCTCCTTAGAATCACCATTTCACTAATATTTATGTGTCTGGCATCATTTAAACTGAGATTTAAAAGCACAAAGATCAGTCAGATGTTAACTGATGAAGGGCCAAACTTAGAATGATTAATGGCGCCAATTTCGGAGCGTCCTTGACACTGCGCATGCGCAGTGGGGGCGAAGTGTGGAGGGCCTTTCAGGACATGTTTTCTTTAGTTTTAGATGCAAATTTTGGGGATTGGGGGGCAAAATTTGTGTTTGGCCCTATATTTTAAGAGTTAGCACCAGCTATGTCTGGGTCATTGGTACAGTATAAAAATATGGCTTCTGAATCGTACGGACAAAATGTGTGGAAAAAAAAAAAACAAAAAAAACAAAAAAAACTAGACTTTATGATTCTGGAGAATCATGGCTTTTCCCGATGAGATTCCATGATTCTTCATGACCCCACAGTGTCTGATGAATTGTTTTTAACTGTCTCACTGAAGTTCCTTCATTGATGTTATGAGAAAGGTGAGTACAGTAGTCTCAAATGACTTGGCTCGATCCTAATTAACACCATAATTATGGAAACACTGGAACTACCAGCGCGACTGAAGAGAACAATAGCAGCTCTGGGCATCTCTTGCCCTGTCACCTGGACTGTCCGGGAGACAGGCAAGAGAGTCCATCTGAACTTGGAGTTTGTCATTTAAGAGCACAACACCGCCACACCTTCTTCGGGGAGAGGTAGCACCTTTTGTGAGTGGAACCCCTCTCACACTGGTCCTCACCCGAAGAAGCCTGGACCTGGCCCTGAAAAAAAGAAGAGCAAGAAGAAGAGTCCGTCCACCAAGCGCCAGGATTCCAGGCGCCTGGAGGCCTTCCGGAATAGGAAGAAAGAGGTGAGCGAGAGGATGGAGGTCCTGGAGGCAGCTGCCAGTTCTCCTCCTAGTCCCACTAGTACACCCAACCAACTGCCAGCTCCTGAGCCGGTACTGTTGGATGAGGAACGTCTGGTGGAGACTGAGGAGGAACCGGAGGTTGCGTTTTCACCACCTCCCACCCCTCACTTCCTTCTCTACCGGACAGCCCGGGTGTGTCAATCTCAGCAACACAGCCACCTAAGTCTGCAGTCACCGCCGAAGAATTAAGGGGAATAATAGAGATGGGAAGGCGGGCAGTTGAGATGGGAAACCGAATCGCCTCCGAAACCCATGAGTTCAGGGAACAATCCAAGGGAGATCTCAAAATGGAATTAGACGCAATCCATTCACCAAACTCAACACTAAACTCAACATCGTCGACTTCCACATCACAATCTCAACCACCTCCAAAGAAAAAGAGCCGGAAGAAGCCTAGACGGGGTTAAGCCACCTCCCTCCTTCCTTTTCCTCCTCCACCGCGCCTTGACATCCTACAACAACAACAAACAGCTAACGAGGGTTGAAAGGGGCTTGTCCTCCAAATCGTCCCTGCGCGCCTTCGGTGCGTCAAACCATTTCGTTCGTCTCAAATGACTCAGTTGATAAGAAAATTGTTTAGGTGAAAACCATCATTAACGGTGGAGTGGGTTAATATCAATATCGTCGTCCGATAAGTTAATGACCCACAAAAGGAGTTATGTTTGTTTGACACATACCCACTGAGTGCTGTGTCTATTTGAAAATGGTCCATTTTATCTCAAATATATCCAAAATATTGATGTCTGGCAGCTTGTAGAGGGTTAACAAGTACTAACAGGAATATTTTTCCATGCAACTTGTAATGTCACACTAAGAACTGCAAATGGCCATTTTTTCTTTAAAATCTTCCAAGATGTTTTCAGAGAAATCCCTGCGCATACGCTCTTTTCCAATTCGACATGACGAAATGCGAAATTCATGTCGCTCTTCATGGAAAGTGATGCCACAACTATTCATGAACAAGGAGTGAAAATTTCATGGAAATCTGCCTAGAATTGGCTGAGATATGGTGTTTTGGAGAGAGGAGGTAATTGTTTGAATTTGGTCCTTCCTTTTCAAGCCAGTTCGAAAAAAAGACGTCGGGAATGGGCGCAGAATCCTTCAGTGCCTCCTCGCTGGAGTAAGTCCACTTAAATGTTACAATTGTGTGTGACTGGTGGAGAGTTGACTGTAAATGGAAGTTGCTTCTTTAAGACAGCCACCAGGGATCCCAACACAACTTTTAAACCTACGAGAATCTCAGAAGTTTAAAGTCAAGAGAAATTGGCGGTGAGTGGGTTTCTGGCAGGCAGGAAAAGATTGACGAAGATTTGCATATTGGACATTAAAATAGCACTTCAGACATACACGAACGGTGTTCAGACCGCTGGAGGCAGCGACTTGAAATTTTCAGAACTTGTTCTACGAACCCTGGCCGACATTTTGGGATCTGTTTGGAGTGTCCGGACCGCGTGGAAAACACCACGCATCGCTTGGAATGTGAGAGTACTATTCGTCCCGACTCATCAGTTTAGAATGGACACGGGCAGTGTTGTAGACGACTGTAGAGCTGCGATTGAGCATAACGTCCCAGGTTTCGGTGCCACATTGCCTAACCAGCTCCAAAAGAGCGGCGGGGGGAGGGGTATCCGGACACTATCTTTAAACCTTAGATAATCGTCAGAAGTTGAAGTGAAAAGAAATCGGCGGTGAGTAGGTTTTTTGGCGGGTAACGATTAACGAAAATTTGCCAATTAGACATTAAAATTGCACTTCTCACAAACATGAAGCGTGTCTAGACCGCTGAAGGCAGCGACATCTAATTTTCAGAACTTGTTCTACGCACCCTGGCCGACATTTTGGCATCTGTTGCGAGTGTCGAGGCCGCGTGAAGAACACCACGCATCGCGTGGAAAGTGAGAGTACTATTCGTCCCGACTCTATCAGTTTGGAATGGACTTGAGGACTGTTGTAGACTACTGTAGAGCTGCGATTGAGCATGAAGCTGGAGTTTTTTGTGCCAAATTGCCCAACCGGCTCCAAGGTATGATTTTTCGTCTGTACGTCGCCCAGATCGACTGTAGTTTATACCGTTACCATACGTTGAAGTAGCCTTTTGTCATTTTCACCACTTTCGCCCCAGATTTGAGGGTACCTTCCTTCAACCCCATTTTATAGCAAAATCTAGCCATGCTCCCAACAACGCCCTCTCCCTCGTCGGCCCTGGTGCTTCTAAAAATAGAAAGATCAATGGGTAGGGGCCCATTAGCAAACAAACGGGGGCAGGGCAGGTGTACTTGGTGAAAAAACAGTTGTGTGAACATCCCCAGAAGTGAAAACCAATGCTCAGTGGCTGTAATCAAGATGTTAATTTAGACTCCCATTACGGCCAAGATACTACAGAATGCAAATGGGTGGGTGGCGGGCATCATCACTGGATCTAATGTTGTATTTCATGTTTTCTTTATATTCTATTTATTTTTTTGATCTCTCTCTCTCTCTCTCTCTCTCTCTCTCTCTCTCTCTCTCAGTTTAATTTGTGTTTGTCTATAATGTTTATAATATTTAGATTTTGCTAGATTCTGTTATTTATGGAATACGTTCTGCCATATTGTAAATTATTAGTCACCGTACAGGAACGGAGGGGCTTCTAAGTGGTAAGCACTTGTCCTCCAATCCTGATTTGCATTGTCAAATGGCAAATAAAATATGTTTAATCTACTCTAACAGTAGGGGGGGGATGTGTCCTAGGTAAAAAAACAGCAGGGGGGCAGGTGTCCTAGGTAAAATAAACAGCATGGGGTGGGGGGTGTCCCCGCTAATTAATTTTAATAGCAGGCAGTTGTTCATGGGGCAGGTGTTCTATCCCACTGCCCAGTATTCCAAATTTTCTATGGTACTTGGCCTTGACGGAAATATCATTTCAACAAGAAACAACGGGAAACCTATTTGCAATAAAGCTGCAAATATAAACTTGATTTTAGGACCATTCCATGGACATTTTAAGCCTACTGCGATATCGGCGTTTCTTACTCTCGTCCTTTCACCACACCGCAGTATTTTACCCGAGTCGAGTTCTGACGTCATGCAAGTTTGACCGACATGCTTTCAATTTTGTTATTGACAACAACATATTTATAATTTCGTGCTTACTGATCCGAATTTTGAAAACGACACACGCAATCCCGAAAGCGTTTTCTGAAAAACACGATTCTGTAAAAGGTTTTAGTGAAATTTGATTATTTTTTTTATTTTCAATTTCGATGGCTCTTGTTGAAAAGGTGCTAATCACTGATCGTCCCTAACGAGATCAAAGACACGCCGTAGTTTAATAACAGACAGAGAATCTTCTAAGAATATACATGCGCAGTCCTAAAATGCAATAAATCAAGTGTTTTTTCACGTTTTATGAGAGAAATATGTCCAATTGTATCATTGAATCATTTTTAGGTATATGTGGGTGAGAAATTTTCTATACGGACAAAATACAGGCTAAATAAAATATTTGCCATTATTTTCCGCAGACGTAGTATTTTTGTCTTTGCTTCTTGGGGAAATTTCTTGCTGCTAAATACAACGAAGGTGTGTTATTTGATGTGGTCAGAACCGTCAGGTGGTCGGGTCCGAAACCGCACCTCGCAGAAGATTTAGTGGGGGGTGTCGATTTTACAAGTAATGTAGGCAGCGTACATGGCATGGGCTGTCTGTCTTTAATCAGACAAAACAGGGTTAAGGCTTGGTTTTTTTAATACCCTTATTTATTTATGTATTTATTTATTGGTGTTTAAGGTCACATACTTCTGCACAATGGCTAATCGTGACCGTGACAGTTTTAGAGGTGGAGGAAGCTGGAGTACCCGGAGAGAACCACCAAGCATCGACGAGCAACTGTCAGCTCCTCAACATTCTCACTCTCTTCAGGCTCCGCTCAGGCAGGGTTACAGAGGTTGAAGACATGTGTACCATCGACGTGCAGTATGCCTTAGTACACGGGGACATCGTGCCCCCATGTCGGCTACCGGGCCAAAGTGCCTTGCCCAAGGACACAACGTGAGTCGTCCCGGACGGGGATCGAACTCGGGACCTCTAGCATAGAAGTACAACAGTCTACCACTGAGCCACCGCGCTCCCTTGAATACCCTTAATACTATCATACATTATCCCTCAGGAATTCTAAGTCTGATAAAAGAGGTCATGTTTATCTATTGCATACCCATTTTGCTGCCCGAAAACAGCCGATTTTATTAAAATTTTGACGTTTAGCAGCCTGTAGAGGGATTAACAAACGACTAGCGGAATATTCTATCTATGCAATTTGTAAGACCTGCCAATGTCAAATTGTTCTTGAAAATCCCCAACAAGCAGTTAGCGAAATCCACGGAAAATGTAAATTTTAAGCGTTTAAGGGGCATCTCTCCTTATTCAGTCCAAAATGGGTTAAGTTTCATTCTTTTAAATACCCTTACTACTTACAAACCTTAAACACCAATAAATAAATTAGATTCCATGATTTTTCTTGACCCCACAGTGTCTGATGAATTGTTTTTAACTGTCTCACTAAAGTTCCTTCATTGATGTTATGAGAAAGGTGAGTATAGTAGTCTCAAATGACTCGGTTTGGGTTTGATAAAAAAATGTTTAGGTAAAACCCATCATTAATGGTAGAATGGGTTAATATCAATATCAATGTTTCCCTATCAGTTTTGCATCCGGTAAAAGAAGTTACGTTTCTCTGTGGCATTTCCATTTGATGTTGTTGGTGTCCAAAAACAGACCATTTCCTCATTTTTTTTTACATTTAGCAGCCCATGAAGGGTTAACAAATGCTTACCAGAATAATTGATCCATGCAACTGGTCATATGACACCAAGACCTATCAACGGCCATTTTCTCTTGAAAACCCCACAAAATGTTTGTAGAAATCCAGGGAAAACGATTTTTTAAGCTTTTGATGGGTATCCCTGTTAACCTCCCCAACAAGGGTTAACGCTTGGCTTTTTGAATACCTTTATTACTTACAAAAATGGTCCTCTGTGAATTCCACTTCAAACAAAGGAGATTATGTTTATCTCTCATGTATACATTAGGTGCTGTGCGTGTCTGAAAACAGTCCCATGTTAACAACATTACGCTTGGTAGCTTGTAGATGGTTAAAAAACGCTCACCGGAGTATTTTGTCCATGCAACTTGTAATGTCACATAAAGACCTACGAATAGTCAATTTGTCTTGAAACCCTACAAGTTACCATTAGGGAAATTCACAGAAAATGGGAATTTAAAGCTTTCAAGGGATATCTCTCTTTAGCCTGCCCAAAATGGGTTAAGACGTCGACTTTTGAATACCCTTACTACTTACAAAAATGTTTCCGTATAAATTGTACACGCGATAAAAGAAGGCACTTTTCTTTGTGGTGTACCCTTTGGGTGCTGTTGGTGTGCAAAAACAGCCCATTTTATCACAATTTTGACCTTCAGCAGCCCGGGGAGGGTTAACTAATGCTGACCGGAATATTTTGTTCATGCGACTTGTAATGTCACACCAAGACCTGCAAATAGCCGATTTTTCTTGAAAACCTACAAGATGTTGTTAGAGAAATCCACAGAAAACGGGTATTTTAAGATTTTAATGGGTATCTCTCTTTAACCAGCCCAAAATGGGTTAAGACGTCAAATTTTGAATACCCTTACCACTTTCAAAAATATTTTCCGATCAATTTTGTGTCCGATAAATGAAGGCCCCTTTCTCTCTGGTATACCGTTTGGGTGCTGTTGGCGTCTAAAAACAGCCCATTTTATCACAATTTTTACATTTAGTAGCTCGGGGAGGGTTAACTAATGCTGACCGGAATATTTTTTCCATGCAACTTGTAATGTCACACCAAGACCTGAGAGTGACCAATTTTTCTTGAAAATCTACAAGACTCGTTTAGAGAAATCCACGGAAAACACAAACTTTTGAGCATTATGGGGGTATTGCTGTTTAACCAGCTCAAAATGGGTAAACGCTTGGTTTTCTGAACACCCTTATTACTGACAAAAATGATCCACGGTGAATTCCACTCCCAATAAAGGGAGTTATGTTTATCTCTCGTGTATTGTTTGGGTGCAGTGGGGGCCTGAAACCGGCCTATTTCATCAAAATTTCGATGTTTGGCAGCCTGTGGAGGGTTACCATATGCATCGCCTGATATGTCATGTGTACCAAAGGGTGTGTCACAGAAAGGTCTAGCAATGACGAATGTATCAAAAAAATCTACAAGACATGTTTCGAGAAAGTGCCGATAAACCCCAATTTTGGTAGTTTTTTGCCAATTCTGACGAAATAAGGGTTAAATCGAAAATTCCGCTTCGGTACATTTTTAGATTTTGTGCCCCTCTATGCGTGTGCAAAATTTCGTGAAAATCGGTTCGAAAATGGCTTCTGAATCATACGGACAAAATGTGTGGAAAAAAAAACAAAAAAAACTAGACTTTATGATTCTGGAGAATCATGGCTTTTCCCGATGAGATGCCATGATTTTTCATGACCCCACAGTGTCTTGTTGTTTTTAACTGTCTCACTGAAGTCCCTTCATTGATGTTATGAAAAAGGTGAAGATAGTAATCTCAAATGACAGAGTTTGATAAAAAATTGTTTAGGTAAAAACCATCATTAACGGTGGACTGGTTTAATGTCAATATCGTCTTCCAACAAGTCAATGACCGACAAAAGGAGTTATGTTTGTTTGGCACATACCCACTGAGTGCTGTGTCAATTTTAAAATGGTTCATTTTATCTCAAATGTATCCCAAATATTGATGTCTGGCAGCTTGTAGAGGGTTAACAAGTGCTAACAGGAATATTTATTCATGCAACTTGTAATGTCACACCAAGAACTGTGAATGGCCATTTTTTTCTTTAAAATCTACAAGATGTTTTCAGAGAAATCCAGGGAGAACACTAGACTTTATGATTCTGGAGAATCATGGCTTTTCCCGATGAGATTCCTTGAGTTTTCATGCCCCCACAGTGTCTGATGAATTGTTTTTAACTGTCTCACTGAAGTTCTTTCATTGATGTTATGAGAAAGGTGGTTATAGTAGTCTCAAATGACTCAGTTTTATAAAAAAAATTGTTTAGGTAAAAACCATCATTAATGGTAGAGTGGGTTAATATCAATATCGTCGTCCCACAACTTAATGACCGACAAAAGGAGTTATGTTTGTTTGACACATACCCTTTGAGTGCTCTGTCTATTTGAAAATGGTCAATTTTATCTCAAATGTATCCAAAATATTGATGTCTGGCAGCTTGTAGAGGGTTAACAAGTGCTAACAGGAATATTTATTCATGCAACTTGTAATGTCACACCAAGAACTGTGAATGGCCATTTTTTTCTTTAAAATCTACAAGATGTTTTCTGAGAAATCCAGGGAGAACACTAGACTTTATGATTCTGGAGAATCATGGCTTTTCCCGATGAGATTCCTTGATTTTTCATGCCCCCACAGTGTCTGATGAATTGTTTTTAACTGTCTCACTGAAGTTCTTTCATTGATGTTATGAGAAAGGTGGTTATAGTAGTCTCAAATGACTCAGTTTTATAAAAAAATTGTTTAGGTAAAAACCATCATTAATGGTAGAGTGGGTTAATATCAATATCGTCGTCCCACAACTTAATGACCGACAAAAGGAGTTATGTTTGTTTGACACATACCCTTTGAGTGCTCTGTCTATTTGAAAATGGTCCATTTTATCTCAAATGTATCCAAAATATTGATGTCTGGCAGATTGTAGAGGGTTAACATGTGCTAACAGGCATATGTATTCATGCAACTTGCAATTTCAAACCAAAAAGTGCGAATGGCCATTTTTACTTAAAATCTATAAGATGTTTTCAGAGAAATCCATGCGCATGCGCTCTTTTCGAATTCGACGTGACGAAATGCGAAATTCGTATCGCTCTTCATGGAAAGTGATGCCGCAACTATCCATGAACAACGAGTGAAAATTTCATGGAAATCTGCCTAGAATTGGTTGGGATATAGCATTTTGAAGAGAGGAGGTAACTGTTTGAATTTGGTCCTTCCTTTTCAAGCCAGTTCGAAAAAAGACGTCGTGAATGGGCGCAGACTCCTTTAGAGCCCCCCCCCCCTCCCCTCTCTCTGTAAATGGAAGTTGCTTCTTTAAGACCGCCATCCAGGGATCCCAACACAACCTTTAAACCTAAGAGAATCGTCAGAAGTTTAAAGTGAAAAGAAATTGGCGGTGATTGGGTTTCTGGCAGGCAGGAAAAGATTGACGAAGATTTGCATATTGGACATTAAAATAGCACTTCTGACATACACGAACCGTGTCCAGACCGCTGGAGGCAGCAACTTGAAATTTTCAGAACTTGTTCTACGAACCCTGGCCGACATTTTGGGATCTGTTTCGAGCGTCCGAGCCGCCTGGAAAACACCACGCATCGCTTGGAATGAGAGAGTACTATTCGTCCCGACTCTATCAGTTCAGAATGGACATGGGCAGTGTTGTAGACGACTGTGGAGCTGCGATGGAGCATAAAGTCCCAGGTTTCGGTGTGTCATTGCCTAAGCGGCTCCATTGTATGATTTTTTGTCTCAATATCGTCCTTACTACTTGTAGTTTATACCGTTGCGGTACGTTAATGTAGCCTCTTGCCATTTTCGAGACTTTCAATCCAGAACGCCGCCAAAGTGAGGAAGTGGGGGGTGGGGCTGTAGCGGCGAGAGGGGGGGGGGGGGGTATCCTGACACTATCTTTAAACCTTAGATAATCGGAAGAAGTTGCAGTGAAAAGAAATCGGCGGTGAGTAGGTGTTTTGGCGGGAAACGATTAACGAAAATTTGCCAATTTGACATTAAAATTGCACTTCTCACAAACACGAACCGTGTCCAGACCGCTGAAGGCAGCGACTTCTAATTTTCAGAACTTGTTCTACGCACCCTGGCCGACATTTTGGCATCTGTTGCAAGTGTCGAGACTGCGTGGAGAACACCACGCATCGCGTGGAAAGTGAGAGTACTATTCGTCCCGACCCTATCAGTTTGGAATGGAATTGGGCACTATTGTAGCCTACTGTAGAGCAGCGATTGAGCATAAAATCGGAGTTTTTTGTGCCAAATTACCTAACCGGCTCCAAGGTATGATCTTTCGTCTATACATCGCCCAGATCGTCTGAAGTTTATACCGTTACCATATGTTGAAGTAGCCTTTTGTCATTTTCGCCACTTTCGACCCAGATTTGAGGGTACCTTCCTTCAGCGAAATCTAGCCATGCTCACAACCACGCCCTCTCCCCATCGGCCCGGGTGCTTCTAAAGATAGAAAGGTCAATGGGGAGGGGCGCGTTAGCAAACAAACGGGGGCAGGTGTAGTTGGTGAAAAACAGCAGGGGGGGGCACGTGTCCTAAGTAAAAGAAACAATAGGGGGCAGGTGTCCTAGGTAAAAAAAAACAGCAGGAAGGGGGGGGGGCAGATGTCCCCGCTAATTAATTTTAATAACAGGCAGGTGTTCATGGGGCAGGCCCACTGCTCGGTGTTCCAAATTTTCTATGGTACTTGGCCTTGACGGAAACAACACTTCAACAAGAAACAACGGGAAACCTATTTGCAGTAAAGCTGCAAATATAAACATGATTTTAGGACCACTCCATGGCCAGTTTAAAGCCTACTGCAATATCAGCGTTTATTACTCTTGTCCTTTCGCTGCAGTATTTCACCCGAGTCGAGTTCTGACGTCATGCAATTTTGACGGACATGCTTTCAATTTTGTTATTGACAACAACATATTTATAATTTCGTGATTACTGATCGGAATTTTGAAAACGACACATGCAATCGCGAAAGAGTTTTCTGAAAAACACGATTCTGCAAAAGGTTTTAGTGAAATTTGATTATTTTTTTTTTATTTTCAGTTTCGCCGGCTCTTGTCGAAAAGGTGTTAATCACTGATCGTCCCAAACGAGATCAAAGACTGACGCTGTATATTAATAACACACAGAGAATCTTCTAAGAATATACTCGCGCAATCCTAAAATGAAATAATTCAAGTCTTTTTTCAGGTTTTACGAGAGAAGTATGTCCAATTGTATCATTGAATCATGTTTAGGTATATGTGGGTGAGACATTTTCTATACGGACAAAATACAGACTAAATAAAATATTTGCCATTATTTTCCGCAGACGTATTTTTGTCTTTGCTTCTTGGGGAAATCCATGCTGATAATACAACGAAGGAGTGTTATCTAATGAGGTCAGAACCGCCAGGTGGTCGGGTCCGACACCGCACCTCGAAGTAGATTTAGTGGGGGTGTCGATTTTACAAGTAATGTAGGCAGCGTACACGGCATGGGCTGTCTGTCTTTAATCCTATAAACAGGGTTAAGGCTTGGTTTTTGAATACCCTTATTTATTTATTTATTTATTTATTTATTTATTTATTTATTTATTTGTTTATTGGTGTTTAAGGTCACATACTTATGCACAATGGCTAATCGTGGCCGTGACAGTTTTATAGGTGGAGGAAGCCGGAGTACACGGAGAGAACCACCAAGCATCGACGAGCAACTGTCAGCTCCTCAACATTCTAACTCTGTTCAAGCAGGGTTACAGAGGGTGAAGACATATGTACCATCGACGTGCAGTATGCCTTAGTACACAGCGTCATCGTGCCCCCATGTCGGCAACTGGGCTAAAGTGCCTTGCCCAACGACACAACGTGAGTCGTCCCGGACGGGGATCGGACTCGGGACCTCTAGCATAGAAGTACAACAGTCTACCACTGAGCCACCACGCTCCCTTGAATACCCTTAACACTATCATACATTATCTCTCATGAATTCTGAGTCTGATAAAAGAGGTTATGTTTACCTATTACATACCCATTTGCTGCCCAAAAACAGCCGATTTTATCAAAATGTTGACGTTTAGCAGCCTGTAGCGGGATTAACAAACGACTAGCGGAATATTCTATCTATGCAATTTGTAAGACCTGCCAATGTCCAATTGTTCTTGAAAATCGCCAACAAGCAGTTAGCGAAATCCACAGAAAATGTAAATTTTAAGCTTTTAAGGGGTATCTCTCCTTATCCAGTCTAAAATAGGTTAAGTTTCATTCTTTTAAATACCCTTACTACTTACAAAACTGATCCTCTGTGAATTCTACGTGCAGTAAAATAATTTATATTTCTCTGTTACATATCCATTGGGTGCTCTTGGTGTCTGAAAACAATCCATTTTATCAACATTTTGATGTTTAGCAGCTCGTGGAGAGTTAACGAATGCTCAACGGAATATTTTGTCCATGTAACTTGTAATGTCACATGAAGACCCGTGAATGGCCATTTTTTCTTGAAATCTACAAGATGTTTTTAAAGAAATCCAGGGAAAGCATGAAATTTTAAGTCTTTGATGGGTACCGCTGTTTAACCAGCCCAAAACGGGTTAAGAACAGCCATAAATGGGTTAATGCTTGGTCTGATGAATTCCACTTCCAAAGAAGGAGGTTATGTTTATCTCGCAGGTACACATTGCGTGCAATGGGTGCCCAAGGACAGTCCATTTTCTCAAAATTTCTATGCTTTGCAGCCTCTGGAGAGTTAACTAACGCTTACCGGAATATTTTGTCTATGTAACTTGTAATGTCACTCCAAGAACTGCAAATGGTCAATTTTTCTTGAATACTTACTAGATTGTTTGGAGAAATCCACAGAGAACTGGAATTTTAAGCTTTTAAGGGGTACATCTTAACCAGGCGAAAATGGGTTAAGACCTCGATTTTTTGAATACCCTTACTACTTACTAAATTTTTCTCTGTCAGTTTTGCATCCGGTAAAAGAAGTTATGTATCTCTGTGGCATTCCCATTTGTTGTTGTTGGTGTCCAAAAACAGACTATTTTTTCAAAATGTTGACATTTAGCAGCCGATGGAGGGTTAACAAATGCTTACTGGAATATTTTATCCATGCAGCCGGTAATGTGACTCCAAGACCTATCAATGGCCATTTTTTGTTGAAAACTTACAAGATGTTTGTAACATAATCCACGGAAAACATGATTTTTTTTTAGCTTTTGATGGTATCGCTAATAACCACCCCAAAAGGGGTTAACACTTGGGTTTTTGAATACCCTTATTACTTACAAAAATGGTCCTCAGTGAATTCCACTTCCAACAAAGGAGATTATGTATAACTCTCGGACATACATTGCGTGCTGTGTGTGTCCGAAAACAGCCCATTTCAACAAAATTATGATGCTTGGCATTCTGTAGAGGGTTAATAAACGCTCAGCGGAATATTTTGTCCATGCCACTTGTAATGTCACACAAAGACCTGCAAGTAGTCGATTTTTCTTGAAAACCTATGGAATGTATTTAGAGAAATCCACAGAAAATGGGAATTTTTAGATTTTAAGGGGTCTCTCTCTTTAGCCTGCCCAAAATGGGTTAAGACTTCGTTTTTTTGAATACCCTTACTACTTACAAAAATGTTTCCCTACAGATTGTGTGCTCGATAAAAGAAATCACTTTTCTTTGTGGCGTACCCGTTGGGTGCCGTTGGCGTCCAAAAACAGCCCATTTTATCACAATTTTGACTTTTAGCAGCCCGTGGAGGGTTAACAAATGCTCACCGAAGTATTTTGTCCATGCATCTTCTATTTTCACATCAAGGTCTCGGAGTGACAATTTTTTCATGAAAATCTACAAGACTCGTTTAGAGAAATCCACGGAAAACCTGAATTTTTGAGCTTTTTGGGGGTATTGCTGTTTAACCAACCCAAAACGGGTTAAAGCTTGGTTTTTTGAACACCATTAATACTTACAAAAATGATCTCCGGTGAATTCCACTTCAAATAAAGGAAGTTATGTTTATCTCTCATGTATCGTTTGGGTGCTCTGGGGGACTGAAACCGGCCCATTTCATCAAAATTTTGATGTTTGGCAGCCTGTGGAGGGTTACCATATGCATCGCCTGATATGTCATGTGTATCAAAGGTCGTGGCACAGACAGGTCTATCAATGATGAAAGTTTAAAAAAATCTACAAGACGTGTTTCGAGAAAGTGCCGATAAACCCCGATTTTGACAGTTTTTTGCCAATTCTGACGAAATAAGGGTTAAATCGAAAATTCCGCTTCGGTACATTTTTAGATTTTGTGCCCCTCTATGCGTGTGCAAAATTTTGTGAAAATCAGTCCGAAAATGGCTTCGGAATCGTGCGGACAAAATGTGTGGAAAAAAAAAAAAAACCCCAAAAAACCCCCCCCAAAAAAATAATAATCCGTAGAAAAACAATAGTCTTTTCCAGAGGGAAAAGCCTAAAAAAAAAAAAAAAAAAAATAAATAATAATCCGTAGAAAAACAATAGTCTTTTCCAGAGGGAAAAGCCTAATTATTGTAAAGGTGGGTGACAGTCAGATGCTAAACTAGAAAAGAAATCTTTGAGTCCCAGAGTGGGTCTGACTGAACCCCAAAATATTTGTTCTCATAGCACAGTGATAACAAAGGCACCCAAAAACACTTGTTCCTGTCCCAAGGCGAAAACAAAGGTACCCAAGAAGTTTCGTGAAGATCAGTTCATAAATACGAGCTGTATAGAAGATGTGACAAAAACTGATTGGACCTAATTTCAGTACAAAATAGCCACTGGCAGCCATCTTGAATTTTGGACCGCACTCAGAAACACTCGTTCTCATCCCAAGGTGATAACAAAGGTACCCAAGAAGTTTCGTGAAGATCGGTTGATAAATACAGCCTCTAGCCCGAGCTGTATTGACATGGGCACTTACAGTGTATAAGTAGCACTAAATAAATCAAAATTCATCTAATTTGCATAATTTCTGCACGAGAAAAAAACCCGTACTGTATGTGATGTATTCCATTTTACTAAACATTCATACAAAAATTTATTCAAGTCAGAACTTTCATACAGAAGTTCTGTTCAAAAGACTGATTGCACTAATTTTGGTACAAAATGGCTGCTGGTGGCCATCTTGAATTTCGGACCACACCCAAAAACACTCGTTCTCATCCCACGGTGATAACAAAGGTACCCAAGAAGTTTCGTAAAGATCGGTTCATAAATACGGCCTCTAGCCTGAGCCATATAGAAGTTGTATACAAAAAACTGATTAGACCTAATTTTGGTACAAAATGGCCACTGGCAGCCATCTTGAATTTTGGACCACACTCAGAAACACTCGTTCTCGTCCCAAGGTGATAACAGAGGTACCCAAGAAGTTTTGTGAAGATCGGTTGATAAATACAGCCTCTAGCCCGAGCCGTATTGGCATTTGCACTTACAGTGCTGAAAGCAACACTAAATACATCAAAGTTAGTTTAATTTGCATAATCTACGTATGAGAAAAAAACCCGTATTATATGTGATGTATCCCATGGTACTAAACATTCATACAAAAAATTATTCAAATCAGCGCTTTCATATGGAAGTTCTGCGCAAAAATCTGATTTCACCTAAGTCTGTACAAAATGGCCTCCAGCAGCCAACTTGAATTTCAGAACGGACCCAAAAACACTCGTTCTCGTCCCACAGCCATAACAAAGGTACCCAAGAAGTTTCGTAAAGATCGGTTCATAAATACGGCCTCTAGCCCAAGCCGTATTGAATTGTTGATGGACAGACAGACGACTGGCCATGGCATAAGCTCAAATTTGGCTTCGCCAAAGTTGAGCTAAAAATGACATACTTATGACCCAGTTATATACTACATGACAAATTTGGTTCACATCTGTCCATTGGATCCGAAAATAGAAATTTTGAGTATAGCTCAAATTTGGAGCCCAAATTTTGACTTACTGAGTTTCAATGAAAAAAAGTGAATCTGCATCACTAAAGTAAGTTCCAAACAAGAAATCTAAGCATTATTGCAAGTGGCTTAAAAAAAGAAGATTTTGAAAGCATAAGAGATCTAGTAATTTTGGGGAGAAAAATCAGAAGAGTAAATTCCACGATCCAGAAGATGGCAGCAGTTTCATCTGAACAAGGGAGAAAAGGTTTACTCCAAAGATGGTCTGTGCCAAAAATGAATTTGGCCCAGTGGTTTTAAAGAATAAGAAAAATTTCAAACTAGAGAAACATAATTTTACTGCCACTAGAAAATTCAAGTCTGTGTGAAAATGGTTTAAGCATCAAAAATAAAACAGAAAGAGAAAAAAAGGAGGCTTATTTTGGGGTGTAAAATATTTTTAAAGAAATCAGAAAAAGGTTTTCATTAACAGTATTACATGAAATAAAATCTTTGGAACCCACATTGAAGTCTTGAGAGGGTTAAATTAATGATATTCATGCAGGAATCAGGCACACTTTTTCCAAGAAACCAGAAAAAAATATATCGCTCAGCATTGAATGGGTTGATCATGGCATCCACAAAATCTTTGGAACCCACATTGCAGTCTTGAGAGGGTTGAATTAAAGATATGCATACAGGAATCAGATAAATGTTTCCAAGAAAACAGAAAAAACATATATGTGCACAGCTTTGAAAGGGTTCAACATGAACTAAACTAAAATCTTTGGAAAACAATCTGAAGTCATGAGAGGGTTAAATTAAAGGTATTCATACAGGAATCAGATCAATTTTTTCCCAAGGAACCAGAAAAAACATATATGTGCACAGCATTCAAAGAGTTTGATCAAGGCATCAATAAAATCTTTGGAACCCACATTGAAGTCTTGAGAGGGTTAATTTAAAGATATTCATACAGGAATCAGATAAATGTTTCCAAGAAACCAGAAAATGCATATATGTGCAGAGCATTGAAAGGGTTCAACATAAAATAAAATATTTGGAAAACACATTGAAGTCTGGTGAAGGTTAAATTAAAGGTATTCATACAGGAATCAGATAAATTTTTCCTCAGCTTCTTACGGATCTCTTGAGAGGGTTAAGCACTGAACACTTCATTCATTAAACTTAAAATAATATAAGAGAACATTCCAGGTGGCAGGAGTTTCTCCTCTCTCTTGTTGACATAAGTGATGATAATAGTAAACAGTCTGAAGAACTTTGAACAATTTGTATGGGGAAAAATATTGCAGCAAAAATGCTGACTATCATTTTTTCATTGTCTTCTACCGTACACCCTAACATAATCAAGGGCAATGTTTTTTAACCAGTCCTTCCCAGGAAGAAAATCCCACGGGAGCAATAAAATGCCCTTGTAAAAATGGAGACGGGGGAATTATGCACTCATGAATCAATAACAGCATGTTACAATTTTGCAGTGAAAATTTTAACAAGCAGGTAGAAAAAAAAATTTGTTCCCAACAAATTAAAAGTAGATTGACACCCTACAAGCCACCAGAACAAAGTGATTTTCATGGAAAATGCAAGGTGATTCGGAGCTGCGTGGTACAGTCTTTCAATTTTGAAAAACGTAGGTACGTTATAGCCTACATCGCTTGCTACTATTTGAAGTGATGCGCACTATCGTGCATCCAGCCCCGTCGATTAGAAAACAGATTTGTTGGCGGCAATTCTTTGGCGAGAATGCTTGGGAGTGATGCCTGATGGTCGTGTTGTTGGCAAGAACAATTAACATGCAATGAAGAATGCAGCCACCAATTGACAGCACTGTGCATTCAGTACAGTATTTGGGTATATCCGTATCGAACGGTAACATGAAAGCTGGACGATTTGGTGCTTTCGTGGTTTTCATTAAAGGAATCCCAACTTTTGGGTCATGACAATGTGTTAGTCGCCAAGTAACAAAAAAGCACACATTGCGGCTATAATTTATGAGGAGCTGATAAATTTGCTCCATTGGTGAATACTGAATGGTGATTGGACCAGGAAGCACAAACCTCTCAGAGAACATCAGGTTTTTCCAAACAGAAGAAGTGAATAGGATTTGTGCTGAATACCTTCACGCTGTTACTAAAGCCCACTGCCAGATATTCGTCCCTTGTTACTTAATAAAAAATAATTGACTGTTCACACAGAAATGATTTCTCAACTAGAATGAATTACCAGATTTTGATAGCTCTCTTAGCAGAGCCGAGGTGCACTGTTGTTAACTCGCATTTCCGCCGAATCATCTTGTATCCCAATGAGTTTATAGGTGCCCAATCAAAATGCGTATTACTCTAAGTGACAGGAATACATGGTATGTTTGATTATCATGATTCCGGACCATAAATGCCGGTCTTTCGCTAAATTTCCAGTAATTTTACAGTAAATAATTAAAATATAGTAATCGCGTCGCTTGAAACCTTTCTCCTTACTTGATAATAATATATGCCTGGTCAAAACACGAGCGTGGTTTTTTGCACTTTGGAAATGGGAATGACGGGCGTGGACAGGCGTGAGCGCTGTAGCACCCGTCTCATGGGAAGGACTGTTTTTAACCATTCCATTCTTCTGGTCCTAAGGATGCTTCATACCATATAACAGTACTTTGTTCAGTGTGCTTTGGGAAATAAGGGTATACTCCATAGATGATCTGTGCAATATAAGTTTGAATTTGGCCTAACGGTTGTGAATAAATCAAGTTTGCAAAAGTTAACGGACGACGGATGCCAAGTGATGGCAGTAGCTCCCAATGACTTGCAGTCAGGTGAGCTTATAAAAATGGACCAAGAACTGCCCCTGTGGACTCCAGCCTCAACATAGAGACATGCGGATATGAGCCATTTATAAGGATGCGTTGTTTTTGAGAAAGATAATCTGTAAACCAAGCTAGAAGGGGTCCATTAATCCCATATTGCTTCAGTTTAAAAATAACTCCTTTGTTCTAAATTGAATATATTTAGAGAAAAGCAACTTTGCATCTTGACTGAAATGCAACATTTTGTAAAGAATACATTTTGCCTTTGGATTTAATATGGCTTTAATATGTAACTGAAAAATAAGAAATGAAAGTGTCAATGACACTGTAGCTCAACTTGTCAAGACAAAGACATGTACATGTATAGTATGTGACACAGCAATGACAAACATCTAGGTAATGACCTGATAACAAAGGTACATATAAAGTATTGTAACGGTCTGTACATGAATACTGACCGTTGCCTGTAACAAATGTATAGGTAAAGTATTGTAAAGGTGGGTGACAGTCAGATGCTGAACTAGAAAAAATCTTTGAGTCCCAGAGTGGGTCTGACTGAACCCCAAAATATTTGTTCTCATAGCACAGTGATAACAAAGGCACCCCAAAACACACTCGTTCCTGTCCCAAGGTGAAAACAAAAGTACTCAAGAAGTTTTGTGAAGATCAGTTCATAAATACGAGCTGTATAGAACTTGTGACAAAAAACTGAATGGACCTAATTTCGGTACAAAATGGCCACTGGCAGCCATCTTGAATTTTGGACCGTACCCAGAAACACTCATTCTCATCCCAAGGTGATAACAAAGGTACCCAAGAAGTTTTGTGAAGATCGGTTCATAAATACAGCCTCTACCCTGAGCCGTATTGACATGTGTGCTTACATTGTGTAAATAGCACTGAATAAATCAAAGTTCATCTAATTTGCATAATTTCGGCACGAAAAAAAACACCTTACAATATGTGATGTATTCCATGTTACTAAACATTCATACAAAAATTTATTCAAATCAGAACTTTCATACAGAAGTTCTATACAAAAGACTGATTGCACTAATTTTGGTACAAAATGGCTGCTGGTGGCCATCTTGAATTTCGGACCACACCCAAAAACACTCGCTCTCATCCCACGGTGATAACAAAGGTACCCAAGAAGTTTCGTAAAGATTGGTTCATAAATATGGCCTCTAGTCTGAGCTGTATAGAAGATGTGTACAAAAAACTGATTAGACCTAATTTCGGTACAAAATGGCCACTGGCAGCCATCTTGAATTTTAGACCGCACCCAGAAACACTCGTTCTCGTCCCAAGGTGATAATAAAGGTACCCAAGACATTTCGTGAAGATCAGTTCATAAATACAGACTCTAGTCTGAGCCGTATTGACATGTGTACTTACTATGTGTAAGTCGCACTGAAAAAATCAAAGTTCATCTAATTTGCATAATTTCTGCACGAGAAAAAAACCTGTATTATATGTGATGCATCCCATGGTACTAAACATTCACACAAAATAATTATTCAAATCAGGGCTTTCATATGGAAGTTATGTGCAAAAATCTGATTGCACCTAATTTTGTACAAAATGGCTGCCATCGGCCATCTTGAATTTCGGACCGGACCCAAAAACACTCGTTCTCGTCCCACGGTGATACCAAAGGTACCCAAGAAGTTTCGTAAAGATCGGTTCATAAATACGGCCTCTAGCCCGAGCCGTATTGGCATTTGCACTTACAGTGCTGAAAGTAACCCCAAAAAACATCAAAATTAGTCTAATTTGCACAATTTACGTACGAGAAAAAAACCCGTATTATATGTGATGTATCCCATGGTACTAAACATTCATACAAAAAATTATTCAAATCAGAGCTTTCATATGGAAGTTCTGTACAAAAAACAGATTTCTGCATCGTCGGTACAAAATGGTGGCTGGCAGCCATCTTGAATTTCTGACTGCACCCAAAAACACTCGTTCTCGTCCCACGGTCATAACAAAGGTACCCAAGAAGTTTCGTAAAGATCGGTTCATAAATACGGCCTCTAGCCCGAGCCATAGCAGCTTGGCACTTACAGCTCTGAAAGTAACACTAAATAAATCAAAGTTAGTCTAATTTGCATAATTTACGCAGGAGAAAAAAACCCGTATTATATGTGATGTATCCCATGGTACTAAACATTTATACAAAACTTTATTCAAATCAGAACTTTCATACAGAAGTTCTGTACAAAAAACTGATTTTTGCATCATCGGTACAAAATAGCCACTGGCAGCCATCTTGAATTTCGGACCACACCTAAAAACACTCGCTCCCGTCCCAGGGTCATAACAAAGGTACACAAGAAGTTTCGTAAAGATCGGTTCATAAATACGACCTCTAGCCCGAGCCATAGCCAATTGTTGACGTACGGACAGACGGACAGACGGACGACGGGCCATGACAATAGCTCAAATTTGACTTCGTCAAAGTTGAGCTAAAAATAAAATTTTTCTACCATTTGTTTACATCTTCATGCCAAATATCATAAACCTAGATCAAAAGATAAAAAGAAATCAATAGTTTGACCTTGAGGTCAAAGGTCAAGGTTATATGTGGGTCAAGGTCAAAGGTCAATGTCATATGTGGGTCTTGATGGAACATCGTCGCATGGTGATACATCAACATGCCAGATATCATAAGCCTAGGTCAAAAGATTAAAAAAAATCAATAATTTAACCTTGAGGTCAAAGGTCAATGTCATATGTGGGTCATAATAATACGCGACACATCGTCTCATGGTGATGCACCCACATGCCAAATACCATAAGCCTAGGTGAAAAGGTAAATAAGTTCTGGCCCGGATAAGGTTACTTGCCAAAAAATCAGTAATTTGACCTTTAGGGTCAAAGTTCAAAATCATATGCGAGTCATGATGGTACGCGACACATCATCTCATGGTGATACACCCACATGCCAAATATCATGAACTGAGGTGAAAAGGTAAATAAGTTCTGGCCCGGACAAGCTTACTTGCCAAAAAATCAGTAATTTGACCTTGAGGTCAAAGGTCAAGGTCTTATGTGGGTCACGATGGTACGTGACACATCGTCTCATGGTGATACACCCACAGGTTAATATATCATAAGCCTAGGTCAAAAGATGAAATAGTTCTGACCCGGACACGGTTGTAAGAGAAGAAGAAGAACAACAACAACGAGAAGGAGAAGAATTCAGGGTAAAACAATATGTCTCCCTTAGGTGAAGGGGAGACATAATACTCAGTTGTTAAAAGTATCTGCAACTTAAAATAGCAATGCCGAATTGAAAGAAATGCTAAAAAAATCACCAAGAAGCGATAACCACAGGCAGCATTACCGTTTGTATGTAAAGTTGTTAATGTATGGAAATGTCAATGCCGATTAGTGTTGAAACGACTTCTGAATTTTGGAGTCAACTAGTCGGTAGCCGAAAATCGAGTTGAAGTCGACTAATCGGCAGCATGCTGTATCATTTTAATACTATAATACGCCCCAAATTCAGCCAAAATTTCTTGCTGTGCTATTATGCTCACTTGACAACTGAAATAACTGTAGACTGCGAACTATGGATGGTGGGCATTTCATACCCTGGTCAGTTGGTACCTGGCCATTTATACACATCTTTACGGTTTGTACCGGCCCCTGGACTACCAGTCATTTTGTACTTTGGCATTTCGTACCCTGCAACCCTATTGGATGTTTGCATTTAGTCCAATAATATTAGCCTCTGACTGTGCTCCTCATTTATTTTTTTTTTTATATATAAAATAATACATAAGGAGCTCACTCGGAGGCCAATATTATTGGACTACTTGACATTCTGAAGTGACGATAAGATACTATATTGACCAGTCCTGAACCAGGAGAAAAAATGTCACACAGAATCTTGTAGTTGATGAGACCGCTGATGATTAGGGACATAACTGCAGAGAAAGAACCAGAAATATGCATTGTCAAAGAGCGAGAGACCATTTGCGCCATCTGGAGGGACAAAGTATGCTATATCTAGGTAGGTAGGCACAGAATTCCAAGCAGTTGGCGAGACCGCCGCCTGCTAACAACTTAAAGCATAGGTAAGAAAACTGAAAAACGATAATCTTGGTGACCGGTGTAAGTAAGCACGGATGGAAATTCTGATTTCAAAGTTTCCATTCCTTTGATTTCCTCACCAGGCTTTGAACCAGATATTTTGCTGTGATATTGACAGATCAAAGACATCCCCGACACATTGATCATGAGGCCTACAGTAAACTGTGCATGCACAATTGTCTCGTAGAATAGCTGACACTCTTGTTTTGAAGACAAACATAAAACCAATGCAGTGTAGTTACAGTGTTTCAATATTTTAGGTTATGAGTCTTAACACACCCCTTGCCTAAAAAAAACGTACCGATTAGTCGACTACAGATTTCAACGTCGACTTTTGACAAAAATCACATCAGCGTCGATTAGTTGTTTCAACACTAACGCCGATGGATTATTTCCACCCAACAGTTAACCACCCACCCGACCCATAATGTCCCCTGTGGATAAATCACACAGTAATTTCCATAAAATATATTGAATCAGTCTGAATGTTGGGAACAATGGAACCGAGCCATATTTCTTTACTTTAGAAATTTACTGAATCAGTCTGAATGTTAGGAGGAACACTGGAACTGGGTTATATTTCTTTACTTTTGTTTTTCTGGCGTCGCTATTTTATTTCTTTCTCTGACATATTCGCAGCATCTGTTGCTACCTGTCGCTTACAAAGTTTACATTTGCCCTTTTTCTAATCAATTCGATAAAAATATGCCTCCACAGGCTTTTAGATTTACGATTCACCTCGATGAGTTGACTTTCTGTCAATTTTGAAGAAAAATATAAATACCAGAATAAACGATATATTGATTTGGTTTCGTTACACTTTTCGGTATCCCTGTAATACAGAAATCATACCGAAAAATCGGTATACCACACAGCACTAATAAAATTCTACGTTCTTCAAGGGTTAACAGATCCCGTCAGATCATATCAACCCTTGAATGCCGGGGGATTTTTATACATTTTCACTATACAAGTCTACCTCCTGTGTCTTTGCAGTTGTCGTTATTAAAGTGTTGGCGGCCCAAAGTAGGCAGCAAGACATGCCTAGTGTTGGCGGCCCAAAGTAGGCAGCAAGACATGCCTAGAAACAACTGACAAGATACTTAGAAAAAATAGGCCGATGAAATCGTCAGATGTGTACCCATACGTGCAAATAGTAGAAAGCTGTACGACGGAGGGCCACCACAGATGCTGACATTATGTACACCATACAAGGTATGGGTACATATAGAAATGAATTGGAGGAGTGTCTAATTTGATGGATAAAGGGTTAATATCTCCTGATCAAATTATCAGATTTACATAAAAAACTATACAGCACAGCACATCAGTAACCTGAATAAATATATAAAGTAACATGACAATCGGATTGATATTTTTTGAGTTATCTCATGCCAAAGGGATTGGAGGAATTTTCAATTTGAAGGATAAAGGGTTAATATCTCAGGATCAAATTATCAGATTAACACCAAAAACTATACAGCTCAGCACATCAGTAACCTGAACACAATTATAAAGTAACTTGACAATCCAAGCAATATTTTTCAAGTTATCAAATGTCAAAGGGATTGGAGGAATTTTCAATTTGAAGGATAAAGGGTTAATATTTCAGGATTAAATTATCAGATTTACACCAAAAACTATACAGCTCGGCAAATCAGAAACCTGAACACAAATATAAAGTAACTTGACAATCCAAGCAATATTTTTCAAGTTATCGAATGCCAAAGGGATTGGAGGAATTTTCAATTTGAAGGATAAAGGGTTAATATCTCAGTATCAAAATAACAGATTTACACCAAAAACTATACATCTCAGTACATCAATAACCTGAACACAAATATAAAGTAACTTGACAATCCAAGCAATATTTTTCAAGTTATCGAATGCCAAAGGGATTGGAGGAATTTTCAATTTGAAGGATAAAGGGTTAATATCTCAGGATCAAATTATCCGATTTACACCAAAAACTATACAGCTCAGCACATCAGTAACCTGAATACAAATATAAAGTAACTTGACAATCCAAGCAATATTTTTCAAGTTATCGAATGCCAAAGGGATTGGAGGAATTTTCAATTTGAAGGATAAAGGGTTAATATCTCGGGATCAAATCATCAGATTTACACCAAAAACTATACAGCTCGGCAAATCAGTAACCTGAACACAAATATGAAGTAACTAGACAATCCAAGCAATATTTTTCAAGTTATCGAATGCCAAAGGGATTGGAGGAATTTTCAATTTGAAGGATAAAGGGTTAATATCTCAGGATCAAATTATCCGATTTACACCAAAAACTATACAGCTCAGCACATCAGTAACCTGAATACAAATATAAAGTAACTTGACAATCCAAGCAATATTTTTCAAGTTATCGAATGCCAAAGAAATGGATACAGACGCCGGACGGACAGATGAACAGACAGATGGACGGACAGACGGATGGACAAATGACGGATGGTCACCCCGGATGCCGGCATTATGTGTACCATACATAGTATGGGTACACATAAAAAAGGTTTGTGTTTACCCAAACAATGCATGTTGGGGAACCTGTTCCTTTGCATTAAAATGTTATAAAAATCGGAACTAGGCCCTTAAAGGTTAAAGAAAAGCCTAATGCAGAGGGTTTCTCATCAAAGTGAAATGACTGTCTTGCTATGGTGGCAGTCGTGGTCCCATACATTTTCCCATTCATGAATGTCTTAGTCGCTTTTCTGTGATTTACAAAACTCTGGGTCTGCATCTTGCGGATGAGTTTATTTTCTAAGAGAAAATCAAACAGAGATTACCATTTGAGCAATTCTCAATTTTCTGATATCCCAGTTAAACATTACATTCCACAGGTTGTAGGTAGCAACTCTAAGTTCTCTGATCTCTGTTGACGATACATACTTTTGTAAATTAATGATGTAAATTTCCAACAATGCAATGATGAGAAGGTTGAGTGCAGTTGATTTATCCATCAAATGTCTCCAGAAATACTGGTCATTTCAAAATTTTCTTTCCTTCAATTTTATATATCACTGGCTAAAAATACAAAAAAGATATACAGATATACATGTGTATAGTTTTTCTATATCATTCAGTTATCTCCCAGGTATGTGCTCTTAACCGTAACTAGACAGAAAATCAGGAAGTTTTTTGATGCCCACATCATCAGAGTTCACATCTGGAGCTTCAACATCTGTTTACACCCGGAGGTACAGCTACCTGCCACACAAAAAACCTCAAAATAGGTTGGAAATCACTAAGCCAGTATTTTGTATCACATTCAGAACATGCCTCAAGTCTGATATGTAAGAAATGACCATTCCCGAACATTGTTATTGTTTGTGGTAAATGTCTCTGAGAGTGTCAGTTTGATTCTGAACTACGCATGTACAGCAGATCGCATGGTTTTTAACATTTTGTGAAGTTGGATAATATTACTGTTATATTAGTATATGGTTGCCATTTTAACACTTAAGTTCGCAGATTAATTTTACGTTAATAACTACCATATATGCAAGTATACAGCTGCAGATGACCTAACAGGGTTTTTACATTATTGCTGGCTGCCTGCACAGGCAGCCAACAATAATGTAAAAACACTGTCAAGATAACTGCATCCTGTCAGTAGAGTTATCAAGGAAGAATACACTTGAGACATTTTCAGAGCAATATAAAAGAGGATGTTTGTGGCTGTGATAATGATCGCCAAACTATTTCATCATCGTATGCATTTTGTAATCAAACATGGTTTCCCACTTAGCTTCAATTTATTCAAAATGGCAGCTGTTTCAAAACTCACTACAATATGTTAACCCATTGCTGTTGTGAGCTAACACCAGTTTTTGCTGCATATACATTTGGTACACATGGAACTTTTCAATACTCTTTCACAATATGCAATTGATTTTACTCTGCGATAAATCAGAAGAGCAGTAAATTTTTATCATATGAGCAGTATTTTGATTTTGATGAGGTCATGTTGGGTGCGATGGGTGACAAGAAAATCAGGAAAACTTATGGATGCTCCCCAATAGTCGACTTAGTTAACAAGCAAATTCCTAAAATTGTTGTTCTCCTGTATGGGAAATAATTTGGCACCTGTCTTTGAAATCCTAGGACTGTAACTCTGGTGAAAAATATGCGGGCAACTTTCTTTTATAATATGTGCAGTGCAGGAGTGGATTGTCACAAGGATCACTCATGACATCCATCCACTTACTGAGCAGTACATCGCTGTGGAGAACATGTGGACAGATCGACAAAGTGACCTTTTTTATAACATGTGCAGAAATGGACTGTTACAAAGATCCCTCATACCAAATTTCATTGATTTCCATCCATTCACTGCAGAGATATTGCTGCTGACGGAGAACAAGAGGCCCCATGGGGCCTGAGGCACTCACCTGACCAAAGTTATTTAAAGAAGGATTTAATTAGCATCTATAGTTAGTTAACACTACAGAGGAATGAAGTCATTTAAATATTTATAACTCTGTTGACCATGCCAGATGATTTTTTTCTAGTATTGGGATGCTACCGCAGAAAAAAATGCCCAGCTTTTCAGTAATGCAAAACTTGGGAGTCCAAATTTCAGCCTAGGGACTTAAATTAAACAAACAAGAAGGATGTTGTGTACCAAATATCAAAAGATTCTGACTGGTGGCTCTGGAGAAGAAGATTTTGAGAATATTACCAATTTAGCCTGAGGTTGCACTATTTAAAATATCCCCCCCCCCCCCATAGGGAACTCAAATATCAACCGAGAGACTTTATTTGAACAAACTGAATCTGAACTCTCTACTAAATAACGAAAGATTCTGATTGTATTTCAAGAAACAGATTTTTTAAGATTATTCCTCATATTAGACTAAATTAAATATCAGGCTCCAACAGGGAGCCCAAATATTAACCCAGAGACTTGATTGAACAAACTTTGATCTGACCTCCTTAACGATGCTTCATTCCAAATATCAAAAGATTCGTACTGGTGGATCTGAAGAAGAAGATTTCAAAGATTCTTCCTCATAATGCACTAAGTTAAAATTCAGACTCCCTTGGAGAGCCCAATTATTAACCGATGGACTTGAGTTGAACAAATTGAATCCAGCCCCTGTAAGGATTCTGTATGCCAAATATCAAAAGATTCTGATTGGTGTTTCAGGAGAAGAGTTTTAAAGATCATTCCTCATATTGGACTAAATTAAAATTTGAGCTCCAATGGGGAGTTCAACTATTAACTCAGGGACTTTGTTTAAACAAAATGACATCTAACCTCCCTAAGGATTAGTATACCAAATATCAAAAGATTCTAACTGGTGGATCTGAAGAAGAAGAGTTTTAAAGATAATCCCCCTTACTGCACTAAGTTAAAATCTGGGTCCCTGTAGGGAGCCCAAATATTAATTTAGGCACATGCTTTGAACAAACTTGAACTGACCCCCTTAAGGATACTGTATACTCAATCTCAATAGATTCAGAGTAGTGGATCTGAAAAAGAAGATTTTTAAAGTTTATTTCCCATACAGCATCAAGTTCAAATTCAGGCTTCAATCGAGAGCCCAATTATTAACCAATGAGCCTGATTTGAACAAACTTGATACTGACCCCTGTAAGGATTCTGTATTCTATATATCAAAAGATTCTGAACAGTGGTTCTGAAGAAGAAGATTTTTAAAGATTATTCCCCATATTGCTGTCGTAAGTTAAAATTTGGGATCCTGTATTGAGCCCAAATATGAACCGAGGGGCTTAAGTTTATCTAACCTCCCACCCTTATGGATGCTGTATAGCAAGGTGTGGAGAATATTTATTTATTTATTGGGATTTAATGACACTTTCAACACCCAGGGTCACCTCATGCCGGAAAACATTTTTTAAATTTTTTAAAAAATGTTCATATTTTTTTTCGATCCACCCCCACCCCCGCCCTACAGAACACCCAGACACCACTAGTGGCAATTCTTTTTACCATTCCATTCTACTGACCCTAACGATGCTTCATACCAATATCAGCACTCTGTTCTGCATAGTTTGGAAAATATAGGCGCTTGAATTCTCAGCTCCTGGTGTTCCCACGGGGATACAGAAATATTTTTTTTGCATGAATCAAGTTCTTATGACTCAATAATACCACATACCAAAATCTGGTTGAAATTGGCTCATCGGTTCAGAAAACTGAAATTTTGGGCAGGCCAAAAACCTTGCCCCTCCCATTACAAAGGCAAATATTGGCATATTTTGCCGTACAAACTTCAATTAAACAGAACCCAGTATCAAGTCATTGTGCCCACTGGTTAATGAGAAGATTTTTTTTAAATTTGGAATATTTCACCACCCCCCTCCCTGTAGGCTGGACAAGTTGATTTGAACAAAATCAAAATGCAATGTCAGAACAATCACCTTGGATTTAAATGAAATCAGTCCTGCAGCTTTGGAGAAGTTGCAAACACCACCTTTACGCAGGACAATGATGGAGCCGGATGATGGACGAAAAGTGATCACTGAAGCTCACTATGACTTTCAGTCAGGTGAGCTAATAGCCACCTGAATTGTTATGCATGAATGACCTGATATTCAAACTGTATTCGTCAGACCTCTCCGTTACAGAAATGAAGAAGAGTAATGTGGAGGATATCCTTAAATATGGTTAGGTGCAGAGTATGCATTACTCCTTTAATATTATGTGACAAACCGTACATGCAGTTCTATTAGCAAAAATAGCAAAAAGGAGGAAGTAACTCCATTCATGAAATCTATGGATTATTTCGTAACTCTGTTTACAAACTATGATTATTCTCTAACAGCTACATGTATGTGCAGATGATGTTATAAAATACAGTTTGGTAGTTCAAAATGCTTATTTCTATAGGGTCTATATTTATAGTTCTATGTTCTGTCATAACAGGGACAGATAAAATAACAAGAGGCCCCAGTGGGCCTGACGGCGCTCACCTTACATGGTAGCCTAAATATCAACCCAGGGAATTTATTTCAACAAGTTGCATCTGCCCCTCTCAAGAAGAGCTTATACCAAATATCCAAAGATTCTGACAAGTGGATCTAAAAAAAAGATTTTTAAAGAATATTACTCATACTGAACTAAATAATAATTTGGGCTCCCACGGGGAGCCCAAATATGAACCCAGGGACTTGGCTTGAACAAACTTTAATCTCACCTCCAGTGGGATGCTGTATACCAAATATCAAAAGATTATGACTGGTGGATGTGAAGAAGAAGATATTTGAAGAATATTCCTCATATTGAATAAGTCATATTTCAGGCTGAAATATAAACCCAGGGACTTGGCTTGGAGAAACTTGAATTTCACCCCCCACCCCCAAGGATGCTGCAAACCAAATATCAAAGCATTCTGAATGCTGGATCTGAAGAATATTTTTTCAGAAAATTCCTCATTTTGAACTAAATCACAATTCAAGCTCCCACAGTGAGCCCAACCCAAGCATGCTGCATACCAAATATCAAAAGATTCTGATTGGTGTAGATCTGAAGAAGATTTTTAAAGAATATTCCTCATACTGCACTAATTTAAACATTTGGGCACCCATAGAGGGCCCAAATATGGAACCAGGGATTTGTTTCAATAAATTTGTGAAACAATCTTCCAAAGATGTTATATGTGAAATTTGAAAGCTTTTGGAGCAGTGGTTTGGGTGAAAAGTAGTCTTAAATGTTTTTTCCATTACCCACAGTGTTAAAAAATGCTGACTCAGCACTTTTTCTAAGTCCCAAAAAGTACCCCATGATAAAACTGATAGCAATTTTTTTTTACATTCCATTCTGTTGGTCCTAAGGAAGCTTCACACCAAATAAGAATTCTCAGAGCTGTGTAGTTTTGGAGATACAGGCGTTTTAATTTTTTTCTATTTGTAGCTCCTGCGGTTCCCATGGGGCAAAGGAAAAAATTTTTTGGCATAAATTAAGTACTTACGGCCCCATAAGCCCTCATATCAAATTTGGTTTAAATCTGCCTCTCGATTCGGAAAATAGAAATTTGGGTCAGGGCAAAAATTCTTGCCCCTCCCATAACGAAGGCAAATCTAGCTTCTCGAACTTCTCTTGAACAAATCTGAATCTACACCTCAAATGGAAGCTACACACCAAATATCAAGTCTCTGCTACTGCTGGTTCATGAGAAGAAGATTTTTTTAGGATTTAAGCACACTTTTTGGGCGTGACCCTACTGAGAGACGAGTTAACTTGCTTTGAACAAAATCAAAATGCGATGTCATAACAAACTATTATCTAAAATTTCAATTAAATTGGTTCAGCGGTTTGGGAAGAGAAGATGCAAACACCATGTTCACGGACGACGAGTGATCACTATAACTCCCCTGACTGAAAGTCAGGCGAGCTAAAAATCAAGCCTGAAAATACAGAGCCTGGCAAATAATCAGTCTGTTATGGTCATTTACAGACACAATTTGCATATTTAACAGGCACCAATTCACTTCTGCCGATCATAATGACCAGTACAATTTCCCAAAACTGAACATAAGCCTGTAACTTTAAAACATAACCAGTATTTAGTAGACTTGACCAATACCACATTCTTGACTTTTCATCATCCAACTGAAAGCTCTCTTACATCTTACAGAGAGCTTTCCAAATGAAAGTGTTAATGACACTGTAGCTTAACTTGTGTGTTGTGTTTGATGAAAAGGATAATGTTCAATGTTTATGAAAGGATTATGAAATAAGACAAGAATTGTGATAATTGGGAATATGTTCATTTCTGTTCCCTGTATGCTATGTTTTTGATAATAAACAGCTGCGCCATGAGCGCATGATACGCCCGTTATTAATTACAAGAGGGAAGCACACAATATGAGTATACATCTGTACTTGTGAGGTTTTTTTTATATTCTTGTACAATAATGATAACCAACAACATACTGTGTTCAATAATTTGGAAATAAAATTATTTGAATTTCATGTATATATCTTATGTCAAAAGAGATCAGAACTTCAAGAAAAAATCAACGATTTTCTAAGTAATAAAGTCCCATAACTCTGGAATGACTAATCGAATGGCATCACCAACCGAAAGGGAGCTTCCTTCCATCAACATAAACGACCTACCAAAAAATTGTGAAAATCTCTCGAAGCGTTCTCGAGTTATCATACGACGTGTAAAAAATCAACAATTTTCTAAGTAATCAAGTCCCATGACTCTGGAATGACTAATCGAACGGCGATACTAAACGAAAGGGAGCTTCCCTCCATCGATATATACCACCTGCCCAAAAATCACGAAAATCTCTCGAAGCGTTCTTGAGTTATCGTACGACATGTGACCGGACAGACAGACAGCGGTATACCATAATACAACCCGTTTTTTCAAAACAGGCATATAAAAATAATATGAGGTTTACAATGTACTACAGAGCTGAGGGGTGGGTTAATTAAGTCCTTAATGTATGTGGCCCTCACAGTTAACGTATATCAACGAAATTACCAAGCTACAGTGAAATTATTCTAAAACGAGTCATCCTATCAAGTTACATTGAAATCCCTTCATAAATATGGCCTGTAGACTGTGCTAAAGGTTTTCGGGCTTCGGGCCCTTGTAGCCGTCAGTTTCCCAATTGCGTCCAAAGGGGACGTTCTCATCTAGACATTATATGAAGTCCACCTACCAAGTTACAATGAAATCCCTTCATAAATATGACCTGTAGACTGTGCTAAAGGTTTTTGGGCTTGGGCAGCCATCATGGTTGAATGATTGCAACCAAAAGGGGACATTCTCATCTGGGCATCATCTGGAGTGATCCTACGAAGTTACAATGAAATCCCTTCATAAATATGACCTGTAGACTGTGCTCAAGGTTTTCGGGCTTCGGGCCTCTGAAGCCGTCACAGTTGACCAATCACGACCAAAAGAGGATGTCATCATCTAGGCATTATATGGAGTCAAACTAACAGGTTACAATGAAATCCTTCCATAAATATGACCTATAGACTATGCTAAAGGTTTTGGGGTTTTGGGCTCGGGCAGCCATCAAGGCTGAATGGTCGGGACCAAAAGGGGACGTTCTCATCTAGACATTATTTGGAGTAATCTTACCAAGGTACAATGAAATCCCTTGATAAATATGACCTGTAGACTGTACTAAAGGTTTTCGGGCTCAGGCTGCCATCATGGTTGAATGATTGCAACCAAAAGGGGACATTCTCATCTGGGCATCATCTGGAGTGATCCTACGAAGTTACAATGAAATCCCTTAATAAATGTAACCTGTAGATTGTGCTCAAGATTTTCGGGCTTCGGGCACCTGTAGCCATCACAGTTTACCAATCACGACCAAAAGGGGATGTCATCATCCAGGCATTATATGGAGTCAACCTAACAAGTTACAATGAAATTCTTCCATAAATACGACCTATAGACTATGCTAAAGGTCTTTCGGCTCGTGCAGCCATAAAGGCTGAACGATGGTGACCAAAAGGGGATGTTCTCATCTAGACATTATTTGGAGTCATCCTACCAAGCTACATTGAAATCCCTTCATAATTATGACCTGCAGACTGTTCTAAAGGGTTTCGAGCTTCGGGCCCCTGTAGCCGTCACAGTTGCCCAATCGTGTCCAAAAGGGGACGTTCTCATCTAGACATTATATGAACTCAACCTGCCAAGTTACAATGAAATCCCTTCATAAATATGACCTGTACACTGTGCTAAAGGTTTTTGGGCTTCGGCTCGGGCAGCCATCATGGTTTTCGGGCGTGGGCAGCCATCACGGTTGACAGATCATGCCCAAAAGGGGACGTTCTCATCTAGGCATTATACAGAGGCATCCTACCAAGTTACAATGAAGTCCCTTCATAAATACGACCTGTGGACTGTGCTAATGGTTTTCGGGCTCGGGCAGCCATACCACAGATACCGGTTGACCGATCAAGACCAAAAGGGGACGTTCTCATCTAGACATGACCCCAAACCTGCATATGAAATTTCGTGACGATCAGACAAGAACTGAGGGGTGTAGCCCATGCTAAAGGAAAATGTGAACAGACTCACAAACTAACAAGACTTCTGCACGCGTGATGGCAATAGCTTATCTTGACTTTGTCAATTTGAGCTAAAAATGACAACATAAGATATCAACTGGAAAATATTTTATTAAACAGATTCCTTGAATGATTTTAAAGATAACAAAGTACTCAAAAAAGTAAGAATAACTGAAAATGCATTACAAAAATAATCATTGTGTGATGGAAGCCACCATCAAAGCATGACTAACTAGAGGGGGTATCAGTACCCCATGGCTCGCCAATGCAAAGGGGTGGCTGGAGTAAAAAAAAAAGTTCAAAACTTGCACACAAACGTCCAAAATTAAAGAAAATAAGCAGCTAAAGGGTTATATAATATAATAATAACCCCTAAGAAGCATGTTAACATAAAATAGGAACCATGGCAATATGGTACAAGGTAAGTCTCCACTTTGAAAAAAAGAAAGACAAACCTCAAAACCAGCACATAAAAGTAAAAAAAGTATCACATTTGTTTCAAGGGGTTAAAATTGAGAAAAATACCCTGTCACAGTAACCACAATGGCAATATGCCAGTAAGGTGAAAGTCTACTTGAAAAATATCCACTTGGAAGAAAAGAAAGACAAACCTCAAAACCTGCACATAAAAGTATCACATTTGTTTCAAAGGGTTAAAATTTAGAAAAATACCCAGAAAATGTTACAGTAACCACCATGGCAATATGCCAGAGAGGTAAAACTCCACTTAAAAAAAAATATCAAAACCTGCACACAAAAGTGCAAAACCTGCACACAAAAGTCCAAAATTAAAGTAAATAAGCAGCTAAAGGGTTAAATAATATAATAATAGCCCCAAGAAGCATCCTAACATAAAATAGGAACCATGGCAATATGCTACAAGGTAAGTCACCACTTGGAAGAAAAGAAACTACAAACCTCAAAACCTGCACATAAAAGTAAAAAAAACATCAAAACCTGCACACAAACATCAAAATAAATCCAAAATTTGATTCAAAGGGTTAAAATTAAGACGAAATACCCTGGAAAAGAGTTAAATGTTATCGTGAACCCCCACAGCAATATGCAAAGAAGAAAAACATTTTTTTAAAAGCACAAAAATCCAAACCTGTAAACAAAAGAAGTCCAAAATTGAAGTAATTAAGCAGGAAAAGGGTTAAAGAATACAATGTAACCCTAAGATGCATGTTTACATACAATAGAAAGCATGGACATATGCTACAAGGTAAATCTACACTTGGAAGAAAGGAAAAAAATTACATGAAAACCTGCACGCAAACGTCAAAATAAGTCTAAAATACTATTCAAAGGGTTAAAACTTTTTAAAAAATGCACTGGAAAGATATCAATGTTATAATAACCACCACTGCAATATGCAGTGAGGTCAACCTCACTTGAAATTGTTTTTTTTTATCACAACCTGTACATAAAAGTAAGAAGCTGTAAGCCTAAGTCCAAAAGCTGTACATAAAAGCCCAAAATTGAAGTAATTCAGCAGGAAAAGGGTTAAATAATACAAACATAGCCCTAAGATGCATGTATACATACAATAGAAAGCATGGACATATGCTGCAAGGTAAATCTCCACTTGGAAGAAAGGAAAAAAAAAACATCAAAACCTGCACGCAAACATCAAAATAAGTCTAAAATTTGATTCAAAGGGTTAAAATTAAGACAAAATACCCTGGAAAAGAGTTAAATGTTATAGTGAACCACCATAGCAATATGCAGAAACTCTACACTTGGAAGAAAGGAAAAAAAAAAAAACCCATGAAAACCTGCACGCAAACATCAATATAAGTCTAAAAATCTATTGAAGGGGTTAAAAAATTTAAAAAATGCACTGGAAAGATATCAATGTTATAATAACCACCACTGCAATATGCAGTGAGGTCAACCTCACTTGAAATTGTTTTTTTTTATCACAACCTGTACATAAAAGTAAGAAGCTGTAAGCCTAGGTCCAAAAGCTGTACATAAAAGTCCAAAATTGAAGTAATTCAGCAGGAAAAGGGTTAAATAATACAAACATAGCCCTAAAATGCATGTTTACATACAATAGAAAGCATGGACATATGCTGCAAGGTAAATCTCCACTTGAAAGAAGGAAAAAAAAAACATCAAAACCTGCACGCAAACATCAAAATAAGTCTAAAATTTGATTCAAAGGGTTAAAATTAAGACAAAATACCCTGGAAAAGAGTTAAATGTTATAGTGAACCACTACAGCAATATGCTGAAACTAAAAAAAAAATTGAAAAGCCAAAAAGTTAAAAAATTTATAGTAATTTATATATTTTTTATACTTACCAATGACCCAGACATAGCTGGTGCTAACTCTTAAAATATAGGGCCAAACACAAATTTTGCCCCCCAATCCCCAAAATTTGCATCTAAAACTAAAGAAAACATGTCCTGAAAGGCCCTCCACACTTCGCCCCTACTGCGCATGCGCAGTGTCAAGGATGTTCCGAAATTGGCGCCATTTATCATTCTAATAACCAGTGCCTGGTAAGCGCTATGTACTCAGCGGGGAGGCAAGAGTTCCCAACTCCTGGGAGGGCCATCCCCGTCTGGGTCATTGGTAAGTATAAAAAATATATAAATTACTATAAATTTTTTAACATTTTTATACTGTACCAATGACCCAGACATAGCTGAATAGTAAAAAGGCTGGAGGGCCAAGGACATAGAGCAAAATGGAATACGCTCAATAAAATAAAATAGAGTCATCCCCTGTAGGGAAAAGAAGTAATAGGCCTTACATGTATCTTTCTTATTTATGATAAATTAGAAAGATACAACACCTTCCAAAATTGAGCTTCATACATCCATGTACTCTATTAATATCCAATATAATCCTTATACTAATAATTTTTAAAGTAAGCCAATAATAAAGTAAGTCTAGAGAATAGAGACTCTTATACTCCTAAAAGTGTCTGAGAATTGCATAATCATGTCCGTTGACATATGCAATATTCAAAAGCTATACTTTAAAAACTAAGACTTGAATGAATTTTATAAACTTAAACTTCTCACTAAACAACCATCCCAATAACAGCTCAGAATTACTAACTCCGGAGGAGGTATCCCCTTGTTTTCATAGTAAAACAGGTGACCCAAGGGAACACCCTCCCCCCCCCTTTTTCTTGCCCTGGGTCAAATAGCCCAGAGCGAAGAGGGCAGCAGAACGGAGACACTGCCGAAACAGACAGCCTACCTAGCTATAGTAGCAACTGTTAAGAGAATGACATTCTGAGCAGTAGATAATAGACCTAACAAAAGAGGCCTCAAGAAATTGACTCGATATTTCTAAGATAAAATTCATGAATGTGGATGGCTGAGCGCAATGAGCGGCCTTCAAAAATCTATAATAGCGACACTATTAAAGTAAGCCCAAGAAGTAGAAGAACTCTTACTTCATGAGCCGAAATCTTAAGCACAACTGCTAAGTCAATGATATACCATAAGCAGTATGCTAGTTAATAGAATCCATTACAATAATATGGAGCGTAACGTCCTTCTACTAGACATCAAAGACAGAAGAAGCTTACGCCCTTGTAATAAACCGATATCTGTTTATAAATACATAAACTGTACCCGGAAAGAGTAAAGGCCTATGCCCATACGAAGACGGAAGGACCTTAAAATAATAGGTTCCGGATAATAGGAGCCTAACTCTATGCAACAATCCAACCTAAATAGTAACGGAAGTATTGATTCCGAAACTATGAAAGTGAAAATCATCCATCAATAGTGCATGAAACTCACTGACTCTACAGTAAAAGAGAAACCAACAGAATTACTGTCTAAAAGGTCAGAATTTGAAAACTACTGTTTCCAGAGGCTCAAATGATTACTTAGCTAAATAAGAACCGAAGTTAAAATCCGTATAGGAATTTAATCTAAAGATTCTAAGTCTATTTATCAAAAAGTTACTAACTGACTTAGATAAAGAGACAAAAGACTCAATTGTAAACTATCGTAGAGTGCATAGGTATGAGGTAACATAAACCTATAACCTAAATAATAACAGGCTGCAGTAGATCTTGTGAAACAAGTATACTAAAAAATAGCAATGAGTAGAATGGAGGGATCAACAATATGAACATAATGATCCCTACACCACGACGGAAGAGCCTCCACTTTAGTCGCATAGAATAGCAAAGAAGAGGATCTCCTATAGTAAGAAATCGCGTCCAAAGCTCGTCCAGTACAGTGCTTACAATGCAATACGGACCACACAACGGAATACATGAAGGTTGCGACCTTGCTGGTTGTGATAAAGATGACACGATTTACCCAGTGAAAAAAGATCCTCACATAGAGGAAGATTTCACGTTAAGATCCACAGTAGACAAGAGAGTAAATTACTCATGATCTCTGTGAAGATAGAGATGCTATCAACAGAAATGTATTGTGGTTGTTTATCTTAGCAATACCTGCTAAAACAACAGCGCCGGAGGATACGCGTATCCTATCATTCCGTCCTATAGATCAATAGAGCGTTAACACTATTAGCTCAGAGATCTGGACAAGCCAACACATACGTCTGCAATTGATTAGCAAGCTGTGTCATAAATAAAACATCATTGGGCGCTCCCATAGATAGCAAATCTGATTGAATACTTGTTTGTTGAGAGTCCATTCTGACAGCAACAAGCGACCCGTAAGAGAACGGGAGTCCGATAAAACAATCAGACGACCCAGAATATGACGGACCAAAACTGAACTTGGTGTACTATAACCAACAGACGGATTCTTTCCATTAAATTGAATAACGGAAACGAAAGAGTGCCTCCCTGGTTCCGGAGATACGCCACTACTGTCGAATTAAAGGACAGGAATTTGGGCATGCGTTTCTGAATAATGTTCATGCAATGACATAAAGCAAGCCTAAAAAACATTATTCCGCGGAAGTTAAACTGATAGCTAAAAGACTGCGGAACCCAAAGACCCTGGCACTTCGAATCCGTAGGGATCAGAATATATCCCAATCTGTTTGACTGGCAACCGTCATAACAGCCACACTCGGGTCCGGCAACTGCGGCGGCACTCTCTGAGTCCACCACCGAATGTTTGCCCCAGTCTGAATCTCTTGTAACACTAGATAGACAAGAGAATGTATAAATCGAGCAATTCATGGATTGCCGGAAAGTTGCCGTCGAAGAGAAGCTCCTCCGAGAACGAAGCGACTCTGAGAGAGTTCTTAACCTTACTATCCACGCGTGTGGATGTAGCTAGGGCTGCGTCACGTCTAACCAACTCCAATCAGCCACTGAAGGGCGGAGTTATACGTGAACAAACTACTGCCCTCAAAAGAAATTACATTGAGAATAATATCCCGTAAATCTTTTCTTGAAGACGTAATGATAACGCCTCAGTAAGGCGGATTACGTATAAAAAAGCGTCTAAGTTAAGTCTACTATACATAATGTCGTTCCCAACATTGAAATTGGAAAAGACATAAACGGCGAAAAAGAATATATGCAGTCTTTAATCACACCGTCTAGACGCATATGAACTCTCGGTATGCCCTGCTCTGCCAAAATAAACTATTTGTAAAAATGATAAAATGGCAGAAATGAGCCACGCGGACAAGAAACTAAACTATCATGCTTAGTAGCAGGCTTGTATATATATAAATATATAGCGTCGAAAAATAAAACACATGTTGTAATGACAATATTGGACTGCGTCAGTAAGTCAGGGACAATGTCCCTGTACCGATCGAAAAATCCGAGTCCAATGACGCTATAAGTCTCTTATCCAAGATCGCAGCAATGAAGTCCGAAAAATAATCACTGGAAGAAATGCCAGAAGATATGAAAGGCATCTTCCGATACTACTAAAGGGAAAACTCGAAATCTTTCGAATCCCTTTCGCCATCCTGTCGGACCCTATAAAGCGTTCGGTCGTCCATAGCTGATGCAACCGCGGACCGCACCGACCCAGCGCCGTCGGATAATTCCTGATTCGACCGAGAAACTGTCAATTGCTGGGATGCTGCGAAACAACTGTGCTAACTCGGATAGCACGTCCGTCACTGAGGCCTGAGGAGCAGCGGTCTTACGATGCATTGCCGCTGGAAGCTCCGTGATCGTTACCCCGTGCATACTTCCAATATGCGAGCGAACGGAGTGTATAAGCCTCGTGTCCCTTGGCTACCGGATGGCGCGACCTATTCGCCGTGGAATCACTAAATGCCGAAACTGATCGGATACTCGAGGTCACGTAGCCAATGTGCGGTCGTGTGCCCTGCTGTGAGGATGAGGAAGCATTAAAGACAGTCTCTCGGACTGTCAATATAACGGAGCGTCCCGAGTAACGGACATATGCTCCGAATGTAAAATATCTGAACCACAACATGCGGTCCCCTATGTTGTTGGCTTCCTCCGATCTGTCCTCAATCTGCCGTCACTGGGTGAGTACTAAAGTAATTAAAGTGCTCGCATCACCCAAATCTCCTTCCTAGACCGCAACGGACGAACCCGGCAGCCGAACCATTCGATGAATGTACGCTACACCGGGTGAGCTAGCGAATGTCACTCCGTAAGCGATAGACATATTCCATGAGCACTTATTGCCGCTAACTCCTCATTAACTATGACGACAGAGGCACACTTTTGAAAGACATCTCCATAATTCTTCGAACAAGAAACCAGAAATGCTTGGATAGCAAGCATAAAATAATAATATATATAGCGTCGTTCAATAATTCGAAAGTTTGAGTGACATTATTGGACTATGTCGGAACTGAGGGACGATGTCCCTGAACCGAACCAAAAATTTCTAAGTCCACCGACGCTATCAGTTTCTTATCCGGCATCGCAGCATATGTTGTTCCGAAAGGGAAAGCTTGAAATCCTCCGAATCCCTTTCGGTATCCCGTCGGACCGGATGAAACTTTCGGACGTCCGTACCCGCTTCTGCGGAGCGTCCGGACCCAGCATCGTCGGATAAAATATATGCGACAGATTCAGTTGATGCTGGGATGCTGCGATAAACTGTGCTATTAAGGAAAGCACGTCCGTTCCCGAGGCCTGTGCAGTAGCGGACTTACGATGCATTGCCGCCGGAAGCTCCGTATACGTTGACTCCCGCACACTTCCTATGCGAACGTCCGGAGTCTGCAGGCCTCGAGTCCCCGGCTACCGACCCAGCGCTGTCGGATAATTCTCGATCCGACACCGTTTCTGTCAGCTGCTGGGATGCTGCGATAAGCTGTGCTATGTGCACAAGAATGTCCGGCGTCGAGACCTGCGGAGGCGCAGTCTATCGCTGCTTCGCCGAGGGCAGCTCCGCATCAGATGGCTCCCGCATACTTTTCCTATGCGAACGTCCGGAGTCCATCGGTCTCGAATCCCTGGCTGCCGGATGGTGTGACCTGGTCGCCGAAGAATCCTTGATCGGCGAAGCTGGTAATATATCGGCGGTCACGCAGCCAAGGTGCGGTCGTGTGCGCTGACGAGAAGAGGAAGCCTTAGCAGTCTCAGCGGACTGCCTATACAACGGAGCGTCCCGAGCGACGGACGTATGCTCCGCTAGCGACACATTTTGTACCACAACATCTGGGGCCAGATGTTGTTGAACGAGAGAGGGGCCTCTCTCGCTTGCCGTCCGGATGGACCGGAACGAGCTATGAACCGGACTAAAAGGCTTCCTCCGTTCTCCCTCCGATCCGCCGTCACTGGGTGTGCATTAAGTTAATTTTATAGTGCTCGCATCACCCCAAAATTCCTTCTAGACCGCAACGGACGAACCCGGCTGCCGAACCATTCGGTGAATGGACGCTACACCGGGCGAGCTAGCGGACGTCAAAGGCCGTCGAACCTACTAGGGTCCTCTTAGGCAATTGGCGTATAACATGAGCACTTTTCCGCTAGCCCTTCATTAATAGTGACGACGGAGGCACACTGTTGGAAGACATCACAGATACATCACCCTAATCTTGATCGTCTGAAATAGAAATTGATAAAGTAGAGTGACCCTGCGGGGAAAGGACCGGAGTGTCCAAATCCCCAACAACATACCGTGACATACGCTTCCCATATTGTCATCGAAATCATACGATACAGAACAGGAGTTAATGCGAGTACACTGACCACATATAGAATGATAATAAAGTCAGAGGAAGACTTCCTCTTAAAACAATTGATCAATATCCTTTCAATGAGAAAAGAAAACAAGTCCTGGTACTCGCAGCAACCCCTGGCAATCAAAATACATAATAATAATATGATCCATTAATATAGAAAAAATAATTGAAATCAAAATATTTTGAAAAAATATTTTTTCAGAAGAGCCCAAGTTTCTGAAAAGTAACGTTGAGCCCCAATGGATCCCAAGCCTAAGTGTGGACAAAAATTTTAAAAATATTTTAAACAATTTATTCAACACTTACGAACAAAAATAATGTATCTAGTTATGATTAAAATAACATAAAGATATTATTTATTAGAAATCCCCCCTCACACAGAGGGGTGTTGTAAATGTAAACAATGAGTGTAAAAACACTAAAATAAGACTCCAGGCACCCAGGCCCGAAATCAGTTACCAAAAATACACTATCTGATGCAAAACAGAGACTTCCAGGGAAGAAACTGCAGAACATCAGATGGTAGATGCAGAACACAACGCCTAACCACCCGTAGGTGAAGACGTAAACATGGGGAAAGAACAGAATTCATTCTGTTATTCAGCTAAAACTCCCAAGAAATTTTAGTAATAATAATTACAGAAACTATGCCAAAAGCATGGGAGAATAGCAAGGGGGAACTTAAAGGACAGGGAGAGAGGAAAACACTTGTAAAAACAGTGTAACTAATAATCAGAATGACAACAAAATGGCTGCTGCCTTGAAAATAGGTAACTTAACATAATTTCATTAAAAAATTTTAAGTTACAGCCCTGATAATATTCTGTCACACATTCTTTTCCTCTCCTCCTTCTCTATCCTCCTTAGAATCACCATTTCACTAATATTTATGTGTCTGGCATCATTTAAACTGAGATTTAGAAGCACAAAGATCAGTCAGATGTTAACTGATGAAGGGCCAAACTTAGAATGATAAATGGCGCCAATTTCGGAACATCCTTGACACTGCGCATGCGCAGTAGGGGCGAAGTGTGGAGGGCCTTTCAGGACATGTTTTCTTTAGTTTTAGATGCAAATTTTGGGGATTGGGGGGCAAAATTTGTGTTTGGCCCTATATTTTAAGAGTTAGCACCAGCTATGTCTGGGTCATTGGTACAATATAAAAATATCAAAACCTGTACACAAAAGTTAAAAATATGTGAGAGCGGATGCCAACGCCAATGCCGACATGAGAGCTATGCCATAGGCTCACACAACTAACGTTGGTGAGCCAAAAAGTGTTGAAAACTACTTGTAGTATTGTACATTTTCTATTAGCTTGGTATTTGCTTAGCAGTAGAAAAAAGTTAATATTGAAGTCCAAAGTTTGATTCAAAGGGTTAAAATTAAGACGAAATACCCTGGAAAAGAGTTAAATGTTATCGTGAACCCCCACAGCAATGTGCAAAGAAGAAAAACATTTTTTTAAAAGCACAAAAATCCAAACCTGTAAACAAAAGAAGTCCAAAATTGAAGTAATTAAGCAGGAAAAGGGTTAAAGAATACAACGTAACCCTAAGATGCATGTTTACATACAATAGAAAGCATGGACATATGCTACAAGGTAAATCTACACTTGGAAGAAAGGAAAAAAAATACATGAAAACCTGCACGCAAACGTCAAAATAAGTCTAAAAATCTATTCAAAGGGTTAAAACTTTTTAAAAAATGCACTGGAAAGATATCAATGTTATAATAACCACCACTGCAATATGCAGTGAGGTCAACCTCACTTGAAATTGTTTTTTTTTATCACAACCTCTACATAAAAGTAAGAAGCTGTAAGCCTAAGTCCAAAAGCTGTACATAAAAGTCCAACATTGAAGTAATTCAGCCGGAAAAGGGTTAAATAATACAAACATAGCCCTAAGATGCATGTATACATACAATAGAAAGCATGGACATATGCTGCAAGGTAAATCTCCACTTGGAAGAAAGGAAAAAAAAACCATCAAAACCTGCACGCAAACATCAAAATAAGTCTAAAATTTGATTCAAAGGTTTAAAATTAAGACAAAATACCCTGGAAAAGAGTTAAATGTTATAGTGAACCACTATAGCAATATGCTGAAACTAAAAAAAAATTAGAACAGCCAAAAAATCAAAACCTGTACACAAAAGTTCAAAATATTTGAGAGCGGACGCCGACATGAGGGCTATGCCATAGGCTCACACAACTAACGTTGGTGAGCCAAAAAGTGTTGAAAACTACTTGTAGTATTGTACATTTTCTATTAGCTTGGTATTTGCTTAGCAGTAGAAAAAAGTTAATATTGAAGTCAAATTCAATGAAGAATACCAACATGCACTATCCAATAGATTGTAACAAAACAATTATTTATAACCAAAATCTTACCAAACTTAGCCCCCCCCCCCCCCCTCCCCTCCCCAAACACACACCTTTCTGTTAGCATGGCATCTTTGCAAAAAAAATCTCATATTACAAATCACCTTTAAAAAATAATTTAGAACTCAACCAGTTATGAAAAACAAGAGGCCCCAGGGGGACCTGAGGGCACTCATCTGACATGGTAGTCTAAATATCAAACCAGGGACTTGACTTGAATAAGCATATACCAACTAGATGAAGCGATTGTGCCCACACAATACACAGGATTTTCCTTCTATTTTCAGTTCCTGCACTTTTACGTCTCAAAATTGAGATAAACGCATGAAAAACAGATTTTTTTTTTATTTTTGTTTGGAAATTTTTGAAGTCCCAAACAAAATATTTTGAGCCTAAATTGTTTTTTTCTTCTTAAACTTGACCAAAACGCATAAAAAACCAAAAAACTAATTTCCGGATTTTGGTCCCACCCGCCCCCCAAATTTTCAGTGTAAAAAAAAAAAATCTGTTTGTCTTAAAATTGACCGAAACGCAAAAAAAAACAACAACAAAAATTTCCGGATTTGGGTTCAAAATTTTCCAAGTCCCACCCGGACCCCAAATTTTCAGTGTAAAAAAAAAAAAAATTTTTTGTCTTAAAATTAACCGAAACGCATAAGAAAAAAAAAACAAAACAAAAATTTCCGTATTTTGGTCCAAAATTTCTAAGTCCAGAACGGGACCCCAAATTTCCAGCCTAAATATGAACCCAGGGACTTTGCTTTAACAAACTTGAATCTCAACCCCTAAGGATGCTGCACACCAAATATCAAAACATTCCGACTGCTGGATCTGAAGAAGAAGATTGTTCAAGAAAATTCCTCATTTTGAACTGAGCTGCAATTCGAGCTCCCATAGTGAGCCCAAATATGGACCTTGGGACATGGCTTGAACAAACCTGAATCTCCCCCCCCCCCCCCCCTTCCAGGATGCTGCATACCAAATATCAAAACATTCCGGCTGCTGGATCTGAAGAAGAAGATTTTTTAAAAAAATTCCTCATTTTGAATTAAGTTATAATTCAGGCTCCAACAGTGATCCCAAATATGAAGTCAGGGACTTGGATTGAACAAAATTGAATCTCCCCCCCCCCCCCCACCCCCCACCCACCCCCTAAGCATGCTGCATACCCAATATCAAAAGATTCTGCCTGCTCAATCTTGAGAAGAAGATTTTTGAAGAAATTTGCCTGAAATGCACTAAGTTCAAATTCGGGCTCCTATACTGAGCCCAAATATGAATCCAGGAGGCCGATTTGAACAAACTTGAATCAGATCTACCCCACAATGTAGCATACCAAATATCAAAAGATTCTGCCTGCTGCATCTGGAGAAGAAGATTTTTTAGGAAATGTGCCTGAAATGCACTAAGTTTGAATTTGGGCTTCTATAGTGAGCCCAAATATGAATCCAAGGGAAAGTTTGCATTGGTTATAAACAGAAAGCATGTGGCAGCCAAAAGGACCATGTGGGAGAACCTGAGAAACGGATTTTTAACTTTTTAAGGCATAAACCCAATTTTGTCCACTCCAGAGGACTTCCACTCTAAGCATTGGTCACCTGGTTGAGTTTTTCAAGTGAAACATGTTTTTCATGATAAACTAGCATTGTTCCACTTTCTGGGATACCCACTGGGAACATTTAGAATAATTTGATTCTTGGATACAGAATGGATGGATATCACATCTAACTTACCATTCCAGAAGATTAAAACAAAACACAACTTGGGAGGAGTATGAGGGACCGGAATCAATGACCCAAGTTGGGAGTTTTTCGTTTATTTCACATACACTCTGAAGATGCATGTGAAATACAGAAAAAACTCCAACAAAGATCATTGATTCCCATCTACTGTACTCTACCCAACTTGTGTTCTGTATTTATACCATGATTAAAGTTGAATTATGTGGACAAAGTCGATATTTTTTATGAAAAATATCACTTTCAACAGACAGTTTACATTCTTGCTTGACACTGTTTTGTGTTGAAGCATTTCATTCATATCACATCACTCAGATGCGTATAGACCAGTCAGATGCCTTCTTACATGATGGTTCTTACATGTAGGTCAGACTGTACATGTGGTATTTATCTATTTAAGGTTTAATGACATTTTAACAGCCAAGGTCATATCATGTTGGTGACAAATTTATGTGCAGATGGAGGAAGCCGGAGTACCCAGAGAGAACCACCAAGCAACAACGCGCAGCTGCCAGCTCCCCAACATCGTAACTCCGCACTGCAGCACAGGCCGGGTTAGACTGGTTGAAGACATGCGCACCATTTACGTGCAGTAAGCCTTAGTACATGGCATCATTGTGCCCCCTTGTGGAAATTCAGGGTTAAGTGCCTTGCCCAAGGACACATGGAAGTCCAAATAGATCACTCAGACAGTCCAAGGACTAACTGGGCTCGATGTTGCTTAACTTCAGTGAATTGACAAGAACCGATTATCTCAACGCCACTGCGCCCCCTTCTACATGTGGTGTACCTGGCATATTTTCCAATGTCTGTATTGTATTGGGTAAAATTGAATAGACACAACAAACATGATATAAAATCTGAAGTTCATTATAAACCAGTAAGGTGTTTTGGCTTTATTCTTACAAATAGGTTCTGCAACTTAACTGGTTGAGGGCTAGATTATTTTGGTTGTCATAAATTGTTATTCACAATTATTTTATTACAAATCATTGGAGACTACCCGCAGGCACTCTCCAATAATTTGTAATAAAACATTTTTATATAAACAAAATATTATTTGTGTTTGACTGAATATGAAACATGAGCCAGGAAAATGTCAGCTCTTGCCCTGGTACCCTCATGTTCCAGAAGGCCCTGTTACCTCATGTTTCAGAAGACCCTGAGAGTGGCTTCTAGCACTCAACCAGTTAAAATGATTCATAATCTTTGAATATGCTTCATATTATATTGGACCTTCATTGTTACAATTTATGGGAGAGTAACCTATAGACTCTCATAATTTGTAACAATGCAAAAACATGTGAACAAAATTTGATCACTCTACCAGTTAACTTGCTGGGAGTTCATCTGGAAAGTTTCAATTGATAACGTAAGTAACAATAAAATGATATCATGATTTTGGGGGTGCTATTGGCACTCTAAGGAAGATTAGCAGCCTGACATATTATTAGTGACTCAATCCTGCAAGGTCAGCTGATAAATACTGAATATTATTAATAATTGTTCTACAGGTGATAACAGAGCCCAGTGTCTGACAAAAATCATGTTATTTCTATTTTTACCACACCATAACATTGGAAGCTAAATCACATTTATAATTAACCAATTTAAATTATGATAAAATAAAATAAGACATGGAATGAAACATAGACAATACATGTACAAACATGGATGACAGGTGTGTTCATTTTGAGAGGTGAAGTATGGCCTGAATAGTTGGGTTCTAATAATCCCCAAAACTGAATGATGACCCTACCCCACATGTTTGAATGACATTACCATACACAGCTCTTTTTGGTTCTGCCTCAGTTGTCTATAGGCAGTTTGCCTAACAACAAGTGCAATGCTGACCTCCAGCGATTAGACAACAGTCCCCACTTTGTTAGGGTTGTCACCAAATTGTGGACTTATATTTGATGAACATAGAAAGATTGAAAGCACAGCACTAAAATATCTCTGAGCAACAGGTTGTGATATGAAAATGAAAAAAAATATGATTATAGGTTATACATCAGTGATGCTGGATAGATTTTTTTTCGAACCTGTAACACAGGGTATAAACCGTATAAACCTTTAGCCGGAAGTGGAGATAAACGAGGCGAGAGATTTCTATTTTTATCTCAAAGTTTCAGTCTCAGCGTATCCAAGATCACCGAAAACAAGATTTTTTTAATAAAAGGAATGACCGAAGAAAGCAAAATCAGTAAGTATGTTATATAAAACAATATTTAACAATGAAACGACACAACTTAATGGAAAAATCGACTCTTGTAGTATGAAAAAACACCTGCTGATCATCTGAGAAAATGAATTTCTCGGGCAAATTTCTCCTTCAAATATCGTTTTTCACATGTTCGCACAAATGTAACATGTTAAAATCATAGATCGACAGATTCGGCGTTCAATTCCACACCAGAAACTATCAACCATAACAACGAAGGAGGTTCGGTGCTACTGAAACTGTTCAAAATATAATGTCACCTTATCGATTTTTTTATACGCCCAGTTGGTAAAATCGTTGATCGGGAGTTGGTGATAATTATACGCCCAGTTGAGATTATTCGATTTCCCATATGATCGTTCCAATGCCCATATTTGTGCATGTACGAAGGTCTAATCAGTTAACAAACCATATGAACAGACTCGGATGCACAACGTTGACGTCACACCTTTCAACTGAAACACTACTGACTGAACCACCGAACCTGCAACCACGGGGGATGGGGCGATAGGACCGCTCCTCCCCCCGAAGAACTTTCGCCCCCCCACCCGAAAGATTTCAGACCATGTTTTTCAATCGGCATTCATTTTTTTAATTTACCTATGCATTAGGGTAAATTAGTTCAGTTACAAATGTAACACTTCATTTTGCCTTGGCTCTAATTCCTTCACACCTGTAATTAACATATCCATAATCACTTGTCTATGAAGGTAATCCTATTGTTATTTGTGAGCTGTTTATTCATCACACACACATTCACACAGCTTTATCGAGGAATTATTTTTCCAATTGATGGTATTTGGGGTTTGTTTCCTTCTTTTTGATGACCTTTTTAAAAAAATGTTGTTTACCGTTTTTGACCGTGGTCGTTTTTACTTCATAACGATCATTTAGTGTCTGTGTTTTGCGATTTTGCCTGGCTTTTTTTAAATTATTTTTTTCTGTTTATTTTATTTTATGTTGTTGAAGTGTGTGTTTGTAAGGGGGGGGGGGCAGTCGAAAGGGAAGAAAATGTTTTCACTTCAGATAACGGCGTGTTATAACAATACGCCAATCCTCTGTTAATCGAAACCAGTTTGCCTGACAGCATGCTGAGCTAGCAGTTTATTCGACAACAATCCCTAACTCGACCCCCACCTCACCCTCTGACGCTCTCTCATTTGCACTCTCATTTTGGCAACAGTCTTTTGTGTCCAATAACTGTCGAACAAACATCAAATGGGCTATTTTTTAGTATTCTCTTCGATGCAACTGCATCAATAAGTATCTGGCTTTTAACGATTCCATTTTTAGAGAAATTAGCGAAACACTATGGAATCCTACATGAAGTATACCATACCTATACTTTTGTAAATATTCAATGTTGTTCTTTGAGAACTTATTTTATCTGAAATAAATACTGTTTAAACTAAACTAAAGTATTTTTAGATAAGGCGTGACGCCACATGGGATTCCCTCGATATCTCGACAATGTCGTGTTGAAATCAAACAGATCCAAGGTCGAAAATAAGCTTTATACTCACCAAGCGAACCCTACCGTGTGACAAAGGCAAAAAGATGAAATAAATAGAATAATTCGCGCTTTACATAAGTATTTTATAAATTTTCATCTTATTTTCACTTAATTTACATACAACTTCACGGAAACAGTTTCGAAACAAGACTTCGGTTACCAGTTTTCTTTTTGAAACTTGAATGCCAAACAACATTCTACATGATGTAGGATAAGCACAGTTAGGTCAACAGTAGCTGAAATTAAATTACGTTGTTGTCAATAGCAGTTCAGAGCAGGGTCAAGTTGTCAAAAATACAAAGCGATCATTTCTTTCAAATTAATCGATCACATTTATTGTCGGACGATAGCCTTCAATTCTATTCACATTCTCATTTCCATTTCACTCCTGCTGAAGAACAAAACACCTCTCGGATCCAAATGCTCCCAGGGACGTTTCTGGGTAGTTCAGACTCGGTGTGTGCCACAGTGAGATCCTCAAACTTCCAAACTTTCATTTCAAATTGATACCATAAAAAACTTTCCGACATTTGATGATCGGTTTTGAGAAGGAATTTTCTTTATAGATTTATGTACAGATTACATTATATTCGCTTGATATTTGTCCTTTTCTCCATAATTATGAGTAGACTTTGTAATTGGCCTAACAAAAGACTTCTTGTGGTACATGATACTGCTATATTGCGCGGGGCCGTCGAGAGGGAGGGGGGGGTAGTAACACCGGGGCCCGACGTTATTGGGGACCGCCGATTCCCGTAATTCCCTGAAGGCGGGATACTCGTGCGTGCGGCCCCTTCACTGCACGTCACATTTAGACGAGCAGTGAAGGACTCTCACGTAAGAGAATCCTGCCTAAGGCAATTAGAGAAAATCGGCGGGCCCCGGTGTTCCAAAATGACACTATTTGTGTGCATTTACGAAAGCACAATCTCGATGTATTGCTAGCTTACGCAGTTACAAACTTGGAACATTATCAACATTTCAGTTCTGCGCGAAAAAGAAGTAGTGGGTCATACTATAAAGAATAAATGTATTTCAACCAAGAATCGCTAGTTCTATATTTGCTTAGAACTAAATGTTTCCAACTTTTGAAATTTGAACCATAAAATTTCCAACTTTCAAAAATCAGGGTCCTCATTGAGGGGGGGGGGAGCTACCCCCCCCCCCCCCCCCCCCCCGTCGGAACGTCCCTAAGTGCTCTTCGTCTTTGCTGGCAAAGAGTAGTCTCTTGCGCATCCCATTTACTTTCATCTAGGTGAAAGGTAGTGGGGTGCACAGGGGACTAGGCGAAGAGGTCATCCCGCACTTTAATAGCACAGCCAAACTGAACGCACACCTGGCACGCGTCACTAGCCAAATCGGCTTCAGAGTGACAAGAACCGATCTTGTCGGTTTCTGAGAATTTCACCCAAACAGGCCGCCAACAAAGTTATCCAAACTGCTCTCCAGTGTCCTTCTTAACCCTTTTGGAAAAAATAATTGTGTACGCCATGTGTCCTGGTCATATCTTGATACACCCAAACCGGCCTCTCGACTCAGCAATTGCATTCAAACCCAGACCGGCCATTACATTATTCTATAAAATACACCTGCAACTAATATATTTTACTGATGTATTTTTCCAGTTTGTCATGCCTGTAAACTGAAATTATTTACCCTCATTCAAGAACGTAACAAGGGGGGGGGGGGGGCACATCCTCCCACCCCAAGTTGAAATGTGGGTGACAAGTTGAAAAGAGTGGTGGATAAGTTCGCTGGTCTCTCGAGCCAGAAGTCGCGGGATCGTGGATCCCCGGCTGAGAAAAGATATGGAGGTATCTGAACCCTCTCTGGTAGCATCAGTTGCGGGGTTGATGATGTCACGGCGTGTCGTCCTATTGGGTGGGGAAGTAAAATGGCTGTCCGTACGAAGAGAGACAGACTCCACACAGGCTAAGGATCCAGTCGTAGAACACAACAAATTGGAATTCTCTGCTCCTTTCGTTATCAGACTCGCTTCTAAATTTATTCGTTTGGTTATTTTCTTCGTTTGCGTTTTGTTTTACACTGACCTCTAACATGCAATTTTAAAAATGTAGTTTACATGTATACCATATTTTTTCTTTGTTTACAGTAATACGATAACACACTGGAAAGGCGTTCATTTGAATCAGTTCCACATATTTATTTTTTAAAATAGAGTATAGTTGATTATTTAGGAGCGAAGGAAGGCAAAAATATTGGGGGTGAGGTGGGGGTGGGGCTATCAGAGCTAATCCCACGGGGACCACCATGTATGCTCACCGTGTGCTGTGCAGCAGCATCCGAGCCGCACAATGGTTAGGTGTTGCATGTGTGTGTGGGGGGGGGGGGGGGGGTAGCACAAGAGGCGAGCCGTATCCCATTCTCGGTGGTGAGGGTCTGCGGGCTTTCTCTGGGATATTTTGAAAAATGAGGGCCAAAACTCACATGCTCAGTGATTCTGAGGCTGCTGTGACTGACTCCTCACATGAGGACTGTTGAACGCTGCAAATTCGAATTCTCTGCTCCTTTCATTATTAGATTCGCTTCTAAATTCATTCGACTGGTTTACCCATTCGTTTGTGTGTTTTTTTTTTCTTTATTTGGGAGCATGTATTCCCTCTAGATCATACTAGCATGCCCAACACTCTGTAAAAGTGCGCACGCGCGCGCGCGCGCGTCTGTGTGTGTTTGTGTATGTGTGTGTGTGGGGGGGGGGGGGGTAATGCAGAAACCTTAGATACATTGCCCCCCCCCCTTCCTCCACACCCGTTCAAATTGCTCCCCGGCGCCTACAAAAGCTCGGGGTTTTCAAGTTATATACAGTAGGTTTAATATATATTCCCATATATTTGGTATCCCGTTTGTATCTCATTCATAGTTTGGGGAGGTTGGGGGTTTTTTTTGAATATCTCGAAGCAAATTCTCAGTTCAATACTGAGTCTTATATTCGTCGTTCTGTCATTTATACTCCACGTCGGCACTTACCGGCTCTGGAAGTGTTTTCTCCATTACAAACCTCAAAATATCCACTCAGGTGCAAGGAAACAAGGGTTTGGGGACCCTGAAATTCACAATTTTCCTACCCCGGGCCCAACTATGGTCAGCCATTAGCAGCGAAGGCCCTGCTTCACCCCATAATAGATCAATACCCACCCTCTTTGCGAATTTGTGGGTCTGCTATTTAGCTACATGCCTTCCCCTTCCAGAGCGTATTTAGTTGCAAAAATGGTGGGGGGGGGGGGAGCGGGGGTGTAACATCTGCTTTTACGTGGGGGATTATGTGCGGGTTGTCTTCCCCACCCACCCACCTCTCCCCCCCCCCCTACACGGCTCTCCGCTGCCTTTCTCACTCTCACTCCGAAGATCGACCCTGATTGCAGGCCTGTGGACCACGGCTTTATAGATTCATCTCTTACGAGAACCGCGACAAATCAGTGGCTGGCCAAAGAGTTATTATTATTACTATATATAAAAGAGCGTGTCTGTCTGTTTGTCTGTTTAGGCATGCAAATAACCGCTGCATGAATTCAGATGAAATTCGTCATCAGTGTTCCTTGGAGCACTGGGAAGGTTATTAGTGGGCTCGGAAATGCGCCGTTCTTAATGTTGTTTTTTTTTCATTTTTTTTATTCATTTTTTTCGTTTTTTGTTTTTTTTTGTTTTTGTTTTTCTATAGTAATAAATGAGAATCGAATGACCGGAGTGTCCCGCCTTCTAGGTGGGCTGGGTCGAAAAATGCGCCGTCCCAATGTTGGTTTTTTTCTGTATTTATTTTTTTATACCATCCCGTCTGCAGGTGGACGGGCACTCCACCTATAGTTTTGAATAACGCCTTGAAGTTTTCTGTTATACAAAACGCATGTTGCTTGTTTCAATATTTCATCCCCTGGGTGCTAGAATGTTCTATTTCCTTCAGGGGCATAGAAAGTTCTAGCCCTTCGGCGACAATTTCTTGCCAGTTTTTTTTTTTTTGGGGGGGGGGGGGGGGCATTTTACGTGACAATATTCTGATGCGTCTTCATTTATATTGAATATGACATCTGGAGGTCCATTCACACTGCTGCGATGCGTCCGACCGTCGGGCTTTTAAATAGTAATGTTTGTACAGGAGCATTCACACTACCGCGATGCGTCAGACGCGACCGATGCGCTGGTTGTCGAGATCGTTTTGAACCCATTCCAACGATTTTCGCAGACCTTATAAGGTCTGCGTTCACGACATAACGCTCGGTTGAGTTCGGATGAACTCGATGACATTTGATTTGCTTGTTTTCATTGATTGTAGTTTTTTCAAACGTGGTCGAAATTCAAAGTTATTTTTTTAACCTTTAATCATTTTGATAATTAATTCAATAATTAATTAATTGCACGAACAACCATAACATTTCCAAGGAGGAAGTCATTCGGGAAATCCAGAAGCATGAAGTGCATAACAAGGCTTTGCACAGTTCAGCGATCTGAACGTAGTGGCTACCCCTCTATGTTCAGATTCTTCCCATTCAATCCAATAGAAAAAGTTCCCATCAAGTTTTTATGGGAACTCAAAACTCGAAATTAGGAATATATATCAAGCTTTCGCCCTTATTACTGGCTGCAATCGATAGTACACGTATTTGCTTACATTTGGGCAGAGTTTATTAATCCAAACTAGGTTTTATCCTTTAATTATCGTCATTTGTGTACTCATGAGGCGGCAACGGAGATTTCGAAATCGGTCAAGTTTTTGTTTAAATATAAAACAGTAAAAACAATAACCCGGTAATGACGCCGAAACGAATAGACCTTTTCATCGATGCGGAATAGGAAATTCGATCGCAAATACGGAGAATGGGTTTGATAGTCTGCTCTGTGCGAATGCGACCGAGTTTGACGACCTCCTCTGTGCGAATGAGATCAAGATACCGATTCTGCACCGATGAAAAGGTCTATTCGTTTCGGCGTCATTACCGGGTTATTGTTTTTACTGTTTTATATTTAAACAAAAACATGACCGATTTCGAAATCTCCATTGCCGCCTCATGAGTACACACATGACGATAATTAAAGGATAAAACCTAGTTTGGATTAATAAACTCTGCCCAAATGTAAGGAAATACGTGTACTATCGATTGCAGCCAGTAATAAGGGCGAAAGCTTGATATATATTCCCAATTTCGAGTTTTGAGTTCCCATAAAAACTTGATGGGAACTTTTTCTATAGGATTGAATGGGATGAATCTGAACGTAGAGGGGTATCCACTACGTTCAGATCGCTGAACTAGGCTTTGCATAACTACAAAGATATCGAATTCAAAAAGAACGTTTGGCTGGAAGTTTCAGTGAAGCTTGGAATGGAGGGCACGCTTTGTTTTGTTTTTCTTTAAAGCAAAGTCCAACCATTGTCTAGAAATAGAATTTCAAATTCACTCACATCATGAGATTATCAGCAGGACCTGTAGTGACGACAGGGTAGGGTTAAGGAGGCCGGCAGTACCGAAGCACAGGAAGGTAAAAATATTGGGGGGTGGGGGAGGTAATTTTTTACATCACAACCTGAAACAAAATTTTATTTCAGTTAAGTACACATGAATTTATGCAGATTTGGTATCAGAAAAATGGTATCTCAGTGAATGGAATGAGTCAGGCAGATAAACTCCTTCATACAAGTATTGATTCAAAACATTAACACTTTTCATGTGAAGTGTGTGTGTGTGGGGGGGGGGGGGGGGGGGGGCTGAAGCTGGGTAACAAAGTTAATCTGGAACTGAGCCACATCATTTTTGTTGAACGAAAAATAGAATTGAATTAGGCCTCATCAAATAATTATACTTACTTACTAAACATTTGCGGGAACACAACTAAAAATTGGGTAAGTTAGCTATAGTTGCAGAAAGGTGCCCTTAAACTACAGTACATAAGTTCAGCATGAATGTTTCTTTGGAGTCTGCTAGATATTTGGTCTGCCTGTTGCAGTCCATTGAAATTTAGGGACCCACAAAAGTTAAGAACTCAACAAATTGTTATGTAAAGAAGCAAAGCAAAAGAGGCTATTTAAATATAGCCGTGAGTTTATGTTTTTCCTTTTGTAGTTCACTGAAATTTACAGACCCGATGATTTAAGAACTTAACAAATTGGTGCTTGAGCCTAAAAATTCATAAAATTATAATTACGTGCTATCTATACTGCCATATGCGTACGGGAATTTTTATTTTCTGGGTGGGGTGGGGGGAGGATGTGGAGCTGAGGTCCACTTCATCCGAAAGAATCTTGAGTGCCTGAAAAAATACTGACTGCCCTCCAAAAATTGTTTCACCCCCAAACGTGTTTTGGAACAAATTGTGTCTGAAAGAGTCAACTTACAGTAAATAATGCGGTCCAACTTGATCTGACATTGTTACGCTATGCCATAAAACCAGTCTCATCTTCATATAGTTCACCGCCTATCGTTAGATTCTGTAATGCAGTAAAATGGGCTATTTCTCTGCGTTGAAAAAGGTAACCTGTGGTTCGCTTTTTCAACGCAATGCAATGTTGCATTCAGCCCGGCTTGTGCGCGTATAGGCCTATCTTGCTTTCGGAACTTACAGGCTCCAAATTTACCAGATTCTCACATCGAAAGGGTCAACTGACAAGCATAAAAAATGTATACGACTCATCAACTGAAGATACGAGCGTATACAACTGGGCGTATAAAAAAATCGATAAGGTGACATTATATTTTGAACGGTTTTAGTAGCACCGAACCTCCTTCGTTGTTATGGTTGATAGTTTCTGGTGTGGAATTGAACACCGAATCTGTCGATCTATGATTTTAACATGTTACATTTGTGTGAACATGTGAAAAACGATATTTGAAGGAGAAATGTGCCCGAGAAATTCATTTTCCGAGATGATCAGCAGATGTTTTTTCATACTACAAGAGTCGATTTTTCCATTAAGTTGTGTCGTTTCATTGTTAAATATTGTTTTATATAACATACTTACTGATTTTGCTTTCTTCGGTCATTCCTTTTATTAAAAAAATCTTGTTTTCGGTGATCTTGCATACAATGCGACTGAAACTTTGAGATAAAAATAGAAATCTCTCGCCTCGCTTATCTCCACTTCCGGCTAAAGGTTTATACGGTTTATACCCTGTGTGTGAGGCTTGTCATTATATGAAAATGTACTACAAGTAGTGGAAGACCAATCTGAGACAGTCAGACTAGGCTGGTTTTTGTAAATGACTTTTACTCCGATCTCATTATAATTACATGCAATTTTCAACAACTAGAGTGATGTCACGCATGCAGACCGACTGTCCCAGAAATGGCAATGCTTAGACACAAAATAGTCAGAGTTATTTTTTGTTAACTGTTTACCAAATGAATCTGCCACATCTGCACTAGTGATATACAAAATTTGCTATCCAAATTTTATTTTTTTATTTCTCTACTTCAAAACATACCTCATGACCTATTAATGGAACAAACTTGATGAGCTTGTTCCAATAAGCCATAGTTAGAAGTAATGAAAGTGTCAATGACACTGTAGCTCAACTTGTTAAGACATACATCTATAGTATGTGACACAGCAATGACAAACATCTAGGTAATGACCTGATAACAAAGGTACATATAAAGTATTGAAATGGTCTGTACATAAATACTGACCGTAGCCTGTAACAAATGTATAGGTAAAAGTATTGTAAAGGTGGGCGACAGTCAGATGCTAAACTAGAAAAGAAATCTTTGAGTCCCAGAGTGGGTCTGACTGTCACTGAACTCCAAAATATTTGTCCTCATAGCACAGTGATAACAAAGGCACCCAAAAACACTTGTTCCTGTCCCAAGGTGATCACAAAGGTACCCAAGAAGTTTCATGAAGATCAGTTCATAAATACAAGCCGTATAGAAATTGACAAAAAACTGATTGGACCTAATTTTGGTACAAAATGGCCACTGGCAGTCATCTTGAATTTTGGACCGCACCCAGAAACACTCGGTCTCGTCCCAAGATGATAACAAAGGTACCCAAGAAGTTTCGTGAAGATCGGTTCATAAATACAGCCTCTAGCCCAAGCACTATTGACATGTGCACTTACTGTGTATAAGTAGCACTGAATAAATCAAAATTCATCTAATTTGCATAATTTCTGCACGAGAAAAAACCCTGTATTATATGCGATGTATTCCATGTTACTAAACATTCATACAAAAATTTATTCAAATCAGAACTTTCATACAGAAGTTCTGTACAAAAAACTGATTGCACTAATTTTGGTACAAAATGGCTGCTGGTGGCCATCTTGAATTTTGGACCACACCCCAAAACATTTGTTCTCATCCCACGGTGATAACAAAAGTACCCAAGAAGTTTCGTAAAGATCGGTTCATAAATACAGCCTCTAGCCTGAGCCGTATAGAAGTTGTGTACAACAAGAGGTCCCAAGGGGCCTTAATCGCTCACCGGGCAAAGCGATTCAAACAAAGTGGTTCAAAGAAGTATTTGGGGTCACATTCAGTCAGACATGGTTCATCAACACTACAAAGGAATGAAGTCATGAAAGACAAATTTTATGGAACTAGGGACATGGTTTGAACTAACTTGAATCTTACCCCCCTAAGGATGCTGCATACCAAATATCAAAAGCATTCATCTGCTGGATCTGAAGAAGATTTTTAAAGAAAATTCCTCAATTTGAACTAAGTTATCATTCGGGCTCCCACAGTGAGCCCAAATTTGAACCCAAGGACTTGGATTTAACAAACTTGAATCTCACCCCCCTGAGAATGCTACACACCACATATCAAAACATTCCGACTGCTGGATCTGAAGAAGAAGATTTTTTAAAGAATATACCTCATTTTGAACTAAGTTACAATTCAGTCTCCCACAGTGAGGACCTAGGGATATGGCTTGAACAAACTTGATTCTCCCCCCCCCCCCAAGGATGCTGCATACCAAATATCAAAACATTCCAACTGCTGGATCTGAAGAAGAAGATTTTTAAAGAAAATTCCTCATTTTGAACTAAGTTATCATTCGGGCTCCCACAGTGAGCCCAAATATGGACATAGGGACATGGTTTGAACAAACTTGAATTTCATCCCCCTAAAGATGCTGCATACCAAATATCAAAACATTCTGGCCGCTGGATCTGAAGAAGAAGATTTTTAAAGAAAATTCCTCACTTTGAACTAAGTTATAATTCGGGCTACCACAGTGAGCCCAAATATAAACCCAGGGACTTGGCTTGAACAAACTTGAATCTCACCCTCCTAAGCATGCTGCATACCCAATATTAAAAGATTCTGTCTGCTGGATCTTGAGAAGAAGATTTTTTAACAAATTTGCCTGAAATGCACTAAGTTCGCATTCGGGCTTCTATACTGAGCCCAAATTTGAATCCAGGGGCCGATTTGAACAAACTTGAATCAGATCCACCCCACAATGTTGCATACCAAATATCAAAAGATTCTGCCTGCTGGATCTGGAGAAGAAGATTTTTTAAGAAATTTGCCTGAAATGCACTAGTTAAATTCAAATTTGGGCTCCTATACTGAGCCCAAATATGAACCCAGGGGGCCGCTTTGAACAAACTTGAATCAGATCCACCCCACAATGTTGCATACCAAATATCAAAAGATTCTGCCTGCTGGATCTGGAGAAGAAGATTTTTTAAGAAATTTGCCTGAAATGCACTAAGTTCGAATTCGAGCTTTTATAGTGAGCCCAAATATGTATCCAGGGGGCCGATTTGAACAAACTTGAATCACATCCACCCCACAATGTTGCATACCAAATATCAAAAGATTCTGCCTGCTGAATCTTGAGAAGAAGATTTTTTTAGAAATTTGCCTGAAATGCACTAAGTTCGAATTAGGGCTTCTATACTGAGCCCAAATGTGAATCCAGAGGGCCGATTTGAACAAACTTGAATCAGATCCACACCACAATGTCGCATAGTAAATATCAAAAGATTCTGCCTGCTGGATCTGGAGAAGAAGATTTTTTAAGAAATTTGCCTGAAATGCACTAAGTTCAAATTCGAGCTTCTATAGTGAGCCCAAATATGAATCTAGGAAGCCGATTTGAACAAACTTGAATCAGATCCACCCCACAATGTTGCATACCAAATATCAAAAGATTCTGCCTGCTGGATCTGAAGAAGAAGATTGTTCAAGAAAATTCCTCATTTTGAACTGAGCTGCAATTCGAGCTCCCATAGTGAGCCCAAATATGGACCTTGGGACATGGCTTGAACAAACCTGAATCTCCCCCCCCCCCCCCCCCCTTCCAGGATGCTGCATACCAAATATCAAAACATTCCGGCTGCTGGATCTGAAGAAGAAGATTTTTTAAAAAAATTCCTCATTTTGAATTAAGTTATAATTCAGGCTCCAACAGTGATCCCAAATATGAAGTCAGGGACTTGGATTGAACAAAATTGAATCTCCCCCCCCCCACCCCCACAACCCCCACAACCCCCCCCACCCCCACCCCCCACCCACCCCCTAAGCATGCTGCATACCCAATATCAAAAGATTCTGCCTGCTCAATCTTGAGAAGAAGATTTTTGAAGAAATTTGCCTGAAATGCACTAAGTTCAAATTTGGGCTTCTATAGTGAGCCCAAATATCAATCCAGGGGGCCGATTTGAACAAACTTGAATCAGACCCATACCAGAATGCTGCATACCAAGTATCAAAAGATTCTGCCCACTGGTTCTGGAGAAGATTTTTTTAATAATTTTTCTATAATTCATGCAGTGCTATCAGAGTTATGCCCCATACAGAGCCCCATGGGACGTGGCCATTTTATTTGAACAAACATGAATTGCCATATAGTAATGAATATGCACATGAAGTTTCGTGAAAATCGGACCAGTGGTTTCAGAGGAGAAGTCGTTTGAAAAATGTTCACGACGACGGACGCCGGGCGGCCGGTGATAAGTTAAGCTCCCTTCGGAGAGCTACAAAAATGATTAGGCCTAATTTCGGTACAAAATGGCCACTGGCAGCCATCTTGAATTTTGGACCACACCCAGAAAAACTTGTTCTCGTCCCAAGGTTATAACAAAGGTACCCAAGACGTTTCGTGAAGATCGATTCATAAATACAGCCCCTAGCCCGAGCCGTATTGACATGTGTACTTACTGTGTGTAAGTAGCACTGAAAAAATCAAAGTATGTATCCCATGGTACTAAACATTCACACAAAAAATTATTCAAATCAGCGCTTTCATATGGAAGTTCTACGCAAAAATCTGATCGCACCTAATTTTGTACAAAATGGCTGCCAGCGGCCAACTTGAATTTTGGGCCGGACCCCAAAACACTCGTTCTTGTCCCACGGTGATACCAAAGGTACCCAAGAAGTTTTGTAAAGATCAGTTCATAAATACGGCCTCTAGCCCGAGCTGTATTGGCATTTACACTTACAGTGCTGAAAGTAACATTAAATACATCAAAGTTTAGTCTAATTTGCATAATTTACGCACAAGAAAAAAACCTGTATTATATGTGATGTATCCCATGGTACTAAACATTCATACAAAAAAATTTTCAAATCAGAGCTTTCATATGGAAGTTTTGCGCAAAAATCTGATTGCGCCTAATTTTGTACAAAATGGCTGCCAGCGGCCAACTTGAATTTTGGACCAGACCCCAAAACACTCGTTCTCGTCCCACGGTGATAACAAAGGTACACAAGAAGTTTCGTAAAGATCGGTTCATAAATATGGCCTCTAGCCCGAGTCGTATTGAATTGTTGGCGGACAGACGGACGACTGGCCATGGCATAAGCTCAAATTTGACTTACGTCAAAGTTGTGCTAATGATAACAAGATTATTGTCAATTCTCCATATACAGTTAACATACAAGGTACTTATGCTTGCTATAGAATTCACCTTGGAATTTATGGAGTTTATGAAACTGAGGAACTGATTTTGACAAAATGCAAACTCTTATTTATCTCTTGTGGTGATAGATAACCCTTAAGGCCCTAATTCTGACTCTGATAACTTTTTAACGCAAAGGAACAGGTGCCCCAACATGCATTGTTTAGGTAAACTCAAAACTTGATTTCTAAGTACCTTGTCAGCTGTTTGTAGGCAAGTCTTGGCTGCCTCTGTAGGCAGCCAAGACTTGACGAGAAACAACTGCGAAGCTACTGGAGGAAGACTTTCAATGTATAGTGAAAATGTATAAAAATCTCCTGGCACTTAGGGGTTAAAAAGTATATTTGTAAGCTTAAAAGGAATGAACTGAACCTGCTGTGTATGGGGTATACTGGTACGACACTGTTGGGTCCTCATCTCTGTGACCGGTACCAGGTTTGGGATGACAGCACAAAACTGTTGTTACCCATCACAGTGCAATGCACCAAAAAACATTATTTGCAAGCTTGGTAAACAAATTGTAGAAGTCACTACATGTACAATTCAAGAGCAGGAAGCCACTCAGCCTAGACAGCTCAGCTCAGGGTCACTGCAATTTAGTGGAAGCTAAATACAAGACAAGAATCAAAGTGTTACTGCTTGTGACCTTGACCTTGATGATATGACAATGGGTAAAGGTCATGACACATTAGGTTATGGGTAACAATTGTGTGAAGGGTGAACAAGATCTGTCGCACTGATTCAATTCTACATACCAGACAAGGGATGTATAACAATATCAAAGTCTTACTGTCTGCAGGCCTTCAAATTACCCCAAATTCAAGGCCATAAAAGCTGTACTCAAAATAGGAACCATGCTAAAATATTGTCCTTGATTTGCCTCACTTGGAAGTATTTCAAATGTTTCAGCTGGTAGGGTGCTTTTTCTTCTTTGTATGTTGTATTGTGTTACTTTCAGCTTTAAAAATCAATAACATCCCTTAACAAGAAAAATGTTACTAAGGTAACACATGCCCCCCCCCCCCCCCCTGTGACCTTCACCTTGCAGATGCGGCGGAAACTATTATATGCGACACACCTTCTGACTGTTCTTAACATTTGTAAAAAGTTTAACAATTGTACTATGATTCGTTTCTGAGTTATGGCTGAGACATGAATATTGACCAATTTTTAGTGTGACCTTGAAATGTGACCTTGACCTTGAAGGTACGAACCCGGCTATGATGTGTGACACATCCTCCCATGGTCCTTTATAATTGTGTGAAGTTTGATGACTGTGGCTCTAACCGTGTTCAGTGTGACCTTGAAATGCTTGAGACACGATTTGTGACCCTGAACATATGAAGGTCAATTGTGACCTCTACCTTGCAGATGCTGCGGAAACCATTATACGCGACACACCTTCTGACTGTCCTTAACATTTGTACAAAGTTTAACAACTGTACTATGATTCGTTTCTGAGTTATGGCTGAGACACAAATATTGACCAATTTTTAGTGTAACCTTGAAATGTGACCTTGACCTTGAAGATACGAACCCGGCTATGGTGTGCAATACATCCTCCCATGGTCCTTTATAATTGTGTGAAGTTTGATGAATGTGGCCCTAACCGTTTTTGAGTTATTGGCTCGGACACACATACACACACACACGGACGGACACATGCACACTTCAATCACTATATGCCACCCGACTTAAGTCGGGGGGGGGGGGGGGGCATAAAAATGGATTTTTTTGCTGTAATTTGGACACATTTAAAGCCTGAAAATAGATGTTCCCAAATAAAGCAATCTAAAGGCTTGACTATCTGTGACCTTGACCTTGATAATATGACCATGGACAGAGTTGCGACACAACTTTTAGTGTTAAGCAATAATTTTACCAAGTATGAAAAAGTTCTGTCAAACATACAAAGTTATATGGCCTGGAGTAGGGCAGTATAACAATATAAAAGTTTTGTAGACTGTGACCTTGATGACATGATTTTGGATCAAAGTTGGAAACCACCTTTGAGTCATGAGCAATAATTGTACCAAGTATGAATAAGATCTGTTAATCATAACAAGGCAGCTACGCCTAGACAGCTCTACCGGGGGTCACTGCTTTTAGGGAGAGCTGAATACAAGACAAGAATCCAACTGCTACTGCTTGTGACCTTAACCTTCATGATGTGACAATGGGTCGAAGTCACGACAGAAGGTTAGGTTGTGGGTAACAACTGTGAAAAGTATGAACAAGATCTGTCAGACTCATGCAGATTCAATTATACAGACCAGACAAGGGCTGTATAACAATATCAAAGTCTTGTTGTCTGTGTGACCTTGACCCTGATAGTGTAACCTTAGATCAAAGTCTAAACACACTGTTGTGTCAAGAGAAATAATTGTACCAACTATGAATAAGATTATATGAACTAGATAAGGGCTGTATAACAATGTATAAGTCTGGCTGCCTGTCACCTCGACCTTGAGGATATGACAAGTTTTTACAAATGGGCATATAAAAAAGTAATATCAAATTTGAAGACAATCGTATAATTAGAACTGGATTTATCTTCTGGATAACATGGGGAGGAGGGAGGGGTGGATTGATTCCACACACCTTCCCCTGAAGTTTTGAAGACAGCACCAAAGTCCCTCACTCCCATTTCCTTCCAATCTGTATTACTTTTGTAGAACAACAGAAGTATGCTACAGACGGCATTTCTTTATATTTCAAACTGTGCAGCTCGGATAATGAGAAAAAAGTAAAAGAAATCAGGTCTGTAAATGCAATTATTAAAAGTTGTATTGATCATGTAAGAACAAAAGGTGACAAAGTATGTATTAGAAGCCCAATTTCAAATTTAAAGAAACTAAATTCAAAAATTGTTTTGAAAAGGGTTAAATTAACGCAAATATTAATTGAAACCACTGTGTACAGCGTCAGTAGACCCAAATGCCCCAAATGAAAAACAATGATGTTGTTACACAGTGTTTGAAGAAATAAAAGGTACAACCTTGAAAAGCAAAACTTTAATCCGAAACTTTAAGCTAGGAATAGTAAGTAAAATTGACTGCAAAAATAAGAGTTAAATATTTCCTAAAACCAATAAAAGAAATCACTGATGTAAATGCAATCATTAATTTGTACTGACCATGCAAGAATGAAAGTAACAAAGTATGTGGTAAAACAGGGGCGGATCCAGGGGGGGTGCTCTGGGTGCTCGAGCACCCCCCCCCCCCCCCCCCCCCACACACACACACACGCCTACTCACTACTCACAGTCATCCAAGAAAACTTGAATTTGCAGACATTCTGAAAGAGTGAGAACTTCATCCCAATCACAAGTATTACTGTAATAAGCATACGCGATTATTGTATTTCCGATCCAGCCTCCAATAATCTATCTTGAAAATTTAATTTCAATAAAATGTAATTGTTATAAGAATGTGCCTGGAATTTAACCAGTTACCAATCACTGCTTTTCCCAAAATTGTGAATTTCTTAAAAAAAAAATTAAAATATGCCAATATCCATACAAATATGGATGGCATTTAAATCAGTTGAGCTGATTCCAATGTCATCCATATATTTACGGTCTTATGGACAAAGTTTCCACGTATATCAGCTCTTTTCGTAAATATATCTTTGTTCAGCTGAATCAGTGATGTTGTAGTGACGTTCGCCTTCAGCAATAGTTTTACACTATGACAGATGATTGAATGGGACAATTTAATATTTAACAAAGAGCATTTAACATTGGTGAATGATTCACCAATGTTAAATGCTCTTTGTTAAATATTAAATTGCCGCAACAGTTGAACTTGCTGGATAATGCCTACAGGCATTCTCTAATAAACTTGAACAATTTAATGTTACAGAGCAACAGGACATCTAGTATCCAGACTTATTTCTTCGACAACATGAATAAAATAATTAAGCTACTTACCAGTTAAGATCAGTTGATGGAACAATGTATTTACACAGTGTACAAGTTTGTGCGTTCACATAGCATGGTAGAAGCGTACAAACTGAGACGGGACTTGGGTGTTTCAGAAGCGGATCCAGGATTTTGAAATAGAGGGACGTCGCCCTCTATACTTATATGGTCACAAACTGTTGTGATGCAAGTGTGCACATACTATTAATTTATAGTGCGCACTGGCTTCAATTATTTTATTAGAATTGACTGGGGCGTGCCTTTGCCTTTGGCACGCTCCAGTCAATTCTAACAAAATAATTTTCAACGACATATACTTTTTATAACTGATTAATAGATGGGGACGCATGCGGCGTGCGCCCCTCTATTTTCTCAGAAATGATTTCTGAGAAAATAGAGGGGCGCACGCCATGTGCACCCCCGTCTAAATCTGCCTTTGGGGTGTTTAACATTTAAATAGTATATGCATCTCAAAGTTGACCAGAAGAAATGTGATCCCCCCCCCCCCCCTCGGCCACTCACCCAGTGGCACCCACACATTCACCCACCCACACACACTCATACTTCTTGGAACTTCTGTCGCCCCTGCGTACAACAGGTATGTCATGGTGAAAATTATTATGTTTCTTCCAGGCAATCCCCGCATTTCAGTTAATTTGATGCAAAATCCAGGGGTGATTATATTTGCTTCTTGGTAGGTAACAATTTCGAATGATTATTTTGTTTTTCATTGGGCAGTGTCAGTACCATAATTGTTTTTACCAAATTTCAAGCCAAATCGGCAGAAAATAGGTTTAAGAGAAAAGACAAATATATGACCAGGATACGTCTCAGATAGCATCTGATGGGTTCCTAATTCAAAACATCCCCCAGACCCCCCGCTAATTGCTTCGCGCCTTCGGCGCTCGCAACGACGGCGCAGAGCGCCGTCACGCTGCGCGCCTTCGGCGCTTGCCGACCAACAATAGCACCCCCCCCCCCCCCTTATAAAATCCTGGATCCGCCCCTGTAAAATCCTAATTTCCAATACAAAGAAACTAAGTCTGAAAACATGTTTAAAAGGGGTCAAAGAGTCAAAAAATTTTCTGCATGTAGTCACTCTAAATCCTTCAAAATGTATTTTGGACCAAAGAAAAAATGTTGCTTAAATGGCCCCTGGGGAGGAGGAGGAGTAGAGAGGGGGGGGGGTGGGAGGTTACAGGAGTAAATTTTTATCCACATGTAGTCACTCTAAATTCTTCAAAATGCATTTTGGATCCAAGAAAAAAAAAGTGCCTAATTGGCAATGGGGGGAGGGGGGGGGGGGGGTGTTGGATGGGGGTAGGGGTATGGAGTTAAAAAAAAAAATTCTGCATGTAATCACTCTAAATACTTCAAAATGTATTTTGGAGCCAAGAAAAGAAAATGCCTAATTGGCGGGGGTGGGGGAGGAGGGAGAAGCAGGGCAATAACTTCAACATTGGATAATGGTGGTCATCGAACTTGACATAGACATTGCTGCTGTAGAGACATGTACTGACAAGAATTGAAATCTGTGAACTATTGTTCAAGTTAAGCCATAAAGAAAGTTTGGACATATGGGCGGACAGACAGATTGACGGACAGACGGATGGAGTTCTATGTTATATCCCGGGATACAAAGTATGTGGTAGAAGCCTGATTTGAAATTTAGAGAAACTAAGTTCGAAAACAGTTTTGAAAAGGGTTAAATTAATGCCAATATTATTTGAAATCCTTTATATAGGTTCAGTGAACCGTACCCCAAATGAAAAACAATAGCACAGTGTTTGAAGAATGAAAGATACAACCTTGAAAAGCAAAACTTTAATCCAAAACTTTAAGCTGGGAATACTAAGTAAAACTGACTGACAAAAAGGGTTAAATATTTCCTAAAACCAATAAAAGAAATCATTGATGTAAATGCAATCACTGAGTTGTACTGACAATGCAAGAATTAAAGTAAGAAAGTATGTGGCAAAGTCTAATTACCAATACAAAGAAACAAAGTCTGAAAACATGTTTAAAAGGGGTTAAAATCCTGCCAATATTAATGAAAATCACCGCAGAAAGGTTCAGTAGACAGAAGACATTGTCTCAAATGAGAAACACTGACACTGCACTAAACTGTTTGAAGAATTAAAGGTGTAACTTTGTAAACAAAAAAACTTTAACCAAAGATTTTAACCTGGAAGTTGTAAGTTAAATTGCCATACAAAAAAGGGTTAAATATTTCCCAAAATAACATGAAACATAATCAGAATGAAACAATCAATAGTAATTAATATTAATTTAAAATAAAAAAAACTTTAACCTTCACTAGAAAACTTTAACCACAAACTTTAACCCAAACTCTAAATGTTAACAGATAGACAGATGGACGAAAGTCATGACTATACCCCTGACTTTAAACAGTCGGGCTAATTATGTCCCAGACAAACAAATGTCAAAGTTTTTCTAAGTGTCATCTTATCATAAGGCCTGTGACCTTGAACTTCAGGGTCACAAACCATATTATAATTCACGACACACTGTCTTTTGCTATTACATATTGCTATAAAGTTTAATTGAAAAATATTCAGCGGTTAAGAAATTATGGCCCAGACAAACGTCGAACTTTTTCTAAGTGTCACCTTATCATAGGGCCTGTGCCCTGTGGCCTTGACTTTTAGGGCCACTTACCATATTATAATTCGCAACACACTGTCTTTTGATATTACATATTGGTATAAAGTTTCATGAAAAAATATTCAGTGTTTAAAAAATTATGGCCTGGACAAACAAAATGTTGATGATGGACAGATGAAGAGACGTTGAACAACTTAGAATCAGAAAAGCAGGCCTGGCATTCTGAAAAATGCAGGAGGGCAAAAAATCGCTCTCCTCAATCAGCTTAGGAGAGCAATTACCTTTACACAGCATTTTAAGTATCCAGTTGAACAAACTCATTGAAACTGAAACCAACAGACTACATCAGTGATTTTATTAACTTTACTAAGATAAAGAGAAATCTCTTAGACATCTAGATGTCTAACTTAACAACCGAACACACACTTGACAAGACCTGTGTGTGTACCCAGACCTGTTGTCCTAGAAAGTCATACGCCTACCACTATCACCTTCAACCCCCCCAAGGGGGGTTGAAGGTGGTAGTGGTAGGAGTATGACTTTCTTGGACAACAGGTCTGCTTGAATCTACAGCCACATCCTGGTGCAAGTGCTTCAAGTGACAGGATAGTAGTAATGGTAGTATATTATAGTGTCAATATTCCTTGAATAATTACCCCTCAATCTGTGATGTCAGTTGTTGAACTTGAAACTGACAGAAAAAAAAATATTGCTGTGACCCATTTTGCTTCAAATTGCAACTGTGTTTGGGTATGGTTGCAGCCATTACCTTTTACCACTAAACCACTTCCAAATGAAATTACGTGATGTTATGTGACTTCGAAGTTAAATTACATTTTTGCTTTACAACAAAAATTTAATGTGACCATAATACATGTAATCTCAATCATCCCAGGCCAAAATATTTAGGAGGGCAATTTTTCGCTCTCCTTAATTCTTTCAGGAGGGCAGTAAGGAGAGCTAAAAAATCGCTCTCTTGAAATTGCCAAGCCTGGAAAAGCTCCACTGACTTTGTCATTTGGAGCTACCAATGACCTTGACTTTTGACCTATTGGCACTGAATGCAATCCCATTATCAACTCCTTATAGGCAATCTGTGACTAAGGTTATAGTTTAGTATGCAAAATGAAAAAATATTATTGAATGGTAACAGAAATCTTTTGTCGACAACGATGCTGACAAATCAAATCTGAATGATCTCTCGGGTATTTGCTCCCAGGTCTACATTCTTAGGGCCTATAGGCAGCTCTCGCTGTGTGCATGGATGCAATGCCCCGGCTCGGCACGTGGCTGGAGATCAAGCTAGCGATCGACTACAAGCCATGGGTTCCAGGTGGCGACATATGAGTCCATCTACTATATTATACCACCTTTTTGTGTAAATGTATGAATGACCCCGGGAGATGACCAACATAAGCGCCCAGCTTTCTGTCAGATCCCCCATTACATACTAATATGGTATTTTGTTAGTATATATTATATTCTTGATGTTCTCTCTCTCTCTCTCTCTCTCTCTCTCTCTCTCTCTCTCTCTCTCTCTCTCTATATATATATATATATATATATATATATATATATATATATATAACTTCGTCAAATTGCCGTCATGCTCGGAAGTTTACTTCCTTCTAAGCGGCTTTCATTTTTGACTAATACTTATTCCGTTACGTTAAGTACCGTACCAATGTGTATCGCGTCATAGGAACGTAAAATTTAGCGTCACGCTGATCCTAATTCTTGAATGGGAAGTATAAAATCAAGTACCCGTTTATAAAATCGCCGATGCATATCTTCCTTGGGTGGCAACAAGTAAAGATATGTTCCGCATTACACGTTTTTCACTGTTTTCAATTCTAAATTATGGACAAACAAGACCGTATCATATCTTCCTTAGGTGGTAACGAGTGGAGGTATATTCCGCGTTATTGCGCGCATTTTTTGTTCTCAGCATAAGAATTAGAAGCATTCAATCATTTATCTCAACCTCGCCCTGGTAACAGAGGCAGAAGCGAGTTCGCAGGCAGTATTCACACATTCAACCATTCCTTGACCCGAATTGTTCAAACGCGTTGTTCTCCATATTCAAGTGTATTGCTTGTAAAACACCGTATCATATCTCCCTTGGGTGGTAAAGATATGTTCCCCGTTTCATGTTGTTCCCCGTATCCGAGTCTATTACGCGCAAAATAACTGTATCATATCTTCCTGATAATAATAATGATTGAATGCTTCTAATTCTTATGCTGAGAACAAAAAATGCGCGCAATAACGCGGAATATACCTCCACTCGTTACCACCTAAGGAAGATATGATACGGTCTTGTTTGTCCATAATTTAGAATTGAAAACAGTGAAAAACGTGTAATGCGGAACATATCTTTACTTGTTGCCACCCAAGGAAGATATGCATCGGCGATTTTATAAACGGGTTCTTGATTTTATACTTCCCATTCAAGAATTAGGATCAGCGTGACGCTAAATTTTACGTTCCTATGACGCGATACACATTGGTACGGTACTTAACGTAACGGAATAAGTATTAGTCAAAAATGAAAGCCGCTTAGAAGGAAGTAAACTTCCGAGCATGACGGCAATTTGACGAAGTTATATAAAATATTTGATGAAGTGTATATATATATATATATATATATATATATATATATATATATATATATATATATATATACTGTCACTTTTTTGGCGTTCAATATTGTAACGTATAGCATACTTTTTGAATAAATATTCTTTAAACTAACAGAAATCTATTTACCTTGACATTCGGCCTAGATGTAATGGCCCTGACACAAATTCACAATCCCAATCAATCAAACCTTATACAATGCAGGCAATTCATGTTCGAAGTTGTGGTTTTGTAATCAAAAGGAACTAAGTTACTCACAAACAAAAAATCTATTATGTAACAATAACCTTAACCTTCAACCATGAGATCCCAAGAGCAACCCCAATTATGAGCACCCTATGTGTGAAATATGAGTATAGTGCAATGAATGGTACAAAAGATATTGGCCAAAATCATTTGGGATGGATGGATGGCCAGAAGAACAAACTAATTAAGGGCCTATATAAGTAATGAAATTTCGTTTATTTTGAAAATTCTCACCTCTGATATTCCTTCAATTCAAATTAAATATACACAAAATGTACATCAAAATGAAGGTTGGGATGTATAGAACACGAAACACATGTGTAATCAACTCATAGAGTCGACTGTAGGCACCACTGGTTCCTGGAAGTCTGCTGCCGTATTCGCACCAGAACTGATAATTTAATAATATTTCAAGAAAACAACTTGTGGCCAAATGTGCTTTATATATCCAAGAACAAAGCTAGGGGATAAAAATTCTTCAAAACACGGCGACAGAGCTGCATTGGGGAAAATTCAAAAGCCTTTGCTTTTGTTTACGTATAAGTATACTTTCGATTTCCGGTCGACGTCATCGGACAGAAAAAAAGCATGTAAAAAAACAACGCCGTCTAAAATTAAATAATGAAAAAGATCGCCTTCATACAGTATACTGTTATTAGATAGAGATTGCACAGTTGCCATATTCAATGCAAGGTATCATGATACCTGTTGAAATTTCTTAGAATTACGATTTTGTTTTTCGATGGAATTTCGTGGTAACGAACGATATTTATTTATTTATTTATTTATTTACTGTTTTCCGTACCAGTACAATGATACATAACATTTACACATAACATTACACATACATAAAACAATGAATATAACAAAGGAAAGCATACATGTATAGGGTATGTGAAGAACAATAGAAATATATCCATGTAGGAGATCACACTTGCAGTAGGAGACTTCCTGACCACGTATACAACAAGATGCTCCGTGTTAAAAATTAGCTACGGTATTTTTGTCTGTCCCAGACAGTACAGCTGCGATCCAAGTCAGGTTTGAGAAAGGCTTGTAACTAAATTCTCTGGAATGTGCTAATCTTCGCGCATTAACAGAAGGCGAGAATAGAGCGAATTTATTGCCCGGCAGCTACTTATATCCGTAAATTCACATGAAACTACTTTTTAAAGTCCATTTTCGTGTTAATTTAAGGAGATAAAATTCTGCATTAGGGGTGTTGCCATTATGCTTAAGTCAACAAATCTGTCTACATTTTTCCATTTCTTTTTGTTGCTTCGCTTGTTCTACCACATGCGGGGCATACTTTCTGACTTGTGAAATTACCTAAGGGCTCGTGAGTCTGGAACGGCGCTGGAAGGCATTGTGTACGTATGTCATCACATGTGGTGTAATGTCATGGTCATAATTGCCAATCAAATAAATCACTTTATCCGAGGAGTTACTACCAATTAATGTTGGAGTGACATTACGTAAGTGCGTAAACAAGCATTCTCTATCTGGTGTGTACAAGGGACACTCCACAAGGAAGTGGATTTCATCCTCTATGCGATTGGTGCAGGTCGGACAGAATCTTTGATCTTTCGGGGTTGGGGGCTTTCTGTGCCTTCCCGTCTCGATTACCAGATTGTGAGCACTGATGCGTAGTTGCGTAAATGATGCCCTAATTTCCCTGTCAACCTTTTCTAAGAGGTAGTTTTCAAAACTGAACGATTTGTTTGAAGAGGCTAATAAATTCAGTTTATTACACGCGTGTATCTTACCACCCCACCACGTGGAATACCGAGACTCCAACTTTTTCCGTATCGCCGTAAACAATTTGTTTTTGTTAAAGGATGATTTATTCTCCCACACATGACCGAAGTGTAAATTGCCGAGGACACGCCTGATGCCCCGCGACCACGATAGATGTCCTAAGGTCGCGTTCTCTCTGAGGCATGCCTTGGCAATGCTACCTTCGTCACATTTGTCAAATAGATGGAACCAATATTTGATTGAATGCATAATGATTGATATATCCAGTGGATAAGCACCAACCTCACCTCTTGCAGCCAGGGTGCTGGCGTATTTACTTACACCTAGTGCATTTTTTATATACTTAGCTTGGAGGCTATTGTAACGGTTTTTGTCCAGTTTGTCCATTAGCTCCATATCGCCGTCAAGCTTGTCGAGTCTTAGTGCTTGTACTCCCCAAACTTCACTGCCATACAGGGCTATTGGTTGTATCAATGACTGGAAGAGTTTCATGGCTGCCTTAGGGTTCATATCACCAAGTGGAATTTTTTGTCGGAGGGCGAATATAGCCTTCAAACCTTTTTTAGATAGAGAGTCGAAATCAATTTTCCCTGTTGATTTGAACTCTACTCCCAGGTATTTGTATGTTCGACAAACTTCAATGGCTTCATTCTGATAGCTGAAAGGAGCGCGCTGATTCCTCCCACTTTTCGTAAATATCATAGCTTTTGTCTTAGCCGTATTCAGCGTCAATCTGTTCTTCTCTAAGTATGAACTCAGTCTGTCAAGGCACAGTTGAAGACCTTCTGACGTTTCCGACAAGAGCACCAAATCGTCAGCGTACATAAGACACTGTACTGGGAGGTTTCCCACTAGCGCCGGGGCACACTCAGGACCGAAAATGTGAGGAATATCATTCACGTACAAATTAAAAAGTTTCGGGCTGAGAACACACCCCTGTTTGACGCCGATATCAGAGGGAAACTGCTTTGTCATACCTGCTGGTAACTGAACAGAGAAATTTACTGATTGGTACATATCAGCTAGAACCCTAACAAAATTGCCACCTAGCCCATATTTACCCAACTCAGTGAAGAGTCTTTTCCGGTCGACTGTATCGAAGGCCTTTTTGAGGTCTACGAAACATCCGTATAGTTTTTTCCCCGATGCAGTGTATTTCTCTATTATGTGGCTCAAGGAGAAAATGTGATCTGCCGTTCTACACGATGGGCGGAAGCCTATTTGAGAGGGATGGACCAACTTGTTAGACTCCAAGTATTTTAGAAGACGGTTGTCCAGAATTTTACAAAACAATTTACTGACGCAGCTAGATAGTGCGATACCGCGGTAATTGTTGGTATCATCCGGATCCCCTGCTTTGTAGAGTGGTTTAATGATATTTCTGCGCCACACGTCAGGGAAAGCAGATGAATTCAGGATTGAATTAAATAGTTTCAAATAGAATGATGAAAGGGCTGGCATTGAGCACTTTATCATTTCGTTTGTTATACAATCCAGCCCACATGACTTAACGAATGATTTGCGCATGTCTGTCGAGCATGGAAACCATCTTTAATAAAAAATGCAGACAGTGTTGTCCTTTTCCAAAATGCAGTCCTATCGCTGTATTCGAAAGTGTTTTGAATGCCTAGTCTTGTTCTTGGATATAAGAAGCACATTTGGCCAAAAGTTGTTCAGATGAAATATTTTTTTATTATCAGTTCTGGTGCGAATACGGTAGCAGACTTCCAGGAACCAGTGGTGCCTACAGTCGGGTCCTCCTAAGCACCGGAATGACGCGGAATGATACGGAATGATGCGGAATGACATCTATTTCTTATTGACCAGCAAATTTTATTTAATTAAATTAATCATCAGCACATTCTAACATTGAAAAAATATAACAGGTGGTAACAAAATATATTTTTTCAACTTGACGAGGGACAGTTTGAAAACACCGGAATGACAGATCTATGACCAAACCATAGATGGACCAAACAGAATGATTATACGGCGGGTCCTACTAATTACCGACCAAAAACAGTCCAAAAGTTCTTATTACCGACCAAAAGCCAGTAAGTATCGACCAAACAAATAAATGAGTCCCGACCAAAAAAGATTTTTTTGTAGAATCTCGTAGGTTTTAGTCAGTGTTTTGTGGGTGATTAAAAATAGAAGTAGCGGCCGGCCTCCAGCCCGAGAGAATTTCCAGGGAAGGGGGTATCGTAGGGGATAAGGTGAGGCATTATTCATAAGTCGGGGTTTTGTCTCCGTAAAATGGGGTTATTGTGGTGTCATATATTGTTTCATGTATATTCTGAAAGTTGGAAATAAATATTGTTTAAACTAAACGAAAAGTGATGGCGATGAATAAATGAAATGTTTTAGCGCGCCGAAGGCGCGCAGGGACGATGTGGGAAGAAGAGAAGAGAAAAGAAAAGAAAAGAAAAACAAACAAACAGCAACGCCGGTTCGGTAGCGGGCCCGGTATCTGACCATTACAAAAAAGGAGTGGATAAAGCTCCAACAGTTTAGTTTTGAAGAACCGGGAGTCATGTGGATGGGGCCAGCCAGCATATATTCCCAGAAATTTAAATCTCGGGGAGGGACGGGAGACCCGGCAGCAGGTGAAGACTTTCCTCGCTCTTTGCAACTCCCACGGTAACAGGAGGCAAGTGATGGCGATGAATGAAAGGTTTTAGCGCGAAGGCGCCCAGGGACGATGTGGGATTTAAAAATCCCTTGCGACCAAGTTAACCTAATTTTGTTTCACTTGGATGACACAGACCTAGCTTACCTATTGCCTCAAATGAGATCTTAAGGGGTATCCACGCGGTTATTGTTTCCATGCAGTTCACCTTTGGAGTGCCATCAAAACCCAGAAAGAGAGAGAGAGAGAGAGGGGGGGGGGGCGCTCCAGTCGGTTTCGGCATGGCGATGATAAAGGTTTGAGTCCGCCACGGTAGGGCGAGCCAAATGTTGTGCCAAGGCAAATTGAATGGAGGAAGAGAAAAGAAAACCACAAACAGAAACGCCGGTTTAGTTTAAACAGTATTTTTCAAGAATTTGTTAACTGTATTCATTTCACAAGAAACGATGAAAGAATAAGCAACATAAAATACAATAGAACACAGAATAACAAAGATATTCAAATAGATATAGGTAGCTATGTCAGGGAGGGATTCGACAGAAAGCTGATAGCTTATGTTAGTCGTCTCCCAAGCCCGTTTATCAGTTTTCACAAGCAGATGGTCTAGGTTAGACGAGCTCACATGTCGTCACCCGATTGTCCGGCTCCTGGTACGTCTGATTCGGTAGCGGCCCCGGTATATTGACCATAGCGGTTACAAAAAAGGAGCGGAGAAAGCTCCAACTATTTAGTTTTGAAAAAGAGGGAGTAATCCATCGAGCCTTCTGGGAAATGGGATGTAATATATGAGGTATCTGGTAATCCTTCGGAAATTCCAAATAGCCCCCCCCCCCCCACCCCTCGAAAAAAAAAATTAAATGAAGAATTTTGTGAAAACATCAGTTGTATCACTCCCTGAGAAGTAACCAGTTTGGGGTTTAGAGTTTAAGGGTGTTAGCCAAGCTTTATTAGTCGTAATGAGGGGATATGGACTAATCACTACAACAACATTACACTTTCCGTTTTATGAACATAAAAACCTATGTTTAGCCAGTTGATTTCATTCAACAAACAATGGGATTAGTTAGCATTAAGTGATGAGCATCAGTAAAACTTCGGCCAATCAAGTGGGCTACTGCATTGTCGAAACACACTCCCTCGGGAGTTTCAATACCTATTAATTTTGTGTGTCATTCCGCGTCATTCCGGTGTTTAGGAGGACCGCTACAGTCGACTCTATGAGTCGACTACATATGTGTTTCGTGTTCTATACATCCCAACCTTCATTTTGATGTATACTTTGTGTATATTTAATCTGAATTTAAGGAATATGAGAGGTGAGAATATTTCAAAATAAACAAAATTCCATTAATTATATAGGCCCTTAATTAATTAGTTTGTTCTTCTGGCCATCCATCCATCCCAAATGATTAGAGGGGTTAAATGATTAAACATTATTTAATTAAATTACTGCACAGAAAGCAATGTGGAAAAGTGTTCGGGAATGGACAAATTGGTGTGGGGGGGGGGGGGGGGATGACCAAGACCAGGTAAGATTGTGACTTAGGGCCCTCTTCCTCTCCCGGCCCGGGAGGGAGCCCAAGGTCAGTCTTACAAAGACAAGAAAAGACCAACAGGGGGAGGACTACTTTTTTTTGGGGGGGGGGGGGGGGACAATGTCTACTTCAGGGGGAAATAACAAATTTGGGAAAAAATTACCAATTTAGGGGGGGGGGAGATGACAGGGGAAGTGTCTGACATTCAGACCATGTTTGAATTTGGATGCTAAAAAGAAACTGAAAATGGAATATTTTCCCCGACAGCGGCGTGCAAATGTCATTTAAAGGGTGGGTTTAGCGAATTCTGTGCGGTTCTGGTATTTAGGAGAAAAATACTAAATCCCAGAACCCCCCCCCCCCCCCCCCCAGAACCGCCTAGACAAAGGCAACTATAAGAATGAATTTACTTCTAGTCTTCTTTCCTGTAACGATTATTGCATAAAATAAACAAATTTCATCGTAAAACACTACGCAAATGTAATTTAGAGGGGGGGTTCTGGGGGTTCTGTGCAGTTCTGTTTAAAAATACTAAATACCAGAACCCCCCAGAACCGCCTAGACAAAGGCAACTATAAGAATGAATTTACTTCTATTCTTCTTTCCTGTAACGATTATTGCATAAAATAAACATATTTCATCGTAAAACACTACGCAAATGTAATTTAGAGGGGGGTTCTGGGGGTTCTGTGCGGTTCTGGTGGTTCTGTGCGGTTCTGGTGGGTTCTGGTATTTAGGAGGACCCCCGGCGGCCGACTTTGAGACTGACACCCGAGTGAGATACACTTTGCAAGCAAAGAAAATCCAAGAGTACTGGGATGACTACATGGCCAATCCTCCAAGAATGTCCACCACCAACTTCTTGAAGAAATGTGGAGCGCTATACCGGCGCAACAAAGAGGCGCGTACCGAATCCTAGAAGCCAGAGTACCACAGAAACTGGCATCGAATGAAGAAACTCTGTTAATTATTGTTCATTGTTAATTATTGTTCATTCATTTCATGTTCAAACATATTGTTGTACTGTTATTTGGTTATTTTTTGTTGATGTATTTTTGGTTTTTATTAGATGCTAATTAATTAAATCATCAATTTTGTTGTTGTTTATCATAATTATAATTCAAATGACAGTCAGGTTGTCCTTTATATCCAGGCGCGTATTTATTATTATGATCGTATTATAAGTAATAACAGGTGGATAATTCATTCTGAATTATGCACGTGTTATTACCAATAATACAATCATAATTAAGTAAAATGTCAGATTATTAGTACTCATAATCCAATCCTAGTCCAATATCATAGTCTAGAAAAATTGGGGGGGGGGGGGGGGGGGGGGTTGTCTCGGGGTGGATTGTCCTACATAGCTTGGGGCGGGTTGCCCTGGTGTGGATTGCCCCGTTTCCGATGTGTTCGTGTTGCGAAACTCATCAAAAGAATGGCCTCTGAACACAACAACATACATACGAAAAAAAAACAACAAAACAAATAACAATATTTAATGTTTTGTGAAACATATCTGAAGAACTGATGTGATGGATTTTCTGAAGGCTGAAATTGAGAGAAAAAAAAGACAAATAGAATCAAGCAATATTTTGGTATTATCTTTTTTGACTTCGTATATCTCAAATTACCCCAAATTGTCACAATGCCAATGGACATAGCTATAAAAATTCTTCTGATAATGGCAAGCCATCACAATTGATGATTATATGCCATTTTATTTATTTATTTAATTTTTTTTATTATTTGGAAAATAAGATAAAACTGTGTACAACTGTTGGTGTGAAGTGTTAGATTTTCCAGTGTAACATAATGTCATAAAGCAGTGATTCCGCTAGGGGGAAAATAAATCAGGCCGTATAATGATTAATGGGGCTACCAAGAGTCATCTACCACAGGTGGACCAGTGGTAAGGAAATTTTAAATTTGGGGGTTTCAAAACCCCCATTTCGTTGCATCTGGGAGATATTTTGAGATTTTTCACAGTGATAATGTGTGTAGGTTTTCACATTCTGAGAGCCAGTAATTATGTAAGAATAAGGACCAATGGGGAGAAATTCTCCCACCACTCATTCCCAACCTCAGCTTGCACAACTCTTTTTAATAGGCTAGGTTGTAGGCTTTAACAGAACACAGAGACGGCATTGAACCTCTACACAACATAATGCAAAATGACACAGGAAAGGACAATAATCTTAAAGTCCAAACCACATACTATGACGCCTCATTTGGAACGAGCTGAACAGGCTCGTTACAACTAGGGCTGGGGGTTCTGGTGGGTTCTGATATTTAGGAGGATCCACACAGAATTATAAATAGACATGGTTTTCATGGGCACGGGATGACATGTTTCCAAGTTGTATTCATCGGCAAAAGGATCGACTTTAAATTTTTTTATGAACAGGAAGACACTTGTGTATCTGATGCTTGGGCTTCAGCTATTGGCTGACTCAGTTCTGGTGACACGATTTGGTGGCCACTGTCAGCTTTGGCTAAAACTAAAAAAAATGAATCTCTCATCTTCCAGCCACTTGATGGCAGTTTGCTGTGTACCCTCTTTCTGATAAAACACACTCTCATATCGACGAGAAATGTTGCTAATACCAACAGTTTATTCTCCTCCATGTCAACAAATCCACGATTCAGGGAGTCAAGCATTGATGTTGTCAAAGTTTGAATGCCACGATCATCGCCGTGTTTTGCCAGGGAGCGCCTGAGCAAAGAAACGGAAGGAATTAGAATTGACAGGCTGGCTTCAGCTTCAGAAGCTTTTCTGGTTAGGTCCCTGAATCACCTCAGTGATGTTACAAGAATTTCCACCAATGCCCATTGATTTGCCGTCATTACTGGAATGTCAAACAGGCTTGCGTATTCCACTAAAGCAGGTTTTTGTTCCACCAACCTCTCCAACAGGTAGAACGTGCTGTTCCAGCGCGTTGATACATCCTGTATGATATGGTGCAGTTTCACGCCATGCTGCTTCTGCAATTCTTGTAACCTATGGTGCGCTAGGGGTAAGTGATTAAAGTGGCTGGCAACTTTCCGACCAATGGTAAGCATGTCATTAACAGCACATTGTGTATTGATACCATCGTGGATCACCAGTTGCAGAGTGTGAATGAAACAGGCTTGGTGATTTAATCCAGTGCGTTCTAACCCTGACACAGCATTGGCTGCATTATCACGTAATATTATCAAAACTTTCTGGCAATTAATATCCCACGAGGCCATCATTCGTACCACCTCTGCACAAATAGCTTCACCTGTATGTTGGCCAATGAACAAGGAAGCGTTCAAAACACACTACCGTCTTTCAAAATCATCCGTTATCCAGTGTCCTGTTAGACTCATCTAAGAATTACAGGCATGCTGTGACGACCATATGTGAGTTGTAAATGCAATGCAAGACATGTTTTGCAATTGACTTTTCAATTTATTTTTAATAAGTCCATATATGTGTGGTATTAAAGTCTGGCTAATGTGAGACCGAGATGGCAATTTGTAATGGGGTTCAAGGGCTGAACAAAATCGCTGAAATACAGTATCATCTACAAGAGAGAAAGGCTGTAAGTCTAGAGCAATCATTTCTGCCAGTTTCTGAGTTACATTCACTGATCGGGCATCTGGGTCACGCCAGAGAGATTTTTTTTTCAATCATTTCCATCAATTGCATTTGGTGTAACCGCTTTGCTGCTGCAGTTGTTGATGTTCCAGCTTGTAGTTTTTTGAGATTTGTTTTACGTTTTTCTGAATCTGCAACGGACTGGGACTGTTCAAACTGCCTGTAAAAATGACAGCGTGGTTATGCCTAAGATGGCTCGTCAAGTTAGTATTTGTGGCAGACTTGGCAGATGTGCCACCACGAGATACCGAAGCCTGACAAATCGTGCATTGGGCTTTTGTGTTATTGTCAATCTTGACCGTAAAATAATCCCATATTTTGCTTACACGAGGCATACTTATAAGTTTGAAAAATTGTAGAACACGGGTAAATCATCCAGTTCTAGTTTCGTTTCTATTTTCTGGAACTGCTGAATCTCCTTTTCCACATTCGGCAGTTTCTTTCACTTTCAGTGCAATCATAGGATTTACTCAGAATCAGGACAACTCAGACCTAAAGGAAGACAAGTCGGACGAGTAATCCGGCTTGCTTTCATTGTAAGTCTGACTTGTCTCTATTTTAGTCCGAATAGTCCTAAAGGTGGGCCGAAAGGTCTTGGTCAAATTGTTTTCAGCTTGTTGTCATGTAATCAATTACTCCAGTCGTGATCAACTTTCCCCGCGACCGAATGCCCCATGTGTATGGGGACAAGTGTTTCAGGATTTTGTGTCCATTTCTGGCAGTAGTCTTAACATTCAGGTAACCCCAGTGGTAACTGGTATGTATCTGCTTAAAACCATGCACCCTAATGAGTAAATAGTGCTATTCAGTTGAGATTACTTGCGACTGACCTGAAAACTTGATTTGAAAATGGTATGCACATATCGGCAGAATTGCTATTTTTTACGGATACCGATACCGCTGTTGATCATATACTGATAGACTCACATCTTTTAACAACTTGAGCCAGGTGAGTGTTTTAGGCTCACTTGAGTCTCTGGTTTAATTCATGTTCAGTGCTTGAATTCTGCTGAAGTTCTAATGATATTTTCTTTTTGACAATTTTTTTGTCGATACCTTTTTTTTTTCGAACAGCCTTTGATATTAGGATTTGTTTTATCCCTTCAAATTATTGAGACCTTTTGGTGGTAAATCAAACTTGTACTCAACTGACCTGGTCCCTATTGATTGTTCTTACCATTCAGTCTACATGTATGTGAAACATGGAAATGAAAATTATTCAGAAACAGATAAACATTTAATTTACTTGTACTCACCATTTTCTCTGGTTTGAATTCCACCCACCGAATATTTTCACCATACTTACAAACCACATGAATCCTAATTCCCAACATATTTACCAAACTCTCTCTGTCCTCATCAGGAGCCCAGCTATCAATAGCACCATTCATTTTTGGTCTGTCTTTGATAAATTTTGAATTCGGCCCTTCTACGAATACTTCTGTGAATTTTGTGTGATTTTCAACATATTCCACCCCCCATTTCCAAATAAGCTTATGGTATCCCCCCTCTCCAGTTAAAATTTTACTAATGCATCTGTAGAAACAGTTTCCATCTGACTAATTTACCATTCCAAACCTTGTTTTCTTAGTTCATTGTTAGATGCAGTGACACTCCAGAAGCTCTTCTGCAGTTTTATTCCAAACACTTCAAGGGCTTGAATTATTTTCGACAGCTATGTGCATTCCCCACTATCGACAGAGTTGACTGGATCAAATACTGTGACACATGTATATAAAATATTGAAAAGATGATTTACATGTTGTTCAAACAAAATCCCTAGGGTCAGATTTAGAGATGTTATGGAGGTCAAAGTTTTTTTTAACACAGTGGATAAATGGCGAAAATCTTTAAAATTATTCTCACAAATGAGGCTGGTTGCATTTACGTATGAAATATAGCATCATTGTAAGGAAGATTTATCAATTTTTTTCAAATTAAGGTCCTGGAGTCATATTTAGTGCTGTTATGGAGTCCTCTATACAGGCCTGGAAATAACCCATGAACGATCGCTTAGGTTTCGTGGGAGGTTACATCAATTGTAAAATATGTGAATGAAATAAAGGTTATGCCAAAGCAATGCAACATAATTTGATTAAGTTGCTAATATTGCATCAGAAGTTGAGTATTGCATCCTCATATGAATAGAATGGCATAATGTTTCATTTTGAATGAATTTCCACCAAAACAAAAAGCATTAACTAATGCCCAAGTTCACTTTGGCGAGATTGTGTGTTAGTTGTTGCTACTTATTTTGATGGAATTCCTGTTAAGACTTAACCCTTAAGGGCCTGGAGATTTTTATACATTTTCGATATACTTCAAAAGTCCACCTCCTGTGACTTTGCAGTTGTTTCTAGTGAAGTCTTGGCTGCCTACAGAGGCAGCCAAGACTTGCCTAGAAACAACTGACAAGGTACTTAGAAAACAAGTTTTGAGTTACCTAAACAGTGCTTGTTGGGGCACCTGTTCTTTTGCCTTAAAAAGTTATCAAAGTCGGAATTAGGACCTTAAGGGTTAAAACAAAATGACTGGTGTAGTGAAAATGGAGAAGTAGAGTTGGGCAGTATTGAAATTTGAAGTTTGGTATCCGTACATTTAGAATAATTTATCACATATTGGTACGGTATTCAGTGTCAACTGCATAAATGTACTCACACTGATACCAAATGGTTTTTCTGGTATACTGTCTGGCTGGGGGCATGGTGATTCAGTAGGTAGAGGTGCAGGCCGAGAGGTCCTCAGTTCGATTCCCACCTGCGGCAACCGTTGTGTCTTTGGGCAAGACACTTCACCCTCATTTCCCACGTGGGGGCACGGTTATGTTGTGTACTAAGGTGTACTGCATGTTGATGGTGCACCTGTCTTCAGTCAATGCTAACTGTATTATTCAGAGATTACTTACCTTTTTTGTCTCTATATTTCTGTTGTCAGGTACCAAATAAAAAGTTCTTCAGGAGAGAGGATCTAGTTGCGAAACAAGAGGAAGCATACTGGAAAAAACATGGTCGACTGAAAGAAAATGATAGAGCAAAAAACAAGGTACATATTTCTGACATTAAACACTGAAGGTCACTTAATTGGATATCTCTTTATCGAAAAACTGTGTCAATTGAATAGAACTTCCAAACACTAAACCGTTTACCTTACCTTCAATACAAATTTGACCTATTAATTGGATATAGGTTATATATACTATTCAAAAAAGTAGGGGATATTTGATAAAAGTGAGATATATGAAGAAATATATTTATATTTTCATCAAAAGACAGTTGAGGCATTGCAATGTGACATCTGGTGAATGATTTCAGTGATAGTTGGGTGGCTAACAAGCACACATTCCATGCACTGAGCTGTAGAAGACATGGATGGTCAGTCAGAGAATTTACCTCATTCAGTCCAAGACCTCAATACCTTGTAAATCCTCCTCGGTTCGTGAGACAAGTGGCATTCTCCTCACCAACGTCCAATATCAGCTTGACTGATGTTATTGCATTCTTCCTGCAGTGCAGTGGCGAGTTCCCGGACATTGGTAGGGGGCTATTGGCATTGTCATAGGCACCTGCCAAGCATATCCCAAACGTGCTTGATTGGTAAAAGTTCTGGACTAAGTGCTGGCCAAGGCAGTGCAGTGATGTTCTGCTCCTGGAGGAACTCTGTAGCGACACAGGCCCTAAGTGCTCTTGTTTTGTCATCTTGGAAAATGAATCGACAGCCGTGACATCGCACAAATGGCACCACATGAGCTGCTAACATGTCACGGTAGTACTGCCATGTGACACGCCCTTGGATGACATGTAATGCTGTTCTGCTTGACATGGTTATGCCTCGTCACATCAAAACCAATCCACCACCAAAACGATCGTGCTGCCTAACGGTTATGTCATGGTATCATTCGTTCCACTGTCACCACACTCTGTTTCACCTGTTGTGGCAGTCGAGAGTGAACCTCGATTCATCAGAAAACATGACGTTGCTCCACTGACGATTGTCCCAGCTCTGTCCTGCTCCACACCAACAATTATGCCTTGCTGTGATGTGACGTTCAGTCAAACGTGGAATTATTCGAGGTCGTCAAGCATACAAATTCCAGCTCTATAGGCAATTTCGGATAGTCTGTCCATGGACTTGCACATCTGTCGCTCGGTGCAGTTGTTTTCCAATTTCTGAGACACTTTGATGGTGGTTACGTAAATGCTGTGGTTCGGATGAAATTATCCTGGTTAGCGTTGTCACCCTTGGATGACCTGACTGATGTCTGTCATCAACATTGCCTGTCTGACAGTAGCGTGACCACAACCTGCTAATCACTGATTGAGTAACATTGAGAATTTGAGCCACTGCTGTCTGTCTGTTGCCAGCTTCCAGCATGCAACGGCACGTAAACATTTGTCACATGTCAGTCTTCGCATCCCTCAAAAGTTACGTTTCGACCAGAAACTATTGATGAACAAGTTTATACCAAGAAAAAAATGTTGAGACCTCAGAAAAAGCCAATCCAGTACAAATGTAAATTTCAAAACGTACCCTACAGACATTAACTTTCTGGTTGTGCGAAAAACCTGCACTAAATTTTCATGGGCCGGTGACATTCATGATCCTTACTAAACTTGGTAACATGTTGGTGTGTCCAGTCAGGCATGTCCAGTACCATTTTCCAAAAATATCAACATCAGTTTGGATATTCCCTACTTTTTTTGAATAGTGTAATAATTGCCTGATAATTCAATAAAAAAATCTTGTAATCTATCATTATACCCCCCGCAAACAAAGTTGGGGGGGGGGGGGGGGGTATATAGGAATCACCCTGTCCGTCCGTCCATCCATCCGTCTGTCCGTCCATCTGTCCATCCTTATAAGCTCAACTCCTCCTAAACCGTTTGAAGAATTTTCATGAAACTTTACGCAATGGAAGAACTCCATATGAAGATGTGCATGAAGCAATATAATTCCGTTCTGACATTTCCAAGGGGAGATAATCTAACTTACACATTTCAGTGTACCAAAATGGCTACAACTGAGGCGCGGGGGGTATCACTTTGTGAGCTTGCTCACAGTACCTCTAGTTGATTTACTTGACAACCACTAAATTCCCATGTTTATCAGTCCTCGGAATTAGCGACGGCAATTGGCAATGCCGTCGCAAACGCCACCGCCGTGGGGCATGACAGCAGCATTTTCTAGCCGTCGCAAATTGGCAGCTATAATATTTTTTTACTTGTCCCAATTACCTGAAGTCCGTCAGAACTGATCATCCAACCCTACATAACATATGTTTTATAGGCGTAACTGGTGTATAAAATCAATATTTGCGGAAATATCTAATATTAATTAATTTGAAAGTAAGTTTGTACAAAATGTATGTGGTTGAAATACTGTTAATAACCAGTTGTTTTTCATTTGTTTGTGTTTTTTCGAAAGAACCCCCTTGTTGACTGTGATGCACATTTAAAATAACCCAGGAATTCTTGGGCAATTCCTTTTTGACGTCACACCTTACATAAATACAACCAATCAAATTCTTCGTTTCATGAAAGTATGCTAAATTGGTGTACTGGGACAATGCGGCAGTTCTATTGGTCACTGATGTAATCTCAACAGAGCACGTGTAGGGCTGGGCGATATTTCGATATACCGGTAAATACCGGTATTGAAATCGGTACCGGTTAAATATCGTCTATTTTTGGCAATACCGGTATATCGTCTGTAACGATATTGGTTTGGGTCACATGATAATAAAATTTCAACATGTGTTTTTTCGTAAGATCGCATAGAAAGTTGCTTTGAAAATACAGGAAGTTTATCTTTCCTCATTTCGTGAACAAATGATAAACAGCGAAAGATGACGAGAGTAACGTTCTATCTCGTTTATCGTCACCGACATGCAAGCATTCAATGATTCATGGAGAAATTATGAAATAAAAATTTAATACTTGTTTGCTAAATTTGTTTATTTTTAATTAGTGAATTATTAAAGTAGCATACATCACACAAATAGTTTGTTGTTACACGGAAAACAGACCCGACTGTCACGGTGAATTCGTTGTCAGCAATCTGACACAAAAATGTTTCAAATCACACATATTCACAATTGCGAAATGTGCAACAATTTTTGTCAAATATAACAGAGGTGGTGTGATGCCATCACTGGGAGAAAACATTGTCGGTTGGTGATTGACACCTGCAGACTATCATGAAAGTGAAGGGAGATCACGTCTTGGAGGCGTGCTTAATATCAACATACCGACTGGCCTGACATGTGACAGATGACATTTGACATTGTCATCTGAGGAAGTTTACTGCTGGAAGATAGGAGAAGGGGAGGAGCTACTACTGGTTCTTTGTGAAACCAGGCCCTCGGAATTCCATCAACTGGACACCCGTTGTTTTGATAAAAAAGTTTTGTTTGCCACTGTTTTCATGAAGCCACACATACGCAATTAACACAATGTGACAATTGACTGGCTCAGTAATTAAACGCTTATCAGTCAAGAGAGGCTGACCATGTTTTTACAGGAATTAAATTGACAAAGACTAATTTACTTACATCCCAGATTCAGATGAAAGCCAGTAAACCCATGCTAATTTTATGGCTTATTTTTGTATTAAACAATAGGTTCAATAACTTTGTAGACATGGATTATTATGGTCTTCCATTCAAATCACTCATTTTCCCAGAGCAGTAAGTGATACTTCTATCTTTTGCTCCAAAAATATATTTTTTATTCATGATATCCCTTGCATTTAATATGTGTTTCACACACTGCTGCACGATATACCGGTATATCGCGATATTTTTTCTGATATCGTTACCGGTATTCAGATTCCCATATCGCCCAGCCTTGAGCACGTGGTCATGTTCCATTTTAATTTTAGCATTCTCCACTTGTGGCGTAATGTAAACTGTACAATCTCAAACAAACTGAACTGGAAAACAATCAATCTGTTCAATAAAAAAATAAATGCATTGAGCACAAAACAAGGGTGAGTTGGAAAATAATTCTGGTTGTGTTTATCGTGTCAGAGTCAACTCACCCCGTGTTGATGCGCAATGCAAATATTTCTATCTCTAACAGTTACTGTCAAAACCGATAGGCTAATAATGCATGGATGCGAGTTACAACCAGTCCCTAAAATTAGGACAACTAGTCAATCAATTGATCACTTAATCGAACTACAGATTGTCCAACTGACTACCCACCAGAGATCTCTTGTCCATTCGAAGTCAGCTGTTCTGATTAATGATTATTATTCACTTAGTGTCACAATACTGTCATCCAAACAATTCAATTCAAATGTGCCGTCGCTGATAAAAATTTGCCGTCGCAGAATTTTTGGCGGCAGCAATGTTGTGCCGTTGCAATATTTTCCTAATTCCAAGGACTGTGTTTATAGATCTGTTTGCCTTCAGTACATCCAATATAAGCATTTAAGCTATTAAACCTTGTTTGACAGAGCTATGTAAAACAAGGTGTAATAGAATTAATACTCAGTTTATCGTTTGATTACAGGAAAATGACCAAATTCTTGTTAATTGAATACTCCTGTCATTTGAATATTTTTTACTGAAAAAATGGCTATTGAATTAACAAGGTCCAACTGTACTCCTGAATTGTAATTTTGAATCTTAGATAAGTTTTTGAACTCTGTGTCCATTTTTTTTTATAAACAATAATTTTTTTTCACTCAGTTGAAATTGTTTTTGGTGAATAGGTATGGCCTATTTGAATGCCTCCACCATACATCAAATAACCAACAATCAGGTGCAAGTGCATTGGGCAGAGAGGATTTCATGCATCTCATAATACATGGCCATTACAATCAAAGTCAAATTCTTCTTAGTAAAAGATGTGATAAATCCAGGTATCACATTGGCTTGTTTTGATGCAGGAATAACACTGGGCTTGGAGTCATACATCCCCTCCAAGTTTCTAAATGGGGTCATCATATTGATCTAATTTCAAAGACTTGGAACAAAAAATGTCTTGAAATCTTTTTTGTATCCACTATGAACTCATGAAATACAAAAAACATAGCTTTGTTCTCCATGAGGGAGAGTGAAGGGTTCCCCCATAAGTTATTTAATGTAAATTGCTCAAGATCAATTTTGTTCATCAAGATCTGTAGGCAAACAACCTACAATCAAATATATAATGTTCATCAAGATCTGTAGGAAAACAACCTACCAGTACAATCAAATATATAATGTTTCTTATCCTCGCACCCAAATCCACAGATGCAAAATCTGTTGAATTTGTGAGCACTGAGATTATTAAATCGCAAGTGCAACTTTGAGTGTATTATCTGATTCTCATGGCTAGCGGTTCCATAGTATTCTGGAACAATCAAATCATCCTGTTTCAGGCAATGTGTCCATGCATCCCAAATATAAATTATTTTGGCAAAAAACCTTACAAAACTACTTGATAAAACTTTTATCAGTCTCGATAAAAGTGTAAAGAACATTGATGAATGTTACATGTCAGACTCACATGCTGATGTAATTAGTCCAGACAGATCAGTGTCACATGGAAATTGAAGGTCAAATCATAAGAGATTGTGTATAAATAGTATTTTACTGTCTAACAAATCACTGAAATGCTACAAAATTCTTTTCTGAAGTGATAAAATTTGTAAATTCTGGTCGCAAAAGTACCCTTATGTTTTCATCTTCAAAATTATTCATTCTGATGTAATAATACACATGAAAATGACAAATTGTGTGAATCTGACTCAGCTGCATACTTCATGTCACTTTGAAGTCAGGATGAGATATAGTGATATCACGCTCACCATACGGCTTCCGTCATCTGTTTGTGAACATTGTGTTTGCACTGCCCATCCTAAACTGCTGAACCAATATTTTTATACTAGAACCAATGGCCAAGACTTAGCTGGTGCAACCTCAATATTATCAAGGGCCAAACACAAATTTTGAACCCCCCAATCCCCAAAATTTGTATACAATACCGAAAATTAAAAGTCCTATCTGGTCCTCCATACTTTTAGTACTTGTGCATGCGCAGTACCCAGGAGGAGACCAGAATTGGTACAAAGCATCATTCTTTTGTTTGGCCCAAGTCAGTAAACATTTGAACTGACATCTGTGCAATAAATTCTCATTTTTTAAGATGCCAGACACAAATCAATGATGGTTTTCATGGAATCAACAGGGTAGCAGGATGTTGGAAGTGAATAATGGTGGTTTTGGATGTTCAGGGTTGTAACTTCATAATTGTTATGTAAAATTATTCATGTTGCCCAATTTCAGGATATGCTTCTGAACGTCGTCATTATAATATGACTCCACTGTTGTTTTTAGCTCACCGAAGGGAGCTTAACTTATCACTTGCCATCTGACGTCCGTCATCGTCCGTCGTTGTGAACATTTTTCAAACGACTTCTCTTCTGAAACCACTGGTCTGATATTTTTATACTGTACCAATGACCCAGACATAGCTGGTGCTAACTCTTAAAAATATAGGGCCAAACACAAATTTTGCCCCCCAATCCCCCAAATTTGCATCTAAAACCAAAGAAAACATGTCCTGAATGGCCCTCCATACTTCACCTCTACTGCGCATGCGCAGTGTCAAGGACGTCCCAAAATTGGCGCCATTAATCATTCTTTGTTTGGCCCTTCATCAGTTAACATCTGACTGATCTTTTTGCTTGTAAATCTCAGTTTAAATGATGCCAGACACATAAATATTATAGAAATGGTGATTCTAAGGAGGATATAGAAGGAGGAGAGGAAAAATGAGTGACAGAAAATTATCAGGGCTGTAACTTAAAATTTTTTAATGAAATTGTGTTAAGTTACCTATTTTCGAGGCAACAGCCTGTTGTGGTCATTCTTGTTATCAAGTTACACTGCTTGTTCAGTGTTTTCCTCTCTCCCTTTCCTTTAAGTCCCCTCTTGCTATTCTCCCATGCTTTTGGCATATTTTCTGGAATATTATTACTAAAATTTCTTGGGAGTTTTAGCTAGATAACAGAATGAATTCTGTTCTTTTCCCCATGTTTACGTCTTCACCTATGGGTGGTTAGGCGTAGTGTTCTGCATCTACCATCTGATGTTCTGCAGTTTATTCCCTGGAAGTCTCTGTTTTGCATCAGATAGTGTATTATTATACCCCCGCTTCGAAGAAGTGGGGGCTATATAGGAATCGCCCTGTACGTCCGTACGTCCGTCCGTCTGTCCATCCGTCCGTCCGTATGTCCGTCCGTACGTCTTTCCGGACATGAAATTCTTGTGTGCGCAACTCCTCCTACATTTATCAATCAATTTGGACAAAACTTTTCAGACATCATCACTACTAAGTGAACATGCGCATATTCCAAGATTTTTGATCTGCGACAATTTTAACCAGGTTTTCTCCCTTTGACTTAGATTTATTGTGTCTTTCCATCCGAACAAATTCTTGTGTGCGCAACTCCTCCTACATTAATGAACCGATTTTGATGAAACCTTTCAAACATCATCTCTACTAAGTGAACATGTGCATATTCCAAACTTTTTAATCTGCGACAATTTTAACCTGGTTATCTCTCTTGAACTTTGATTTAATATGGGTTTCTGCATGAAATTCTTGTGTGCGCAACTCCTCCTACATTTATCAATCAATTTGGACGAAAGTTTACAGACATCATCACTACTAAGTGAACATGCGCATATTCCAAAATTTTTGAGCTGTGGCAATTTTAACTAGGTTATCTCCCTTTAACTTAAATTTATTATGGGTTTCTACATGAAATTCTTGTGCGTGCAACTCCTCCTACATTTATCAATCAATTTGGACAAAACTTTTCAGACATCATCACTGCTAAGTGAACATGCGCATATTCCAAGATTTTTGATCTGCGACAATTTTAACCAGGTTATCTCCCTTTGACTTAGATTTATTATGTCTTTCCGTTCGAACAAATTCTTGTGTGCGCAACTCCTCCTACATTAATGAACCGATTTTGATGAAACCTTTCAAACATCATCTCTACTAAGTGAACATGTGCATATTCCAAACTTTTTGATCTGCGACAATTTTAACCAGGTTATCTCTCTTGAACTTTGATTTAATATGGGTTTCTGCATGAAATTCTTGTGTGCGCAACTCCTCCTACATTTATCAATCAATTTGGACAAAAGTTTACAGACATCATCACTACTAAGTAAACATGCGCATATTCCAAAATTTTTGAGCTGTGGCAATTTTAACTAGGTTATCTCCCTTTAACTTAGATTTATTATGGGTTTCTACATGAAATTCTTGTGCGTGCAACTCCTCCTACATTTATCAATCAATTTTAACGAAACCTTTCAAACATTATCACAACTAAGTGAACATACGCATATTCCCAAATTTTTGATCTGCGACAATTTTAACCAGGTTATCTCCCTTTAACTTGGATTTATTATGGGTTTTCAAATGGGATTCTTGTGAGTGCAACTCCTCCTACATTAATGAACCGATTTTGAATACATGTTGCACATTGTAAATGTGTTTTTCCAAATGTAAACCATATATGTGTGGGCTCTTTAAGTATTCAGTGCTGTTCTGTGGAAGGCCACATGCAAATACAAATTTCAACAACAAAAAATGATCTTTATGTATACATTTCCTTACGGCCTTCGCCTACATGATCAGAAATGCATTCCTCTGAAAACCCAAAGCGGGGGTATTAATCACCTTCAGTGATAGTTCTAGTTGGTAACTGATTTCGGGCCTGGGTGCCTGGAGTCTTCTTCTGGTGTGTTTACACTTATTGCTTACATTTACAACAGCCCTCTGTGTGAGGTGTAATTTTTGTCCACACTTAGGCTTGGGATCCATTGGGGCTCAACGTTACTTTTCAGAAACTTGGGCTGTTCTGAAAAAATATTTTTTCAAAATTTTTTGATTTCAATTATTTTTTCTATGTTAATGGATCATGTTATTATGTATTTTGATTGTCAGGGGTTGGTGCGAGTACTATGACTTTGTTTTCTTTTCACAATGAAAGGATATTGTTCAATTGTAATAAGAGGAAATCTTCCTTTGACTTTCATAATCATTGTATATGTAGTCAGTGTACTCGCACTAACTTCTGTTTTGTATGTGTTAATTTCGATGACAACATGGGAAGCGTGTGTCACGGTATGTTAGTGGGGAATTGGCCATTCTGGTCCTTTCCCCGCAGGGTCACTCTACTTTATCAATCTCTATTTCAGACGATCAGGAACAGGGTGATGTATCCGTGATGTCTTCCAAAAGTGTGCCTCCGTCGTCACAATTAATGAAGAGCTAGTGGAAAAGTGCTCATGTAAATACGTCAATTGCCTAAGAGGACCCTAGTAGGTTCGACGGCCTTTGACGTCCACTAGCTCGCCCGGTGTAGCGTCCATTCATCGAATGGTTCGGCAGCCGGGTTCGTCCGTTGCAGTCCAGAAAGGAGTTTTGGGTGATGCGAGCACTATAAATCAACCAAATGCACACCCAGTGACGGCGGATTAGAGGAGAGAACGGAGGAAGCCTTTTAGTCCGGTTCCTAGCTCGTCCAGGTCCATCCGGACTGCGAGCGAGAGAGGCCTCTCAACAACATCTGGCCCCAGATGTTGTGGTACAAAATGTTTTGCATTCGGAGCATACGTCCGCCGCTCGGGACGCTCTGATATATAGTCAGTCCGGAGCGACTGTCAATAAGGCTTCCTCATCCTCATGGTAGCGCACACGACCGCTCTTGACTACGTGACCTCGGATATCCAGTCAGCTTCGCCAATCAGAGAATCATCGGCGACCAGGTTACACCATCCGGTAGCCAGGGACACGAGGCCTGCAGACTCCGGACGTTCGCATAAGAAAGTGTGCGGGAGTCAACGTACACGGAGCTTCCAGCGGCAAAGCATCGTAAGACCGCTACTGCACAGGCCTCGGTGACGGACGTGCTATCCCAAATAGCACAGCTTATTGCAGCATCCCAACAATGACAGAATCTCTGTCGCATTATGTATTATCCGACGACGCTGGGTAGGGATGCTCCGTGGAAGCAGGTACGGACGTCCGGAAATTTCATCCGGTCCAACGGGATGCCGAAAGGGATTCGGAGGATTTCAAACTTTCCCTTTCGGAACAACATGAGCTGCTGTGTATGTCATCTGACTTTATCTTCTAGAGGTTGTTTCGTCGGACCAGAATGCTGCGATGCCGGATAAGAAACTGATAGCGTCGGTGGACACAGAAATTTTTGGTTCGGTTCAGGGACATCGTCCCTCAGTTCCGACACAGTCCAATAATGTCACACAAACTTTCGAATTATTGAACGACGCTATATATATTATTATATGCTTGCTATTAACAAGCATGTCTGGTTTCTTGTTCGCAAAGTTACTGAGATGTCTTTCAAAAGTGTGCCTCTGTCGTCATAGTTAATGAAGAGCTAGCGGCAATAAGTGCTCATGGAATACGTCAATCGCCTAAGAGGTCCCTAGTAGGATCGACGGAGTTGACATTCGCTACCTCACCTGATGTAGCGTCCATTCATCGAATGGTTCGGCAGTCGGGTTCATCCGTTGCGGTCTAGGAAGGAGTTTTGGGTGATGCGAGCACTATAATAGACTTTAGTACACACCCAGTGACGACGGATTAGAGGACAGATCGGAGGAAGCCTGTTAGTCCGGTTCCTAGCTCGTCCAGGTCCGTCCGGGCTGCGAGCGAGAGAGGTCCCTCACTCGTACAACAACATATGGGACCGGATGTTGTGGTACAGATATTTCGCATTCGGAGCATATGTCCGTCGCTTGGGACGCTCCGTTATATTGACAGTCCGAGAGACTGTCGATAATGCTTCCTCATCCTTACAGCAGTGCACACGACCGCACATTGGCTACGTGACCTCGAGTATCCGGCCAGCTTCGTCATTCAGTGATTCCACGGCAAACAGGTCACGTCATCCGGTAGCCAAGGGACACGAGGCCTATACACTCCGTTCGCTCGCATAATAGAAGTATGCACGGGGTAACGAACACAGAGCTTCCAGCGGCAATGCATCGTAAGACCGCTTCTCCACAGGCATCAGTGACGGACATGCTATCCAAAATAGCACAGTTTATCGCAGCATCCCAGCAAACGACAAATTCTCGGTCGAATCAGGAATAATCCGACGGCGCTGGGTCGGTGCGCTCCGCTGTTGCATTAGGTTCGGACGACCGAACACTTTATAGGGTCCGACAGGATGGCGAAAGGGATTCGGACAATTTCGAGCTTTCCCTTTCGGAACAACAGAAGCTGCCATACATTTCTTCCGGCATTATCTTCCAGAGGTTGTTCCGTCGGACTACATTGCTGCGATGCTTGATAAGAGACTAATAGCGTCATTGGACACGGAGTTTGGATCGATTCAGGGACATTGTCCCTGACTTACCGACACAGTCCAATAATGTCTTTAGAACATTCGAATTATTTAACGACGCTATATATAAGCTTGCTACCAAGCATGATAGTCTAGTTTCTTGTCCGCAATGCTCTATTCTGCCTTTTTTCAATTCTAGGAAATAATTTATATTGGCAGAACAGGGCATACCGAGAGTTCATATGCGTCTAGACGGCGGTGCTGAAGACTGGGAATTATCTTTTTCGCCGTCTATGTCAATTCCATCCACGATGTTGGAAACGACAATGATGTCTAATAGACTTAACTTAGACGCTTTATCATACGTAGACCACCTTACTGAGGCGTTATCATTACGTCTTCAAGAGAAAGAATTCCAGGATATGATCCTCAATGTGATTTCTTTCAAGGGCAGTAGTTTTTCCACGTATAACTCCGCCCTTCAGTGGTAACCTGGAGTTGGTTAGACGTGACGCAGCCCTGGCTACATCCACGCGCGTGGATAATAAGGTGAAGAACTCTCTCAGAGTCGCTTCGGTCTCGGAGAAGCTTCTCTTCGACGGCAACTTTTCAGCAATCTATGAATTGCTCGATATACACGTTCTCTTGTCTATCAAGTGTAGCAAGAGATTCAGACTTGGGCAAACATTCGGTGGTTGACTCAGAGAGTGCCACTGCAGTTGCCGGATCCGAGTTTTATGATTATGACGGATGCCAGTCAAACAGGTTGGGGTACAATATTGATCCCAACGGATTCGAAGTGCCAGGGTCTTTGGGTTCCGCAGTTTCTAGGCAAGCACTTAACTTCCAGGAAATGATGTTATTTAGGCTTGCACTATGTCATTGGATGAACATTATTCAGAAACGCATGTCCAAATCCTGTCTGTTAATACGACAGTAGTTGCGTATCTCCGGAACCAGGGAGGCACTCATTCGATTCCGTTATTCAATTTAACGGAAAGAATCCTTCTGTTTGTTATAGTACACCAAGTTCTGCTTCGGTCCGTCATATTCCGGGTCGTCTGATTGTATTAGCAGACTCCCTTTCACGTATGGGTCACTTGTTGCCGTCAGAATGGACTCTCAACAAACAAGTATTCAATCAGATTTGCTATCAATGGGAGTGCCCAATGATAATTTATTTGCGACACAACTCACTATTCAATTGCAGACGTATGTGTTTCCATGTCAGGATCCCTGAGCTTATGTTGTTAACGCTCTATTGATCTAATAGGACGGAATGATAGGATACGCGAATCCTCCAGCGCTGTTGATCAGCTAGTATTGCTAAGATAAACATCCACAATATTATTCTGTTGATAGCATCTCTGTCTTCACAGAGACCGTGGGTAAATTTACTCAGGTGTCTACTGTGGGACTTACCGCGAAACTTCCTCCATGAGAGGATCTTCTTTCACTGGGGAAATCGTGTCAACTTCATCACAACCCGCAAGGTCTCAACCTTCATGTATTCCGTTGTGTGGTCCTTCTTGCACGGCAAGCATTGTACAGGACGAGCTATGGACGCGATTTCTTACTGTAGGAGAACCTCTTCTTCGCTATACTATGCGGCTAAAGTGGAGGCTCTTTCGTCGTTGGTGTAGGGATCATTATGTTGATATTTTTGATCCCTCCATACTAGTCATTACAACTTTCTAGTATACTTGTTTGACAAGATCAACTGCAGCCTGTTATTATTAAGGTTATAGGTCTATGTTATCTCATACCTATGCACTCTATGATAGTTTACAATTGAGTCTTATGTCTCTTTATCTAAGTCAGTTAGAAACTTTTCGATAAATAGACCTAGAATCCTTAGGTTAAATTACTATACGGAATTTAGCTTCGGTTCTTATTTACCTAAGTAATCATTTGAGCCTTTGGAAACAGTAGTTTTCAAATTCTGACCTTTTAAGACAGTAATTCTCTTAGTCTTCTCTTCTACTGAAGAGTCAGTGAGCTTCATGTACTATCGGTGGACGATTCTCACTTTCGTAGTATCGGAAACACTATTTCCTTTACTACTAATGTTGGATTTTTGGTTAAGAATCAGGCTCCTAATAAATATCCGGAACATATTGTTATTAAGGTCCTTCCGTCTTCGTACGGGCATAGGCCTTTACTCTGTCCGGTTAGAGTTTACGTATTTATAAACAGATATCAGTTTATTAGTAAGGACGTAAGCTTCTTCTGTCTTTGATGCCTAATAGAAGGACATTACGCTCCATTTTATTGCTAATGGATTCAATTAACTATCGGTACTGCTTATGGTATATCATTAACTCAGCAGTTTGTGCTTGAGATTTCGGCTCATGAAGTAAGAGCTCTTTCTACATCTTGGGCTTACATTAATAGTGTCGCTATTATAGATTTTATGAAGGCTGCACATTGGGCTCAGCCATCCACATTCATGAATTTTTATCTCAGAAATATTGAGTCCATTTCTGGAGGCCTCCATTGTTAGGTCTATTATCTACTGCTCAGAATGTCATTCACTTAACAGTTGCTACTATAGCTAGGTAGGCTTTCTGTTCCGGCAGTGACTCCGTCCTGCTGCCCTCTTCGCTCTGGGCTATTTGACCCAGGGCAAGGAGAAGGGGGGGGGGGGGGGGAGGGTGTTCCCTTGGGTAACCTGTTTTATTATGAAAACAAGGGGATACCTCCTCCGGAGTTAGTAATTCTGAGCTGTTACTGGGATGGTTTTTAAGTGATAAGTTTATGTTTTAAAAATTCATTCAAAGCATAGTTTTTAAAGTATAGCTTTTGAATATATCACGTGTCAAACGGGTGTTATTATACAATCCTCAGACACTTTTAAGGAGTATAAGAGTCTCTATTCTCTTGACTAACTTTATTTATTGGCTTACTTTAAAAATTATCAGTATAAGGATTATACTGGATATTAATAGAGTACATGGATGTTATGATGCTCAATTATGGAAGGTGTTGTGTCTTTCTAATTTATCATAAATAAGAAAGATACATGTAAGGCCTAATACTCCTTTTCCCCTCGAGGGGATGACTCTATTTTATATAATTGAGCTTATTGGAATTTCCTCTATGTCCTAGGCCCTCCAGCCTTTTTACTATTCAGCTATGTCTGGGTCATTGGTGCAGTATAAAAATGTTAAAAAATTTATAGTAATTTATATATTTATTATACTTACCAATGACCCAGACTGGGATGGCCCTCCCAGGAGTTGGGAACTCATACCTCCCCGCTGAGTACATAGAGCTTAACAGGCACTGGTTATAAGAATGATTAATGGCGCCAATTTCGGGACGTCCTTGACACTGCGCATGCGCAGTAGAGGTGAAGTATGGAGGGCCATTCAGGACATGTTTTCTTTGGTTTTAGATGCAAATTTTGGGGATTGGGGGGCAAAATTTGTGTTTGGCCCTATATTTTTAAGAGTTAGCACCAGCTATGTCTGGGTCATTGGTAAGTATAAAAAATATATAAATTACTATAAATTTTTTAACTTTCACGAAACTTCATGTGCATGTTCATTACTATATGGCAATTCAGGTTAGTTCAAACGAAATGGCCATGTCCCTTGGGGACTCTGTATGGGGCATAACTCTGATAGCACCGTATGAATTATAGAAAAATTATTAAAAAATCTTCTTCTCCAGAACCAATGTGCAGAATCCTTTGATATTTCGTATACAGCATTATGGTGTGGATCTGATTCAAGTTTGTTCAAATCGGCCCCCTGGATTATCATTGGGCTCAGTATAGAAGCCCGAATTTGAACTTAGTGCATTTCAGGCAAATTTCTTAAAAAATCATCTTCACCAGATCCAGCAGGCAGAATCTTTGGATGTTTGGTATGCAGCATTGTGGGGTGGATCTAATTCAAGTTTGTTCAAATCGGCCCCCTGGATTCACATTTGGGCTCAGTATAGAAGCCTGAATTCGAACTTAGTGCACTTCAGGCAAATTTCTTAAAAAAATCTTCTTCTCCAGATCCAGCAGGCAGAATCTTTTGATATTTGGTATGCAACATTGTGGGGTAGATCTGATTCAGGTTTGTTCAAATCGGCCCCATGGGTTTATATTTGGGCTCAGTATAGGAGCCCAAATTTGAACTTAGTGCATTTCAGCCAAATTTCTTTAAAAGTCTTCTTCTCAAGATCCAGCTGGCAGAATCTTTTGATATTGGGTATGCAGCATGCTTAGGGGGGTGAGATTCAAGTTTGTTCAAGCCAAGTTCCTGGGTTTATATTTGGGCTCACTGTGGTAGCCCAAATTATAACTTAGTTCAAAATGAGGAATATTTTTATACTGTACCAATGACCCAGACATAGCTGGTGCTAACTCTTAAAAATATAGGGCCAAACACAAATTTTGCCCCCCAATCCCCAAAATTTGCATCTAAAACCAAAGAAAACATGTCCTGAATGGCCCTCCATACTTCACCTCTACTGCGCATGCGCAGTGTCAAGGACGTCCCGAAATTGGCGCCATTAATCATTCTTTGTTTGGCCCTTCATCAGTTAACATCTGACTGATCTTTGTGCTTGTAAATCTCAGTTTAAATGATGCCAGACACATAAATATTAGTGAAATGGTGATTCTAAGGAGGATATAGATGGAGGAGAGGAAAAATGAGTGACAGAAAATTATCAGGGCTGTAACTTAAAATTGTTTAATGAAATTATGTTAAGTTACCTATTTCCGAGGCAACAGCCTGTTGTGGTCATTCTTGTTATCAAGTTACACTGCTTGTTCAGTGTTTTCCTCTCTCCCTTTCCTTTAAGTCCCCTCTTGCTATTCTCCCATGCTTTTGGCATATTTTCTGTAATATTATTACTAAAATTTCTTGGGAGTTTTAGCTGGATAACAGAATGAATTCTGTTCTTTTCCCCATGTTTCCGTCTTCACCTACATGGGTGGTTAGGCGTAGTGTTCTGCATCTACCATCTGATGTTCTGCAGTTTCTTCCCTGGAAGTCTCTGTTTTGCATCAGATAGTGTATTATTGGTAACTGATTTCGGGCCAGGGTGCCTGGAGTCTTGATCTGGTGTTTTTACACTTATTGTTTATATTTCCAACAGCCCTCTGCGTGAGGGGGGATTTCTTGAAAATAATATCTTGATGTTAATTTAATCATAACTAGATACATTATTATTGTTCGTAAGTGTTGCATAAATTGTTTAAAATATTTTTAGAATTTTTGTCCACACTTAGGCTTGGGATCCATTGGGCTCAACGTTACTTTTCAGAAACTTGGGCTGTTCTGAAAAAATATTTTTTCAAAATATTTTGATTTCAATTATTTTTTCTATGTTAATGGATCATGTTATTATGTATTTTGATTGTCAGGGGTTGGTGCGAGTACTAGGACTTTGTTTTCTTTTCACAATGAAAGGATATTGTTCAATTGTAATAAGAGGAAATCTTCCTCTGACTTTCATAATCATTGTATAATGTAGTCAGTGTACTTGCACTAACTCCTGTTCTGTATGTGTTAATTTCGATGACAACATGGGAAGCGTGTGTCACGGTATTTTAGTGGGGAATTGGCCATTTAGGTCCTTTCCCCGCAGGGTCACTCTACTTTATCAATCTCTATTTCAGACGATCATGATCAGGGTGATGTATCCGTGATGTCTTCCAAAAGTGTGTCTCCGTCGTCACAATTAATGAAGAGCTAGCGGAAAAGTGCTCATGTAAATACGTCAATTGCCTAAGAGGACCCTAGTAGGTTCGACGGCCTTTGACGTCCGCTAGCTCGCCCGGTGTAAAGTCCATTCATCGAATGGGTCGGCAGCCGGGTTCGTCCGCTGCGGTCTAAAAGGAGTTTTGGGTGATGCGAGCACTATAAATCAATCAAATGCACACCCAGTGACGGCGGATTAGAGGAGAGAACGGAGGAAGCCTTTTAGTCCGGTTCCTAGCTCGTCCAGGTCCATCCTGACTGCGAGCTAGAGAGGCCCCTCTCTCGTATAACAACATCTGGCCCCAGATGTTGTGGTACAAAGTGTTTCGCATTCGGAGCATACGTCCGCCGCTCGGGACGCTCCGATATATAGTCAGTCCGGAGAGACTGTCAATAAGGCTTCCTCATCCTCATGGTAGCGCACACGACCGCTCTTGGCTACGTGACCTCAGATATCCAGTCAGCTTCGCCAATCAGAGAATCATCGGCGACCAGGTCACGCCATCCGGTAGCCAGAGACACGAGGCCTGCAGACTCTGGACGTTCGCATAAGAAAGTGTGTGGGAGTCAACGTACACGGAGCTTCCAGCGGTAAAGCATCGTAAGACCGCTACTGCACAGGCATCGGTGACGGACGGGCTATCCCAAATAGCACAGCTTATCGACAGAATCTCTGTCGCATTATGTATTATCCGACGACGCTGGGTCGGGACGCTCCGCGGAAGCAGGTACGGACGTCCGAGAATTTCATCCGGTCCGACGGGATACCGAAAGGGATTCGGAGGATTTCGAGCTTTCCCTTTCGGAACAACATAAGCTGCTGTGTATGTCATCTGACTTTATCTTCTAGAGGTTCTTTCGTCGGACCAGAATGCTGCGGTGCCGGATAAGAAACTGATAGCGTCGGTGGACACAGAAATTTTTTGATTAGGTTCAGGGACATCGTCCCTCAGTTCCGACACAGTCCAATAATGTCACACAACTTTCGAATTATTGAACGACGCTATATATATTATTATATGCTTGCTATTAACAAGCATGTCTGGTTTCTTGTTCGCAAATTTACTAAGATGTCTTTCAAAAGTGTGCCTCTGTCGTCATAGTTAATGAAGAGCTAGCGGCAATAAGTGCTCATGGAATACGTCAATCGCCTAAGAGGTCCCTAGTAGGATCGACGGAGTTGACATTCGCTAGCTCACCCGGTGTAGCGTCCATTCATCGAATGGTTCGGCAGTCGGGTTCGTCCGTTGCGGTCTAGGAAGGAGATTTGGGTGATGTGAGCACTATAATAGACTTTAGTACACACCCAGTGACGACGGATTAGAGGACAAATCGGAGGAAGCCTGTTAGTCCGGTTCCTAGCTCGTCCAGGTCCGTCCGAGCTGCGAGCGAGAGAGGTCCCTCACTCGTACAACAACATATGGGACCGGATGTTGTGGTACAGACATTTCGCATTCGGAGCATATGTCCGTCGCTTGGGACGCTCCGTTATATTGACAGTCCGAGAGACTGTCGATAATGCTTCCTCATCCTCACAGGAGCGCACATGACCACACATTGGCTATGTGACCTCGAGTATCCGGCCAGCTTCGTCATTCAGTGATTCCACGGCGAACAGGTCACGCCATCCGGTAGCCAAGGGACACAAGGCCTATACACTCCGTTCACTCGCATAATAAAAGTATGCACGGGGTAACGAACACGGAGCTTCCAGCGGCAATGCATAGTAAGACCGCTTCTCCACAGGCCTCAGTGACGGACGTGCTATCCAAAATAGCACAGTTTATCGCAGCATCCCAGCAAACGACAATTCTCGGTCAGATCAGGAATAATCCGACGGCGCTGGGTCGGTGCGCTCCGCTGTTGCATCAGGTTTGGACGACCAAACACTTTATAGGGTCCGACAGGATGGTGAAAGGGATTCGAACGATTTTGAGCTTTCCCTTTCGGAACAACAGAAGCTGCCATACATTCTTCCGGCATTATCTTCCAGAGGTTGTTCCATCGGACTACATTGCTGCGATGCTGGATAAGAGACTAATAGCGTCATTGAACACGGAGTTTTTGATCGGTTCAGGGACATTGTCCCTGACTTACCGACACAGTCCAATAATGTCTTTAGAACATTCGAATTATTTAACGACGCTATATATAAGCTTGCTACCAAGCATGATAGTCTAGTTTCTTGTCCGCAATGCTCTATTCTGCCTTTTTTCAATTCTAGGAAATAATTTATATCGGCAGAACAGGGCATACCGAGAGTTCATATGCGTCTAGACGGCGGTGCTGAAGACTGGGAATTATCTTTTTCGCCATCTATGTCAATTCCAACCACGATGTTGGAAACGACATTGTTGTCTAATAGGCTTAACTTAGATGCTTTATCATACGTAGACCACCTTACTGAGGCGTTATCATTATGTCTTCAAGAGAAAGAATTCCAGGATATGATCCTCAATGTGATTTCTTTCAAGGGCAGTAGTTTTTCCACGTATAACTCCTCCCTTCAGTGGCAACCTGGAGTTGGTTAGACATGACGCAGCCCTAGTTACATCCACGCGCGTGGATAGTAAAGTGAAGAACTCTCTCAGAGTCGCTTCGGTCTCGGAGAAGCTTCTCTTCGATGACAACTTTTCAGCAATCTATGAATTGCTCGATATACACGTTCTCTTGTCTATCAAGTGTAGCAAGAGATTCAGACTGGGGCAAACATTCGGTGGTTGACTCAGAGAGTGCCACTGCAGTTGCCGGATCCGAGTTTTATGATTATGACAGATGCCAGTCAAACAGGTTGGGGTACAATATTGATCCCAACGGATTCGAAGTGCCAGGGTCTTTGGGTTCCGCAGTTTCTAGGCAAGCACTTAACTTCGAGGAAATGATGTTATTTAGGCTTGCACTATGTCTTTGAATGAACATTATTCAGAAACGCATGTCCAAATCCTGTTCGTTAATACGACAGTAGTTGCGTATCTCCGGAACCAGGGAGGCACTCATTCGTTTCCGTTATTCAATTTAACGGAAAGAATCCTTCTGTTTGTTATAGTGCACCAAGTTCTGCTTCGGTCCGTCATATTCCGGGTCGTCTGATTGTATTAGCAGACTCCTTTTCACGAAGAGTCGCTTGTTGCCGTCAGAATGGACTCTCATCAATCAAGTATTCAATCAGATTTGCTATCAATGGGAGGGCCCAATGATAATTTATTTGCGACACAACTCACTATTCAATTGCAGACGTATGTGTTTCCATGTCCGGGTCCCCGAGCTTATGTTGTTAACGCTCTATTGATCTAATAGGACGGAATGATAGGATATGCGTATCCTCCAGCGCTGTTGATTCAGCAAGTATTGCTAAGATAAACATCCACAATACAATTCTGTTGATAGCATCTCTGTCTTCACAGAGACCGTGGGTAAATTTACTCAGGTGTCTACTGTGGGACTTACCGCGAAAACTTCCTCCATGAGAGGATCTTCTTTCGCTGGGGAAATCGTGTCAACTCCATCACAACCCGCAAGGTCTCAACCTTCACGTATTCCGTTGTGTGGTCCTTCTTGCACGGCAAGCATTGTACAGGACGAGTTATGGACGCGATTTCTTACTGTAGGAGAACCTCTTCTTCGCTATACTATGCGGCTAAAGTAGAGGCTCTTCCGTCGTTGGTGTAGGGATCATTATGTTGATATTTTTGATCCCTCCATACTAGACATTGCAACTTTCTAGTATACTTGTTTGACAAGATCAACTGCAGCCTGTTACTATTAAGGTTATAGGTCTATGTTATCTCATACCTATTCACTCTATGATAGTTTACAATTGAGTCTTATGACTCTTTATCTAAGTCAGTTAGAAACTTTTCGATAAATAGACCTAGAATCCTTAGATTAAATTCCTATACGGAATTTAGCTTCGGTTCTTATTTAGCTAAGTAATCATTTGAGCCTCTGGAAACAGTAGTTTTCAAATTCTGACCTTTTAAGACAGTTATTCTCTTAGTCTTCTCTTCTTCTGAAGAGTCAGTGAGCTTCATGCACTATCGGTGGACCATTCTCACTTTAGTAGTATCGGAAACACTATATTTTTATACTGTACCAATGACCCAGACATAGCTGGTGCTAACTCTTAAAATATAGGGCCAAACACAAATTTTGCCCCCCAATCCCCAAAATTTGCATCTAAAACTAAAGAAAACATGTCCTGAAAGGCCCTCCACACCTCGCCCCCACTGCGCATGCGCAGTGTCAAGGACGTTCCGAAATTGGCGCCATTTATCATTCTAAGTTTGGCCCTTCATCAGTTAACATCTGACTGATCTTTGTGCTTTTAAATCTCAGTTTAAATGATGCCAGACACATAAATATTAGTGAAATGGTGATTCTAAGGAGGATAGAAAAGGAGGAGAGGAAAAGAATGTGTGACAGAATATTATCAGGGCTGTAACTTAAAATTTTTTAATGAAATTATGTTAAGTTACCTATTTTCAAGGCAGCAGCCATTTTGTTGTCATTCTGATTATTTGTTACACTGTTTTTTCAAGTGTTTTTCCTCTCTCCCTGTCCTTTAAGTTCCCCCTTGCTATTCTCCCATGCTTTTGGCATAGTTTCTGTAATTATTATTACTAAAATTTCTTGGGAGTTTTAGCTTAATAACAGAATGAATTCTGTTCTTTCCCCATGTTTACGTCTTCACCTACGGGTGGTTAGGCGTTGTGTTCTGCATCTACCATCTGATGTTCTGCAGTTTCTTCCCTGGAAGTCTCTGTTTTGCATCAGATGGTGTATTTTTGGTAACTGATTTCGGGCCTGGGTGCCTGGAGTCTTATTTTAGTGTTTTTACACTCATTGTTTACATTTACAACAGCCCTCTGTGTGAGGGGGGGATTTCTAAATAATAATATCTTTATGTTATTTTAATCATAACTAGATACATTATTATTGTTCGTAAGTGTTGAATAAATTGTTTAAAATATTTTTAAAATTTTTGTCCACACTTAGGCTTGGGATCCATTGGGGCTCAACGTTACTTTTCAGAAACTTGGGCTGTTCTGAAAAAATATTTTTTCAAAATATTTTGATTTCAATTATTTTTTCTATATTAATGGATCATATTATTATTATGTATTTTGATTGCCAGGGGTTAGTGCGAGTACCAGGACTTGTTTTCTTTTCACATTGAAAGGATATTGATCAATTGTTTTAAGAGGAAGTCTTCCTCTGACCTTATTATCATTCTATATGTGGTCAGTGTACTCGCATTAACTCCTGTTCTGTATCGTATGATTTCGATGACAATATGGGAAGCGTATGTCACGGTATGTTGTTGGGGATTTGGACACTCCGGTCCTTTCCCCGAAGGGTCACTCTACTTTATCAATTTCTATTTCAGACGATCAAGATTAGGGTGATGTATCTGTGATGTCTTCCAACAGTGTGCCTCCGTCGTCACAATTAATGAAGGGCTAGCGGAAAAGTGCTCATGTAATACGCCAATTGCCTAAGAGGACCCTAGTAGGTTCGACGGCCTTTGACGTCCGCTAGCTCGCCCGGTGTAGCGTCCATTCACCGAATGGTTCGGCAGCCGGGTTCGTCCGTTGCGGTCTAGAAGGAATTTTGGGGTGATGCGAGCACTATAAAATTAACTTAATGCACACCCAGTGACGGCGGATCGGAGGGAGAACGGAGGAAGCCTTTTAGTCCGGTTCATAGCTCGTTCCGGTCCATCCGGACGGCAAGCGAGAGAGGCCCCTCTCTCGTTCAACAACATCTGGCCCCAGATGTTGTGGTACAAATGTGTCGTTAGCGGAGCATACGTCCGTCGCTCGGGACGCTCCGTTGTATAGGCAGTCCGCTGAGACTGCTAAGGCTTCCTCTTCTCGTCAGCGCACATGACCGCACCTTGGCTGCGTGACCGCCGATATATTACCAGCTTCGCCGATCAAGGATTCTTCGGCGACCAGGTCACACCATCCGGCAGCCAGGGATTCGAGACCGATGGACTCCGGACGTTCGCATAGGAAGTATGCGGGAGCCATCTGATGTGGAGCTGCCCTCGGCGAAGCACCGATAGACTGCGCCTCCGCAGGTCTCGACGCCGGACATTCTTGTGCACATAGCACAGCTTATCGCAGCATCCCAGCAGCCGACAGAAACGGTGTCGGATCGAGAATTATCCGACAGCGCTGGGTCGGTAGCCGGGGACTCGAGGCCTGCAGACTCCGGACGTTCGCATAGGAAGTGTGCGGGAGTCAACGTACACGGAGCTTCCAGCGGCAATGCATCGTAAGTCCGCTACTGCACAGGCCTCGGGAACGGACGTGCTTTCCTTAATAGCACAGTTTATCGCAGCATCCCAGCATCAACTGAATCTGTCGCATATATTTTATCCGACGATGCTGGGTCGGGACGCTCCGCGGAAGCGGGTACGGACGTCCGAAAGTTTCATCCGGTCCGACGGGATACCGAAAGGGATTCGGTGGATTTCAAGCTTTCCCTTTCGGAACAACATATGCTGCGATGCCGGATAAGAAACTGATAGCGTCGGTGGACTTAGAAATTTTTGGTTCGGTTCAGGGACATCGTCCCTCAGTTCCGACATAGTCCAATAATGTCACACAAACTTTCGAATTATTGAACGACGCTATATATATTATTATTTTATGCTTGCTATCCAAGCATTTCTGGTTTCTTGTTCGAAGAGTTATGGAGGTGTCTTTCGAAAGTGTGCCTCTGTCGTCATAGTTAATGAAGAGTTAGCGGCAATAAGTGCTCATGGAATATGTCTATCGCTTACGGAGTGACATTCGCTAGCTCACCCGGTGTAGCGTACATTCATCGAATGGTTCGGCTGCCGGGTTCGTCCGTTGCGGTCTAGGAAGGAGATTTGGGTGATGCGAGCACTTTAATTACTTTAGTACTCACCCAGTGACGGCAGATTGAGGACAGATCGGAGGAAGCCAACAACATAGGGGACCGCATGTTGTGGTTCAGATATTTTACATTCGGAGCATATGTCCGTTGCTCGGGACGCTCCGTTATATTGACAGTCCGAGAGACTGTCTTTAATGCTTCCTCATCCTCACAGCAGGGCACACGACCGCACATTGGCTACGTGACCTCGAGTATCCGATCAGTTTCGGCATTCAGTGATTCCACAGCGAATAGGTCGCGCCATCCGGTAGCCAAGGGACACGAGGCCTATACACTCCGTTCGCTCGCATATTGGAAGTATGCACGGGGTAACGATCTCGGAGCTTCCTGCGTCAATGCATCGTAAGACCGCTGCTCCTCAGGCCTCAGTGACGGACGTGCTATCCGAGTTAGCACAGTTGTTTCGCAGCATCCCAGCAATTGACGGTTTCTCGGTCGAATCAGGAATTATCCGACGGCGCTGGGTCGGTGCGGTCCGCGGTTGCATCAAGCTACGGACGACCGAACGCTTTATAGGGTCCGACAGGATGGCGAAAGGGATTCGAAAGATTTCGAGTTTTCCCTTTAGTAGTATCGGAAGATGCCTTTCATATCTTCTGGCATTTCTTCCAGTGATTATTTTTCGGACTTCATTGCTGCGATCTTGGATAAGAGACTTATAGTGTCATTGGACTCGGATTTTTCGATCGGTACAGGGACTTTGTCCCTGTCTTACCGACGCAGTCCAATATTGTCATTACAACATGTGTTTTATTTTTCGACGCTATATATTATATATATATATATACAAGCCTGCTACTAAGCATGATAGTTTAGTTTCTTGTCCGCGTGGCTCATTTCTGCCATTTTATCTTTTTTACATATAGTTTATTTTGGCAGAGCAGGGCATACCGAGAGTTCATATGCGTCTAGACGGTGTGATTAAAGACTGCATATATTCTTTTTCGCCGTTTATGTCTTTTCCAATTTCAATGTTGGGAACGACATTATGTATAGTAGACTTAACTTAGACGCTTTATTATACGTAATCCGCCTTACTGAGGCGTTATCATTACGTCTTCAAGAAAAGATTTACGGGATATTATTCTCAATGTAATTTCTTTTGAGGGCAGTAGTTTGTTCACGTATAACTCCGCCCTTCAGTGGCTGATTGGAGTTGGTTAGACGTGATGCAGCCCTAGCTACATCCACGCGTGGATAGTAGGTTAAGAACTCTCTCAGAGTCGCTTCGTTCTCGGAGGAGCTTCTCTTCGACGGCAACTTTCCGGCAATCCATGAATTGCTTGATTTATACATTCTCTTGTCTATCTAGTGTTACAAGAGATTCAGACTGGGGCAAACATTCGGTGGTTGACTCAGAGAGTGCCGCCGCAGTTGCCGGACCCTAGTGTGGCTGTTATGATGGTTGCCAGTCAAACAGATTGGGATATATACTGATCCCTACGGATTCGAAGTGCCAGGGTCTTTGGGTTCCGCAGTCTTTTAGCTATCAGTTTAACTTCCGCGGAATAATGTTTTTTTAGGCTTGCTTTATGTCATTGCATGAACATTATTCAGAAACGCATGCCCAAATTCCTGTCCTTTAATTCGACAGTAGTGGCGTATCTCCGGAACCAGGGAGGCACTCTTTCGTTTCCGTTATTCAATTTAATGGAAAGAATCCGTCTGTTGGTTATAGTACACCAAGTTCAGTTTTGGTCCGTCATATTCTGGGTCGTCTGATTGTTTTATCGCACTCCCGTTCTCTTACGGGTCGCTTGTTGCTGTCAGAATGGACTCTCAACAAACAAGTATTTAATCAGATTTGCTATCTATGGGAGCGCCCAATGATGTTTTATTTATGACACAGCTTGCTAATCAATTGCAGATGTATGTGTTGGCTTGTCCAGATCTCTGAGCTAATACTGTTAACGCTCTATTGATCTATAGGACGGAATGATAGGATACGCGTATCCTCCGGCGCTGTTGTTTTAGCAGGTATTGCTAAGATAAACAACCACAATACATTTCTGTTGATAGCATCTCTATCTTCACAGAGATCATGAGTAATTTACTCTCTTGTCTACTGTGGATCTTAACGTGAAATCTTCCTCTATGTGAGGATCTTTTTTCACTGGGTAAATCGTGTCATCTTTATCACAACCAGCAAGGTCGCAACCTTCATGTATTCCGTTGTGTGGTCCGTATTGCATTGTAAGCACTGTACTGGACGAGCTTTGGACGCGATTTCTTACTATAGGAGATCCTCTTCTTCGCTATTCTATGCGACTAAAGTGGAGGCTCTTCCGTCGTGGTGTAGGGATCATTATGTTCATATGGTTGATCCCTCCATACTACGCATTGCTAGTTTTTAGTATACTTGTTTCACAAGATCTACTGCAGCCTGTTGTTTTTTAGGTTATAGGTTTATGTTACCTCATACCTATGCACTCTACGATAGTTTACAATTGAGTCTTTTGTCTCTTTATCTAAGTCAGTTAGTAACTTTTTGATAATAAACTTAGAATCTTTAGATTAAATTCCTATACGGATTTTAACTTCGGTTCTTATTTAGCTAAGTAATCATTTAAGCCTCTGGAAACAGTAGTTTTCAAATTCTGACCTTTTAGACAGTAATTCTGTTGGTTTCTCTTTTACTGTAGAGTCAGTGAGTTTCATGCACTATCGATGGATGATTTTCACTTTCATAGTTTTGGAATCAATACTTCCGTTACTATTTAGGTTGGATTGTTGCATAAGAGTTAGGCTCCTATTATCCGGAACCTATTATTTTAAGGTCCTTCCGTCTTCGTATGGGCATAGGCCTTTACTCTTTCCGGGTACAGTTTATGTATTTATAAACAGATATCTGTTTATTACAAGGGCGTAAGCTTCTTCTGTCTTTGATGTCTAGTAGAAGGACGTTACGCTCCATTTTATTGTTAATGGATTCTATTAACTAGCGTACTGCTTATGGTATATCATTGGCTTAGCAGTTGTGCTTAAGATTTCGGCTCATGAAGTAAGAGTTCTTCTACTTCTTGGGCTTACATTAATAGTGTTGCTATTATAGATTTTTGAAGGCTGCTCATTGCGCTCAGCCATCCATTCATGAATTTTATCTCAGAAATATCGAGTCCATTTCTGGAGGCCTCTATTGTTAGGTCTATTATCTACTGCTCAGAATGTCATTCACTTAACAGTTGCTACTATAGCTAGGTAGGCTGTCTGTTTCGGCAGTGTCTCCGTTCGGCTGCCCTCTTCGCTCTGGGCTATTTGACCCAGGGCAAGAAAAAGGGGGGGGGGGGGGGAGGGTGTTCCCTTGGGTCACATGTTTTTACTATGAAAACAAGGGGATACCTCCTCCGGAGTTAGTAATTCTGAGCTGTTATTGGGATGGTTGTTTAGTGAGAAGTTTAAGTTTATAAAATTCATTCAAGTCTTAGTTTTTAAAGTATAGCTTTTGAATATTGCATATGTCAACGGACATGATTATGCAATTCTCACACACTTTTAGGAGTATAAGAGTCTCTATTCTCTAGACTTACTTTATTATTGGCTTACTTTAAAAATTATTAGTATAAGGATTATTGGATATTAATAGAGTACATGGATGTATGAAGCTCAATTTTTGGAAGGTGTTGTATCTTTCTAATTTATCATAAATAAGAAAGATACATGTAAGGCCTATTACTTCTTTTCCCTACAGGGGATGACTCTATTTTATTTTATTGAGCGTATTCCATTTTGCTCTATGTCCTTGGCCCTCCAGCCTTTTTACTATTCAGCTATGTCTGGGTCATTGGTACAGTATAAAAATGTTAAAAAATTTATAGTAATTTATATATTTTTTATACTTACCAATGACCCAGACGGGGATGGCCCTCCCAGGAGTTGGGAACTCTTGCCTCCCCGCTGAGTACATAGCGCTTACCAGGCACTGGTTATTAGAATGATAAATGGCGCCAATTTCGGAACGTCCTTGACACTGCGCATGCGCAGTGGGGGCGAGGTGTGGAGGGCCTTTCAGGACATGTTTTCTTTAGTTTTAGATGCAAATTTTGGGGATTGGGGGGCAAAATTTGTGTTTGGCCCTATATTTTAAGAGTTAGCACCAGCTATGTCTGGGTCATTGGTAAGTATAAAAAATATATAAATTACTATAAATTTTTTAACTTTCTTTACTACTAATGTTGGATTTTTGGTTAAGAATCAGGCTCCTGATAAATATCCGGAACCTATTGTTATTAAGGTCCTTCCGTCTTCGTACGGGCATAGGCCTTTACTCTGTCCGGTTAGAGTTTACGTATTTATAAACAGATATCAGTTTATTAGTAAGGACGTAAGCTTCTTCTGTCTTTGATGCCTAATAGAAGGACATTACGCTCCATTCTATTGCTAATGGATTCAATTAACTATCGGTACTGCTTATGGTATATCATTAACTCAGCAGTTTGTGCTTGAGATTTCGGCTCATGAAGTAAGAGCTCTTTCTACATCTTGGGCTTACATTAATAGTGTCGCTATTATAGATTTTATGAAGGCTGCACATTGGGCTCAGCCATCCACATTCATGAATTTTCATCTCAGAAATATTGAGTCCATTTCTGGAGGCCTCCATTGTTAGGTCTATTATCTACTGCTCAGAATGTCATTCACTTAACAGTTGCTACTATAGCTAGGTAGGCTTTCTGTTCCGGCAGTGACTCCGTCCTGCTGCCCTCTTCGCTCTGGGCTATTTGACCCAGGGCAAGGAGAAGGGGGGGGGGGGGGGAGGGTGTTCCCTTGGGTCACCTGTTTTATTATGAAAACAAGGGGATACCTCCTCCGGAGTTAGTAATTCTGAGCTGTTACTGGGATGGTTTTTAAGTGATAAGTTTATGTTTTAAAAATTCATTCAAGTCATAGTTTTTAAAGTATAGCTTTTGAATATATCACGTGTCAAACGTGCGTTGTATAGCTTTTGAATATATCACGTGTCAAACGGGCGTTATTATACAATCCTCAGACACTTTTTAGGAGTATAAAGAGTCTCTATTCTCTAGACTAACTTTATTTATTGGCTTACTTTAAAAATTATTAGTATAAGGATTATACTGGATATTAATAGAGTACATGGATGTTATGATGCTCAATTATGGAAGGTGTTGTGTCTTTCTAATTTATCATAAATAAGAGAGATACATGTAAGGCCTAATACTCCTTTTCCCCTCGAGGGGATGACTCTATTTTATATAATTGAGCTTATTGGAATTTCCTCTGTGTCCTAGGCCCTCCAGCCTTTTTACTATTCAGCTATGTCTGGGTCATTGGTACAGTATAAAAATGTTAAAAAATTTATAGTAATTTATATATTTTTTATACTTACCAATCACCCAGACGGGGATGGCTCTCCCAGGAGTTGGGAACTCATACCTCCCCGCTGAGTACATAGCGCTTACCAGGCACTGGTTATAAGAATGATTAATGGCGCCAATTTCGGGACGTCCTTGACACTGCGCATGCGCAGTAGAGGTGAAGTATGGAGAGCCATTCAGGACATGTTTTCTTTGGTTTTAGATGCAAATTTTGGGGATTGGGGGGCAAAATTTGTGTTTGGCCCTATATTTTTAAGAGTTAGCACCAGCTATGCCTGGGTCATTGGTAAGTATAAAAAATATATAAATTACTATAAATTTTTTAACTTTCTTTAAAAATCTTCTTCTTACGATCCAGCATTCAGAATGTTTTGATATTTGGTATGCAGCATCCTTAGGGGGGTGAGATTCAAGTTTGTTCAAACCATGTCCCTAGGTCCATATTTGGGCTCACTGTGGGAGCCCGAATGATAACTTAGTTCAAAATGAGGAATTTTCTTAAAAATCTTCTTCTTCAGATCCAGTAATCGGAATGTTTTGATATTTTGTATGCAGCATCCTTAGTGGGGTGAGATTCAGGTTTGTTCAAGCCATATCCCTAGGTCCATATTTGGGCTCACTGTGGGAGCTTGAATTGTAACTTAGTTCGAAATGAGGAATTTTCTTAAAAAATCTTCTTCTTCAGATCCAGCAGTCGGAATGTTTTGATATGTGGTGTGTAGCATCCTTAGCGGGGTGAGATTCAAGTTTGTTAAAGCCAAATCCCTGGATTGATGTTGGGTATGCAGCATGCTTAGGGGGGTGAGATTCAAGTTTGTTCAAGCCAAGTTCCTGGGTTCATATTTAGGCTCACTGGGGTAGTCCAGATTATAACTTAGAACAGGGACCAGCCGTGAGGGCGACTAGGGCGATTATGTCGCCCTTTTAAGCTCAAAGTCGCCTAGAAAAATAGTCAGGGCGATTACAAGTCGCCCTCTAAAAATTGGCCAAAATGAGGAAAGGCTGAACTGAGTGATGCGAGCTTTGCATGAAAACGATTATTTTCAAAAATCGAATGTGCTCGAGTGTGATAAATGGGCATTTTTATTCCTCAAATAAACGTCCATTTAATGAAATCACATGACAATCAATTGTCTATTGTCTCCTTTGGCGGATTTTTTTATTTCTATTTTGTTGCATTTCAGTCGGAGCTTCAAATGTCGAAACAAAAATAGGTGACTTACGCGACTCAACAAAATAACTCAGCTTGAAAGTAGGTTACGTCGCTTAGGATGCCGAAAATGTATACACAACGGATGTATTTTATTACACAGTATTTTTATTTCGTATTGCTGACGACTCTTAACTGTTGGGCCGTCTATTCCCACAAAAACACGAATGGAATTGAAACACATGAAAAATGCTTTAGTGATGACAAGAAAAGCTTTGTACAGGACACAAGAGTGCATGTGGACGATCTTGAAAAAGGGTCCTCCTAATCAACGGAATGACACGAAATGATGCAGAATGACACCAGAATGCCATAAAAATGATGCAGAATGACATTTCTTTTACAAAATACTCGACCCCAGAATGTATTTTGTTTCTTTACTAACAAAGTACCTCCCAAGCAACCTTCTTACATCTGGTCCTGTTCACACTTTCAGACTTAGGAAATTATTAGCTTAGTAGACTTTGGTGAAAGGCAACCACAGGAGGGTGCTGGGGGATTGGTATGAAGAAGAGGGGAGGGGGTCATGAAGGAGAGGGTAGCAGTGGGGGATTTTCAGTCAATAATTACTTTGTGATTTTTTAACCTGGCATAGATGCCTCATAGACAACTGGACCTGGATTATTGGGACATTAATGGAGGACCACAAATTGAAAATATGAAGGGGCGGCGGGGGTGGTACATGAATATTCTTAATTTTCCCCACTTGCCTATGAAGTCTCCCTACATGACTGCAGTCTCCCTATTTTTTCTGGAGGGAGACATGGAGTCTCCCTAAAATTTCCTCCTAGGCTGGTCCCTTACTTAGAATGTTTTGATATTTGGTATGCAGCATCCTTAGGGGGGTGAGATTCAAGTTTGTTCAAACTATGTCCCTAGGTCCATATTTGGGCTCACTGTGGGAGCCTGAATGATAATTTGGTTCAAAATGAGGAATTTTCTTTAAAAATCTTCTTCTTCAGATCCAGCAGTCGGATTGTTTTGATATTTAATATGCAGCATCTTTAGTGGGGTGAGATTCAAGTTTGTTCAAGCCATGTCCCTAGGTCCATATTTGGGCTCACTGTGGGAGCTTGAATTGTAACTTAGTTCGAAATGAGGAATTTTCTTAAATAATCTTCTTCTTCAGATCCAGCAGGGGTGACTGAATTATAACTTAGTCAATGTGAGGAATTTTTCTTTAAAAATCTACTTCTTCAGATTCAGAAGTCGGAATGTTTTGATATTTGGCATGCAGCATCCTTAGGGGGGGAGTTTCAAGTTTGTTCAAGCCAAGTCCCTGGGTTCATATTTGGGCTCACTCTGGGAGCCCGAATGATAACTTAGTTGAAAATGAGGAATTTTCATTAAAAATGTTCTTCTTCAGATCCAGCAGATGAATGCTTTTGATATTTGGTATGCAGTATCCTTAGGGGGTAAATTCAAGTATGTTCAAGCCATGTCCCTAGTTCCATAAAATTTGTCTCTCATGACTTCATTCCTTTGTAGTGTTGATGAACCATGTCTAACTAAATGTGACCCCAAATACTTCTTTGAACCACTTTGTTTGAATCACTTTGCCCGGTGAGCGATTAAGGCCCCTTGGGGCCTCTTGTTTTTTAGCTCACCGAAGGGAGCTTAACTTATCACTTGCCGTCCATCGTCGTCCAGCGTCCGCCGTGAACTTTACATTATCGACTTCTCCTCCCAAACTACTGCACCAAATTGAACCAAATTTGGTGTGCATGTTTCTTATCATATGTCAATTCAAGTTTGGACAAATAAATTTTTCGCGACCACAGAGGGCACCACAAGGGGCATTACTCTGATAGCACCCATCAATTTCTTTTCAACCTACTCACAATTGTTTACAATTGGCTGTAACATAAGTGCAAGCCCTACTTCGGAACTAACTCAAGCTTTTAGAATCTTTTCCAAACGAGTTGGAAAAGTACTAGAGTGCAAAAGCACGAAAAAGATCGAAAAAGGGTCGAGCGAGATCAGCGCTCGAAATTACAGGTACTCTCTCTGCACACCTCTTGCGTTTACCGAGCGCATGCGCAACAACCGTGACGTCAATTCCTTTATTTTCCGCCATTGTACATGGTCGGAAATTTTTGTGACTCGTGCTAATTATGCTATGTATTCTTCGTGAACAACTTATTCTTCATATTTAGTGTGCTACTGGATTGTATCCTTTTATCAAGCTACCAAATTATTATTATTATTTAATGTTAATTTGTATTTTTATTGCTGTTCTCTTCACACTTTATCTTGTCTTTCCCCCACGTGTGAACACGACCTTAGTACTGTTTTCCGTCGGCGGGAAGCTTGATTATTGTTTTGATATCATGCCTAAGACTATTCCTTGTACCTCTTGTTTGCAGGTGAAACATGTGGACGATTCTCATGCCGCATGTGTCACTTGCAACAATTGCACTCAGGCCCAATCATGTGGTATCTGTGGGGTTTGGTCCTCTAAATTTTAGGCTTCTGTGAACAAGGTGGTTCTTTCCAGAGCTAGAACCCCTCGTTCTCGGGGTAAGGGTAGCCGTGCCGTAGCAGACATTTCTGCTGGTGCATGTGGTGACTCTGTCACACAGGATTCGGATCTGACTTCTGTGGCGAGTTCCTCTGCAACTGTTGGCGGTGTTAGTTCAGTGATACCTGACGAGGAGGCCGTGGTCTCTTTGTCTTCTGATGTCACCATTGAGGCGTCTGTTTTCGTTGAGAGCTTTTCCGAGGTCAGCTCGGTAACCCTCTCCGATCTGCCTCCTACACAGTCGACCATTGTTGAGGAGGTTGCTACTCCAGATCCTATTCTGTCTGATGGTGGCTTTTCCATCTCCTCTGGGGATGGTCTACAGTCTCGGGGGACCGAGGCTGTATCTGCTGGTGTGTCTGTGTGTTCTCAGCCTCCCCCAGCCTCGCGGCGGGGCTGTGCGGGTTTGCTGTCTGCTCCATCTCATCTGGCTAGGTTTGCTCCTAGTCGGTTGAGCCGGCCGGTCGCTTCAGCAGTGATTCCTCGTCCCTCGAGTGAATCGTTTATTGTTCCACCTTCGCCTGCTAGTGTGCCGCCTAGCGGGATGGTGTTGGGACGTTGGCATCCAGGGCCTGCTGTTCGGCAGCAGTCAGTGACAGCCCCTGTTAGCTGTCACTCTCGGAACCTTCCTCCGGTGATTCCTCACTGTGTTCCGAGTCTGGGTGTCGATCGATGCTTGCCGTCGGTCTCAGAGGATAGGCAGTTGGGGCCGCCTGCTGCGCAGAGGCCAATGACAGATTCCTGTCATTCTTGGGACAATCCTCCGGTGTCTTCTCACCGTGTCCTAGGTCCAGCTACCGATCGACGTGTGCTGTCGGTCTCTTTAGAGGATTTGCAGGCAGGGCCTTCTGTTTTGCAGAGGTCAGTGATGGCCCCTGGGCGTCATAATCGGGACTATCCTCCGGTGTCTTCTCACCGTGCTCCTATTCTGTCTGCCGATCGACGTTCGCCGTCGGTCTCTTCTGAGGATTTGGGTTCTTCTACCAGAAGGGTCCATTGGGAGGACACTCCGTCGGGCGATTCTGCTGCGACGGATTCTCAGGGTGACCTGTGCCAGGCCGTTTTGGCGCTCACCCGGTTGCTTTCTGGCAACCCTCAAGTTGGCCTCCCTGTGCCTCCTGAGGCACAACCTCCTTTGGTCGGTCGCCGAGATGTCTCGCCTGGCCCCTTGGATACTGCACAGTATTCACAGGAGGTTTCTGCTGGTCAACCCGAGTTGGGCTACGTCTCCTCTGCTACGGAGGATGACGAGTATCTTGAAGGTGATGGGCCCCCCTCGTCAGTCTTGGGGCAGGCTTTGGATTTCGTCTTTGGCTTATTGCCGGACGTTCAACCTTCCGACCAGCCTTCTGTGACCGTCCGGCCGCAGTCCACTATGGAGCGCCGTAACCCTGTTGAGCCTTCTAGCTCCGGGGCTTTGCGTCCTCTGCAATCGGCTCAGGTGGTTGAGTCCTTCCAGGGCTTAGACGCCAAAATGCGTTCTAAGGCCCTCAAGGGTTCCTTCTTTTCTAGAGCTGATGCCTTTCTGCCTCCATCGCGGTTTCGTGTGTACGATTCTGTCTCTCCACCAGTCTTCCAAGGGATGACTACTGTGGATGAGGATTCTTCTTCCCTCGGGTTGACTAAGCCTAAGTCGGCAGTTCTCCCGATGTCGGTAGTTGAGTCTATGGTGGGCCTGTCCCGAGAGATGCTGGGTATGTTGTCTCTCGCGGATCGTGTTGTCGTTGCTCTGGCTGAATATTTTCCACCAGGGGAGTTTGATGACGCTCAGGCGCCTTTTTGCATTTTGTCACAGGCTCTTATGAACTTGACTCACGCTCACGCCAGGGACCAGCCGTGAGGGCGACTAGGGCGATTAAGTCGCCCTTCTAAGCCCAAAGTTACCTAGAAAAATAGTCGGGGCGATTACAAGTCGCCCTCTAAAAATTGGTCAAAATGAGAAAAGGCTGAACTGAGTGATGCGAGGTTTACATGAAAACGAGTATTTTCAAAAATCGAATGTGCTCGAGTGTGATAAATGGGCATTTTAATTCGTCAAATAAACGTCCATTTATTTGAAATCACACGACAAGCAATTGTCCATTGTCGCTTTCGGCGGATTTTTTTATTTCTATTTTGTTGCGTTCCAACTTCCAGTCGGAGCTTCAAGTGTCGAAACGAAAATAAGTGACTTACCCGACTCAACAAAACAACCCAGTTTGAAAGTAGGTTACGTCGCTTAGGATGCCGAAAATGTATACACAACGGACGTATTTTATAACACATTATTTTCATTTCGATTTGCTGACGACTGTTAACTGTTGGGCTGTCTATTCCCAGAAAAACACGAATGGAATTGAAACACATGAAAAAAAGCTTTAGTGATGTCAAGAAAAGCTTTGTACAGGACACAAGTGTGCATGTGGACGATCTTGAAAAAGGGTCCTCCTAAACATCGGAATGACATGAAATGACGCGGAATGACACCGGAATGCCATAAAAATGATGCGGAATGACATTTCTTTTACAAAATACTTGACCCCAGAATGTATTTTGTTTATGAACTAACAAAGTACCTCCCAAGCAACCTTCTTACATCTGGTCCTGTTCACACTTTCAGACTTAGGAAATTATTAGCTTAGTAGACTTTGTTGAAAGGCAACCACAGGAGGGTGATGGGGGATTGGCATGAAGAAGAGGTGAGGGGTCATGAAGGAGAAGGTAGCAGTGGGGGATTTTCAGTCAATAATTACATTGTGATTTTTTAACCTGGCACAGATGCATCATAGACAACTGGACCTGGATTATTTGTACGTTAATGGAGGACCATAAATTGAAAATATGAAGGGGCGGCGGGGGTGGTACATGAATATTCTTAATTTTCCCCACTTGCCTATGAAGTCTCCCTACATGACTCTGCAGTCTCCCTATTTTTTCTGGAGGGAGACTTGAAGTCTCCCTAAAATTCCCCCCTAGGCTGGTCCCTGGCTCACGCCTGTAACACGGCCAATTTGGAGTTGGCACGCCGGGATGCGGTTTTGGATTCTTTACCATCCCTTCCTTCTGAGCAGCGTGCTGTTCTGAGGTCTGCCTCTTTGGTGGGACCTCAGTTGTTCCATGGTTCCGTGGAAGCTGTTCGTGGCGAAGTTCTTCGTCATTCGAAGGACCAGCTTTTGCTGAGACAGCTTGACCCACCTGCTGCTGCGGGTGGGGGTCGTTCCAGGCCCGCCAAGCGTGCTGCTGCATCTGCCTCGTCGGCGATGTCGGCTACGCCTTCGGCTCCGTCTGCTCCTTCTGCTCATAAGAAGCGCCGACGTGGCCAGGCCCGCTGGCAGCCTCAGGCTGGAAAGTCTCAGGACTCTGTCACTTCCCGAGGTGGTTTCTCCTCTCGGGGGCCTCGTCGAGGCCACAAGTGAAGGTTCTCACCTCGATTCGCCTCCAGTCGGGGGAAGGCTGTCGCTGTTTTACGACCGTTGGACAGAGATAACGTCGGACTCTTGGGTCCTCGACGTCATTCAATCCGGTCTGCGACTGTCCTTCCATCGGCACCCCCGTTTATCTCGGGTGCCCCTTCCGACTCAGGTCCCTTCAGATTCTCTGCGTCGGGACCTTCTGGTGCAGGAGATTGACAATCTCCTCACCAAAGGGGTGATTGAGGTGGTCAGGAACACCCTTTCACCAGGGTTTTACTCGAGACTTTTCTTGGTGCCGAAGAAAAACGGCCAATATCGTCCTGTCATCGATCTGAGTACCCTGAACGAGTACATAATTGCTCCTCGTTTCAGTATGGAGACTTTCCGGTTGGTTCGACGTTCAGTTCATCAGGGCGATTTTGCGGCCAGTATCGACCTGAAGGATGCCTACTTCCATATACCCATTCATCTGGCGTCACGGAAATACCTTCGGTTCTCGTTTCGGGATCGAGTTTTTCAATTCAGAGCTCTCCCGTTCGGTTTGAACCTGGCTCCTTGGGCCTTCACCCGACTGATGTCACATGTGCTTGCTTTCCATCGCACTCAGTCGGCAGTGACTTCGTCAGCCTACCTAGACGACATCCTCCAACGGCACCACGATGCTGCTGTTCTGGAGTTCGATGTCCGGGAGTTTCTTTGCCTGCTAGCGTCGCTGGGTTTCAGAGTCAATCGCGAGAAGCCGGATCTTCTTCCTTCTCCGCGATTCCGTCATTTGGGGATGGATTTCGACACTCTTCACAATGTAGTGTCGGTCCCCCAGGCTCGGGCGACGATTCTTTCTGCCTTGACTTGGGACCTGCTTCAATCTTCCTCGGTCTCGGCCAGGACTTTCCTTCGGATGCTGGGCCTTTGCGGTTCGGTGACAGATCTCATTCCGCTCGGTCGCTTGTTTGTCCGACCTCTCCAACACTTCCTGTTGGATCATTGGCGTCCGAATGTAGATCCGCTGGACCTGGAACTCACTATTCCTTGGTCTCTGCTTTGTCACCTCTGCACTTGGGCAGATATTCCCTGGCTGATACAGGGTGTTCCGTTGGATCTTCCTTTGGCCGTTCGCATCCTTACTGCGGATGCCAGCGATCGGGGCTGGGGTGCGACGTTGGATCCTCTCGGTCTGTCTACTCACGGAGAGTGGGACAGCGAGCAGGTGGGCCTTCATATCAACCAGAAGGAGCTCCTTACTCTTCTGTTGAGTTTTCGGCTTTGGATCCCTCATCTGTCGGACCATGTTGTCCTACTTCTTTCGGACAATTCGACAGTAGTGGCCTACATACGGAATCAGGGAGGCACACATTCGATTCCCATGTATCGGCTGTCTCGGGATCTTCTTCTGTTGGCGCGGGATGTGAACGCTCGGGTGTCCATTCGACACATTCCCGGGCGTCTCAACGTCCTAGCAAACTCCCTGTCCCGACGCGACAGTGTCCTTCCAACCGAATGGATGCTACATCGGTCGGTGTTTCAGGCGATTTGCGAGCAGTGGGGTCGTCCTCAGGTCGACCTTTTCGCTACTCGCTGGAATCATCAGGTAGAGACTTTTGTCTCCCCTTGTCCAGATCCTCTGGCATTTGTAGTAGACGCTCTGTCTCTGGACTGGACAGGTTGGGTCGGCTATGCCTTTCCTCCTGCACCGATTCTTCCTCAAGTTTTAGCGAAGATTCGTGCTTGCAGTTGCAGGATCATTCTGATCACACCCCTGTCTCCACAGAGGGTGTGGATCAATCTGCTGCGGCCTCTATTGGCCGATCGACCGATTCGTCTACCTCTACGTCGCGATCTTCTTTCACAGGGTCGTCCCAGGAAGTATCACAACAACCTGGCGAGCCTGTCCCTTCACGCCTGTCTTTTATCAGGTCCAGTCTCCGACGTAGAGGTTTTTCGAGACGATCAGTGGAGTGCATTTCTGCATCGTAGCGACCTTCCAGTGGAATGACTTATGCACCAAGTGGAAGGTTTTCTGCCGCTGGTGGTCAGATCACAATGTGAATTACCGTGATCCGTCAATCGCTCAAATTGCGGATTTTCTGGTTTTTCTTTTTGACTCCAAGGGCCTCCAGCCTATTACGATTAAGGGCTATCGGTCTATGCTGTCTGATACTTTCTCTTATGTGGGAAAGCGGTGTATCGGTCGTAATCTTTTCCTAACCAAACTTATTCGGCACTTTTCTTTGAAGAGGCCTCGAGTTTTGCGTCTTACACCCAAGTGGAACTTGGCATGGGTGTTGCACTGTTTGGAGGGGGCGCCATTCGAGCCTTTATCTGAGACCGACATGCGTTTTCTCACCTATAAGATGGCTTTTTTTCTAGCGTTTGCTTCTGCTCGTTGAGTCAGTGAGCTTCATGCGCTATCTGTTGATTCTGCCTTCTTCCGAAATGAGGCTAAAAGTGTCACATTCACTACTGATTGCTCTTTTCTGGCTAAGAATCAACTCCCCGATTCGGTACCTCCTCCCATCTGCATTCGGGTTCTCCCTGCTGTAGATGGACGGAGGCCTCTTCTTTGTCCTGTTCGTGCGGTCAAGACTTACATTACTCGCACTCAGTTCATTAGGAGGGGTCGGAAGAGATTCTTTCTGTCTCTCATTCCTAAGAGGCAGTCTATCTCTTCCCATTCTATTTCCAGGTGGATCTGTCTTGCAATCAAGCTGGCGTATTCTCGCTTGTCTGCATCGGATCTTGTTTCGAACCGGCTTAATGCTCACGAGGTTCGTGCCATTTCTACATCCTGGGCGTTCTCCAATTCTGTTTCGCTCTGTGATGTTATGAATGCGGCTTACTGGAGGAATGCTTCTACCTTCTCCTCCTTTTATCTCCGCCACCTTCAGCAGCAATCTGAGGACCTTTATTCTTTAGGCCCTCTCGTTGCTGCTCAGGCTGTTGTGCACCCTCGTTAAAATTGTTTTTGTCGAGGTTGCGCTTCACTCAGCCTTGTTCTTTTCAGGTGCTTTCTCTCTATCTTCATTACAGGTTTTCGTTTTTGTTCTCTGCCATCCTTGCTTTCGTTCTGCTACTCTTGTTGGTATTGGTTATGTGATTCACCTCCTCCTATTGTTTATTCAGCCAATTGTAAACAATTGTGAGTATGTTGAAAAGAAATTAAAATTTTTTAGTAAATTTTGTTTCTTAACATACCTACCACAATTGTTTACCGGAGGTCCACCCTCCTTGGGGATATCTTTGATATCGATGCCTCCCCGCTAAATCACAAACTTCTCGTTGGCGGAAATACGGAATTGACGTCACGGTTGTTGCGCATGCGCTCGGTAAACGCAAGAGGTGTGCAGAGAGAGTACCTGTAATTTCGAGCGCTGGTCTCGCTCGACCCTTTTTTCGATCTTTTTCGTGCTTTTGCACTCTAGTACTTTTCCAACTCGTTTGGAAAAGATTCTAAAAGCTTGAGTTAGTTCCGAAGTAGGGCTTGCACTTATGTTACAGCCAATTGTAAACAATTGTGGTAGGTATGTTAAGAAACAAAATTTACTAAAAAATTTTAATTTTTGTTTAAAATTAAAAAAAATCTTTTTCTCCAGAACCATCATTTAGAATCTTTTGATATTTGGTATATAACATCTCTATTGGTGCCAGATTCAAGTTTGTTCAAATCGAGTCCATGGGTTAATAATTGGCCTCCCTGTAGGAGCCCGAATTTTAGCTTAGTGAAATATGAGGAAATTTCTTTAAAAATCTTCTTCTTCAGATCCACCAGTCAGAATGCTTTCATATTTGATATACAACATCTATAGGAGGGTCAGATTCAAACTTGTACAAATCAGGTCCCTGAGTGAGTATTTGGGCTCTCTATTGGAGCCCAAAGTTTAACTTCATGCAATTTGAGGAAATTCCTTTAAAAATCTTCTTCTTCAGCTCCACCAGTCAGAATCCTTTCATGTTTGGTACACAACATCTATAGGGGGGTGGGGGTGGGTGGGGGGGGGGGGGGGGGGGGGGGCAGAATCAAGTTTGTTCAAATCGAGTCCCTGGGTTTATATTTGGGCTCCCTATAAGAGCCTTAATTTTAACTTAGTGAAATATGAGGAAATTTCTTTAAAAATCTTCTTCTTCAGATCCACCAATCAGAATGCATTCATGTTTGGTACACAACGTCTTGAGGTAGTTCAGTTTCAGGTTTGTTCAAATTGCTTACCTGGGTAAATTTTTGGGCTCCCTATGGGAGCCCGAATATCAACTTAGTGCAATATAGGAATTTTTTTTAAAAATCCTCTTCTTTAGACCCTGTAGTCAGAATGTTTTCATATTTGGTATACAACATCTGTAGGAGGGTCCGATTCAAGTTTGTTCAAATCTAGTCTATGGGTTGATATTTGGCTTCCTATGGGAGCCCGAATTTTAACTTAGTGCAATATGAGGAAATTTCTTTTAAAAGTCTTCTTCTTCAGATCCACCAATCAGAATTCTTTCATATTTGGTATACAACATCTCTAGGTGGTCAGATTCAAGTTTGTTCAAATCGGGTCCCTGGGTTAATATTTTGGCCCCCTATTTGAGCCCAAAGTTTAACTTAATGCAATGTGAAGACATTTCTTTAAAAACCTTCTTGTTCAGATCCACCACTCAGAATTCTTTCATATTTGGTATATACATTTGTAACATCTCAAGAGGGATCAGATTCAAGTTTGTTCAATTTGAGTCCCTGGCTTAATAATTGGGCTCTATGTGGGCAGGGTTGGGGGGGGGGGGGGGGCAGGGGGAGCATGTTAGGTTCAGGTTTGTTCAGATCCATTTCCCTAAAATTTGCATTTGCATGGCTTCATTCCTTTGTAGTGTTGATGAACCATGTCTAACTGAATGTGACTCCAAACACTTCTTTGAACCACTTTGGCCGGTGAGCGATTAAGGCCCCTTGGGACCTTTTGTTATTTTTGTCTCCTTGCATGTGTCCATCCCACATTGGTTTTCTGTTGATAACTTTAGTTATAGTTGGCCAAATCAAATGAAATTTAGTATGTAGGTGTATCAGCATTAAATACAGGTCACGTTCGAATTTGGGTGCAGTCCGACAAATTTTGCCAGAGTTTTCTCCCTTTTTCAACTTCAATAATTTTTCACGTGGGAACCCAAGGAGCTAAAAATAGAAATATTTTCAAACTCCAATATTTCCCAAACCCCACGGAACAGAGAACTGTTATTTGGTATGAAGCATCCTGAGGACCCAAAGAACTGAATGGTAACAAAAAAATTGCCATCGGTTGTAACAGTGTGATCTGTAGAGGGCATCGCAAAAATGCTGAGTCAGCATATTTGCAAAAATTTAAAAAAAAAATTTCTCCAGAACCAATGATCAGAATCTTGATACAAAACATTTCATTTGATTTGGTATACAACAGATATAACTTAGTTAAGATGAAGCCCCCTGATTCATATTTGGGCTCAATATAGAAGCCCAAATTGTTAGCTTACGGCAATATGGGGAATAATCTTTGAAAATCTTCTTCAGACCCACCAGTCAGAATGCTTTCATAATTGGGATGTAACATCTCTAAGGGGGTCAAATTCAAATTTGTTCAAATTGGCCCCTGGGCTCATATTTTAATTTTAACTTAATATTGTGCAATATGAGGGAATTTCTTTAAAAATCATCTTCAGATTCACCAGGCAGAATCCTTTCATATTTTGTATACAACATCTCTGGGGGTGAGGGGTCAAATTCAAGTTTCTTCACCTTGAATGCGTGGGTTATGATTTGGGCTCCAAATTTTAACTTAGAGCAATCCTGGGGATAATCTTTAAAAAATATTCTTCAGATCCACCAGTCAGAATGCTTTCATATTTGGTATACAACATCTCTAGTTCATTACTCCGAACTCTTAGTCTAACAAGATTTGATATGCAGCATAAGTGGGAAACAGATATTTGATTAAAAAAAAAAAGTATTAACCCTAGCTATTGTGGGACTCCGTGCGTGCTAAAAATAGAAACATCATTCCAAGTTAATTTTATAATGAGCCATGTTTATTAAGTGCCCTCTAGAGGCGTGTAACTAAGATTAATCCACATAGATTGTTTTTCAAGGGGCTCCATAGGGGAGCTCCACTTTGTACCTTATGATTAACTGAAGGAAAGACATGATGCTTGGACTATTTTATTCACTACTGAGGGGCTCAAGGCTTGACAACGGATCCTGTGGAGATTGATTGCTTAATGTTAGATGCATTTGTGGCCTCGTTTTATATCAGGTTCTGTTCAAGGTGAGTGCTTCAGGCCCCATGGGACCTCTTGTATTTTTAGGCCTCATAATCTACAGAATAGGTCGTGGTGTATTTTGATCCTTCTGTGCAAAAAGGCTTTGGAATGCTAAAGCATTGCAAAGCCTTGTTACACTCAGGGGACAAATTTATAAATTCTTTTAACATGGGTAAAATATCAGACATCGACCATTTAATTTTTATTTTTTATTTAAGTTTGCATTGGTTATAAAAATAGAGCATGCGGCTGCCAAAAGGACAATGTGGGAGGGCCTGAGAAACAAATTTTTAACTTTTTTAGGCCTTAACAATAATAATTCTTTAAAATAATAATAATACTTTTAATTTTTTTGTGTGCATGATTACTTGATTGTCATATTTAACGTATAATGGGTGATTTCATACAAATGATATTTGAAGCCAAAGACTATTTTTCCCAAATGAAACTTGTAGTTTTGCCAAATGGTCAACTTCTTTTTCAAATTAGAGGCTTTCAGAGGATGATGTTGGAGCAACCAATAATTTTTCCAAGGGACAACAAAAAAATTCCGACAGACAGGGGTGGGGGGGGGGGGGGAGGAAGTGAGTGGTGGGGGGGGGGGGGCATGGCTTTCACCTCTACTAGCCTCTGGCCTGTATTCATGTTAGGGAAAGAGGTATGATACAAAACATGAAAGTAGATGAAGTAATTTTGCCGAACTGTTCAGGTCACAGAAAAAAATTATGGAGTCTTGATTGAACAATTTCTCAAGCAGCAGGAACACATTACAGAGAATTATTAGAATCATAGCTTGTTTGTGGGAAGGGATTAACTTGAATGCACCTACTATAAAATAAACTGCAGTTATTAATCAAGATGATCATGTGTCATGTTACCAAATCATTGTTCATTGTTAACCTTTTACAAGTCAGTTTTTACGAAATACAACCAACAGAGTCAAGAGTGTTGGATTGAAATGTAATACATAAAAAGTTCAGGAGTTTTACTTAACTTGCAGAGTGCTAAATAATTTTTGGTCAGCAAAATTTGTTCTCATGTCTGTGCCTTGTTACAATTTGTGGGAGCATGCCTGTGGGAACTCTCCCATAAATTGCAACAAGGCAAATGCTTACAGACTAAATAATTTCACTTTAAAGATGATATGAAGCACATCTACAGAATATGAAGCCTTTAACTTGTGGTATGCACACTTCCAAGAAAAGCCCAAATTTGGGCTTCCAGCACTCAGCCAGTTAAGTGGTTGAGTGCTAGAAGCCACTTTAGTGGCTTTACCATGTATGCATTAGCTTGAAGTTTGATAATCATCAGAAGAAATTTTTTATGTAAAATTCTTTGGTTGCAATGTATTTGAGAGTGCCTATTGGCACTCTCCAGTAAATTGTAACAAAACAATTATTTTTTAACCAAATGTTGCTAAACTGAGGTAACTTGTGCTTGTAGCAGGGTATCTTTGATAAAAAATACCTATGTTTCAAATCACCTTTGAAAAATAATTTTGCACTCAAACAGTTAATAATCTCCCCATGGGAAGTGAAGCAGGGCCTGTTCACTGCGGTAAGCAGGCTCTGTTTTACTGGTAAAATAGGACACAGTCACCAATGCTTGGGAGGTGCAAACCCTCTCTAAAATGGGCAACATGGCTTATTAACGCTCACCCTTGTCTTGAGTTGATACTCATGTTGTGGCCATGATTAGCCATTGTGCAAAAATATGTGACCTTAAACACCAATAAATAAATAAATAACCAGTTAATAACTTGTCATAATATGGTAGTTGATTAAAATAATGTTTACGATAATAAAATCAGAAAATCACTGTCTCTCTGTGTCTGCCTGGCTTTGTGTCCCAGAGACCTTACATGTTGTACAATTAGTGGACTTCATGTTTAATTATGCATTATTTTTGGGCTTTAGAGTGCCAGTGTACTTTGTCTTTGAAACAGTAATTCTTTTTGATTTCTTTCTTTAAGCAGTGTTTTACAAACAAATTTGGTTACGCAAATAGAGTTGGAATATCACTCTTTGAAGCTATGACTTCACAGCAATTGAGATTCAGAGCAGCCATGAATTCAACCCAGCCATATTTCTGCCTTCATAATTTGAGGCAAATGTTTGGAATGTTACCTTAGGTACTTGTACACTTTCCCACTATCATCAGGGTAAAGTAGGGAGTGGTTTGTAACATTAACTGGTGGGGTACTGAACTAGTTTGGATTGTAAAAGTTTCTTCATATGTCTTTGCCTTGTTACATAAGTTGTAACTAGGCAGATACATACAGCTAGACTTTAACCCTTTACCCAACGTAACGGCCAAAACCAGCCAGCGCTATTCCCAAGTAGCTCCAATTAATTTTCATTATTTTTTCATTTTTTTGTCTCAAAAACATAGGTTATGACCCCTCATTGGAATGAGCTTGTCGAGCTCGTTCCAACAGGGGGGGGGGGGGGGGGGGGGGTCATAGCCTATGTTTTGAGACAAAAAATGAAAACAATTAGTTATTCAAGAATTTTTTTTTGCAAGTGTCGTCTGCTTTTCATGTTAGGTAAAGGGTTAATTACTTCAAGGATAATATCAAAAATAACAGAAAAGGAAGCCAAGCAATGGCAAGCAACTGTCAGACTCATTGTAACAGCTGGTATGTACCAGAGTGGCTGTCATTGATGTTGTCAGGGACTTTGCTTATATACAAGGAGGGACTCTGAACTGAAATCTGAAAAGTTGGTAGGTTGGCTTTCGATTATGGCCTTATACCCAGGTCATTACGGTGTACGCATGAAAAAACAAATGGGTGCTGTGGTCCAAATTTACATTTGGAATGAGGCCGATATCTGGACCTTGTTCTTACCTGGATTGATTCCTGAAGACTCATGTCTCCTGTAATGAGCAGGCATGAAGACTGCTTGAGAATATATATGTTCATCATGCTCACATTCTACAGGATCACATTGAAGAGCATGAAAGGGAGACTGCCATGGTCATGCAGTGATGTTACCAAACCACTTCTCCAATAAAATGATATGACTTTTTATTATATGCTAGCCTGTGAATTATCGCAAATTATCTAAAAGATATTTCTCGATATCTATCGACTCGATAGATATCGAGAAATATTCCTCAGTAGCTTCCTAAATGACGTCATGCTACCCCGCATTACATTGCCATGAAGGAACGATCAGCTGAGTTTTGTTGTTTTCGTCGAATTGGCTGAATATTGTGCAATAAAATGTCTCGTAGCATATAATAAAAAAGAAAATTACTCTATTTTAGTCAAGTGTCGGGAAGTATTTCATGAGTGTGGACCTGAAATTTTTTAACTTTTCGCTGCATTTGCACGAGTGAAAAAATAATACTTTCAGGTCCACATGATGAATTTTTAGCTCACCGAAGGGAGCTTAACTTATCACCGGCCGGCCGGGGTCTGTCGTCCGGCATCGTGAACATTTTTCAAACGACTTCTCCTCTGAAACCACTGGTCCGATTTTCACAAAACTTCATGTGGATGTTCATTACTATATGGCAATTCATGTTTGTTCAACTGAAATGGCCACGTCCTTTGGGGGCTCTGTATGGGGCATAACTCTGATAGCACCGTATGAATTATAGAAAAATTATTAAAAAATCTTCTTCTCCAGAACCAATGGGCAGAATCTTTTGATACTTGGCATGCAGCATCTTGGTATGGGTCTGATTCAAGTTTGTTCAAATCGGCCCCCTGGATTCATATTTGGGCTCACTATAGAAGCCCAAATTCGAACTTAGTGCATTTCAGGCAAATTTCTTAAAAAATCTTCTTCTCCAGATCCAGCAGGCAGAATCTTTTGATATTTGGTATGCAACATTGTGGGGTGGATCTGATTCAAGTTTGTTCAAATCGGCCCCCTGGATTCACATTTGGGCTCAGTATAGAAGCCTGAATTCGAACTTAGTGCAGTTCAGGCAAATTTCTTAAAAAATCTTCTTCTCCAGATCCAGCAGGCAGAATCTTTTGATAATTGGTATGCAACATTGTGGGGTGGATCTGATTCAAGTTTGTTCAAATCGGCCCCCTGGATTCACATTTGGGCACAGTATAGAAGCCTGAATTCGAACTTAGTGCATTTCAGGCAAATTTCTTAAAAAATCTTCTCAAGATCCAGCAGGCAGAATCTTTTGGTATTTGGTATGCCACATTGTGGGGTGGATCTGATTCAAGTTTGTTCAAATCCGCCCCCTGGGTTCATATTTGGGCTCAGTATAGGAGCCCAAATTTTAACTTAGTGCATTTCAAGCAAATTTCTTTAAAAATCTTCTTCTCAAAATCCAGCAGGCAGAATCTAGTGCATTTCAGGCAAATTTCTTTAAAAATCTTCTTCTCAAGATCCAGCAGGCAGAATCTTTTGATATTGGGTATGCAGCATGTTTAGGGGGGAGATTCAAGTTTCTTCAAGCCAAGTCCCTGGGTTCATATTTGGGCTCACTGTGGTAGCCCGAATTATAACTTAGTTCAAAATGAGGAATTTTCTTTAAAAATCTTCTTCTTCAGATCCAGTAGTCAGAATGTTTTGATATTTGGTATGCAGCATCTTTAGGGGGGTGAGATTCAAGTTTGTTCAAACCATGTCCCTAGGTCTATATTTGGGCTCACTGTGGGAGCCTGAATGATAACTTAGTTCAAAATGAGGAATTTTCTTTAAAAACCTTCTTCTCCAGATCCAGCAGTCAGAATGTTTTGATATTTGGTATGCAGCAGCCTTAGGGGGGAGGGGTGGGGGGGGGGGAGATTCAAGTTTGTTCAAGCCATATCCCTAGGTCCATATTTGGGCTCACTGTGGGAGCTTGAATTGTAACTTAGTTCGAAATGAGGAATTTTCTTCAAAAATTTTCTTCTTCAGATCCAGCAGTCGGAAGGTTTTGATATGTGCTGTGTAGCATCCGTAGAGGGATGAGATTCAAGTTTATTAAAGCCAAGTCCCTGGTTCCATATTTGGGCTTCCTGTGGGAGCCCGAATTATAACTTAGTTCAAAATGAGGAATTTTCTTTAAAAATCTTCTTCTTCAGATCCAGCAGATGAATGCTTTTGATATTTGGTATGCAGCATCCTTAGGGGGGTAAGATTCAAGTTTGTTCAAGCCATGTCCCTAGTTCCATAAAATTTGTCTTTCATGACTTCATTCCTTTGTAGTGTTGATGAACCATGTCTAACTGAATGTGACCCCAAATACTTCTTTGAACCACTTTGTTTGAATCACTTTGCCCGGTGAGCGATTAAGGCCCCTTGGGGCCTCTTGTGTTAGTATTACTTCCCTCTCCTGAACCCTCCCGTTGTACTCCTTAGCTCTTTCGGCTTTTTTATTGAGAATTTTTTATTAAAATTCTTGGGAGTTTAACTTGTTTTACGGAATAGGTATTCCGTTTATCCCCTTTGTTTACATCCTGTTCTTTACTGTTCAGGACATTTTGTATTCTTGCATCTTCTACCAGATACATTGTTTTTTCTTCCTATGAAGATCTAGCTTTGCATCAGTTGGTTGTTGATTGGTTACTGACTTTGGGCCTCTGTTGTGCCTGTTGTTGGTTAGTTTCCGATTTTAGCTCGTCTAACTTTCAGTCAGGGCAACTTTCGTGATCACTCACCATCCGTCGTACGTCGTTCGTGAACATGGTGTTTGCGTCTCCTTCTCCTAAACTGCTGAACCAATTTAATTGATTTTGGGATAATAGTTTGTTATGACATTGCATTTTTATTTTGTTCAAATCAAGTTGCCTTGCCCTTCGGTAGGGCCATGCCCAAAACGTGTGCTGAAATCTTAAAAAATCTTCTCATGAACCAGCAGTAGCAGAGACTTGATATTTGGTGTGCAGCTTCCTTTTGAGGTGTAGACTCAGATTTATTCAAGAGAAGTTCGAGGAGCTATATTTGCCTTCGTTATGGGAGGGGTAAGAATTTTTGACCTGCCCAAAATTTCTATTTTCCAAACCGAGAGGAAGATTTGAACCAAATTTGATATGCGGGCTTATTGGGTCATAAGTACTTAATTCATGCCTAAAAGTTTTTTTCTGTTGCCCATGGGAACCGCAGGAGCTAAAAATAGAAAAAAGTTAAAACGCCCATATCTCCAAAACTACACGACACTGAGAATTCTTATTTGATGTGAAGTTTCCTTAGGACCAACAGAATGGAATGGTAAAAAAAAATGTCTATCGGTTTTATCATGGGGTATTTTTCGGGGACTTTGAAAAAGTGCTAAGTCAGCATTTTTTAACACTGGGTAATGGGAAAAACATTTAAGACTACTTTTCTCCCATACCACTGCTCCAGAAGCTTTCAGATTTCACCTATAACATCTTTGGAAGATTGTTTCACATGTTTATTAAAATCAAATCCCTGGGTCCATATTTGGGCTCTCTATGGGAGCAGATTTAAGTTTGTTCAAATCGAGTCCCTGGGTTGAAAATTTTGGGTCTGGTTCAGACTTCAAAATTTTGGACCAAAATTCTAAAAAAAAATTTTTGTTCAATTTTGACACGAAAAAAAAAAAAATTTTAACCTGAAAATTTTGGGTCTGAAATTTTGGACCAAAATTTTGAATTTTTTTTGGTTTTTTTTATGCATTTTATTCAAATTTGAGATAAAAAAAGAAAAAAAATTAGCCTGAAAATTTTGGGCCTGGTTCAGACTTTTTATGCGTTTTGTTCAATTTTGCGATGAAAAAGCCCAACTTTTATAGCCTGAAAATTTTTGACCTGGTTTCTACTTGGAAATTTTGGACCAAAATTTGGAAAAAAATTTTTAGTCTGAAAATTTTTGGTCCGGCTCTTTTTCCAAATTGAGTTCCTAGATGAATTAGAGTGCTTTTATGCAAAAATGTTTTTACCCTATGTCTTTCCCTCCCTTCCTTATCGGGGGGAGGGGGGCAGTTAGATGTAACAAACTGTTTGGCTGCAAAATATATTTTGAAAGATTTAGAGTGATTTTATGCACCCCCCCCCCCCCCGTCCCAAATACCCCTATGACCACCAACCCCACTCCCCTCCCCCACGCATCAATTAAGCAGATGAAAACAATTGCTAAAAATGCATTTTGAAGGAATTAGAGTGAATTTATGTTAAAGAGAAAAAAGGACCCCTATAATAGTTTCATGACTTCATTCCTCAGAAGCGTTGATGATGTGATCCAAAATACTTCTTTGAACAACTTGTTTAAGAAATCTTCAGATCCACCAGTCAGAATCCTTTCATATTTGGTATACAACATCTCTAGGTGGGTCAGATTCAAGTTTGTTCAAATCGGGTCCCTTGGTTAATATTTTGACTTACTATTGAGGCCCAGAGTTTAACTTTGTGCAATGTGAGGACATTTCTTTAAAAACCTTCTTCAGAGATCCACCAGTCAGAATTCTTTCATATTTGGTATATAACTTCTCAAGATCAGATTCAAGTTTGTTTGAGTCCCTGTCTTAATATTTGGGTGGGGGTGGGGGTGGCAGTTAGACTCAGGTTTGTTCAAATCCATTCTTTAGTGTTTTTGCATAAAATTTCTTGACTTCATTCATTTGTAGTGTTGATGAACCATGTCTAACTGAATGTGACCCCCCAAATAGTTCTTTGAACCGCTTGGGCAGGTGAGTGATTAAGGCCCCATGGGGCCTCTTGTTTCTATTAGGATACATATTATATCTTATTCCGATAGTTTAGCTTCAATTAAGTAATGCTTGTCCAGGGCTCGATTTAACTGGATTAGCATAGCACTTTGCTCTCCAATTTCTGAATTTTGCTATTCAAGATTTATTAGTTTCAAGTGCTTTTGGATCAACTGCTAATCAATTTTCCAGGGTGAATAGTAAATTGCTATTCAAAATTTTCAGATTAAATCAAGCCCTGTGCTTGTCCACACTTAGGCTCTATTGGGATGCCCTTGGGATCATGAGGTTCCCTTGGGGTACCTAGGCTTCATTCAAAATTTTTCGAAAAATTTTAAAAAAAATTTATTTCGAAACTTTTTGTGATTGTCTATGTTATGTATCCTTGCGATGTTTATTCTGCATTATTATTGGGAGTGCAGCGGACTTATGATTTTGGCTTCATTATTATTGTATCTATTATCATAATTTGGTACTTACTCTAGTGATCCGAATAATAGTAGGGGTCGGAATAATAGTAGGGGGTGGAAAAATTTCGGAATTTTAATTATAGTAGGGGGTTTGAATAATAGTAGGGGGTGGAAAAATTTCAGAATTTTAATAATAGTAAGAGGTTTGAATAATAAGTAGGGGGAAGGGGTGGGGTGGGGAATGCAGGCATGAGAGTGGCAATCAATGAAATTTGCTGAAATTAGTGTTGGAAGCTTCCCTGTAGGGATCCCGGGAAGTGGAGTAGCGCTTGTTAACTTTTGTAAACATGCCCTGTTTTGCTGGTAGAATAGGACCCAGTAACCAATGCTTGGGGTAGAAGTGCTCTAAAATGGGCAACATGGGTATAAATGATTGGCTAAACTTGAGTTTACATCCGCATTTCGGTCATGATTAGCCTTTTTTTGCAAATACTAGTATGACCTTAAACATTAATAAATAAAATGTTGGGAAACGGCAGGTTATGAAATTTTCTCTCTGTATCGGTTTCTACTCTTTTTTTTTTTTTTTCACAAAAAGAGTGGATTCCGGTATCGGTTTCGGTTATTATTCCTGAACCACATTTTTGTCTGAAATATATATTTTACCCTCTATTTTATGGGACACGTGGGAGGGGAACCCGGTTACCAGTGGGGCGAACCTCCCAGAATTTAAATACGACAGACATCGAGTGGATTTGAATCACAGATATATCAACCAGGTGAGTGTTGCTGTTCTGCATTTTTGAAAGAATAGAATATTTAATACAAACTGATTTTGTCTTGTTTTTGTATTGTTGATATCCATCCAATTCCCACATGAAAACTGAGAATTTTCAAAGATTGAACAAAAAACAAACACTTTCACAAGCGAGCACATGTTTGTCAACAATTAGGGGGAAGCCCCAACAATCCCAGAATACTGCGTGCAGACACTTCTGATACGAGCTTTGTGCAGCTTCAAGACTGAGCGTGCCAACGTTACGGACACCAGAACTTCAGACTCCGATTGTGTGTGTGTATTGGGGGGAGGGGGGGGGGGGCTGCTGTTCAGTCATTATTACTTTAAAAGTGGTTGGGCAGATTGAGAATAGGTTCCCTTTTTCTTTTAACAGAATGTCTCACTCCTTTTGATGGGGGTGCTCGTATACAACCCTCACAGTGTAACTACATGTTCGAAATTTATGAAGACAGTCGCCCGGTATAAAATGGAACTGACCGCTTAGAGGGACGCAAGGTTTATTCTATTTCATCAACATCTGCGCTTTTGAACCAAGTGTTAGTCTATTTTCTTGAGAAATTTAGCCGACTTTACGATGCGATTTTCATTAGAGAGTTCATGTTTTGCGATTGAGATTTCATCATAAATTAAATCAAACATTTGAAAATGCAAAATTTAATAATCATAGGGGTTCAAATAAGGATCGTACGGGCTGGAATTTTTATTGAAATTTAATAATCGTACGGGTATGATTATTCGGATCACTAGAGTAGTGTAAGTCCAGGAAGCCTCAGATTTAAAGGCTTGTTGTTTGCCAGTAGTCGTTGCACTCCTTCAGTACTTGTACTATGGGATGTTAACGTTGCGAAACGGAGGTCGACCTGTGTGGTAGGCAGTGAAAGTTCCAATGTAGGAGCTTTCACTGCAGGCTAATACTTGTCTTTCAGTCTCTTTTTCAGAGGAAGAAGAACATGGTGATGGTACTTGACCTGTCCATTATGTGCTGCCATCGTCGCACTCTGATGGGCCCCGCTCTGATGAGTAAACAGTGCTATCTGCCAAGGTGCTCATGATATTTAGGATGGGATTGAGGTGTCTAGTTAGTTTGCTTAATCCTCTGCTTGCAGCTTGCTCGACAGGTGAAGTGGTCATTCCTATCTGGGAGCCGGGACACCCAGTAGGTCCGTTGCGGTCGAGTAGTATAAACATGGGTAGAGCAAGCATTTCATAGAATAAAGCTCACCCAGTGATGATAGCAAATGGAGAAGAAGCCTGAAAGTTTCTCTACGGGATGCTGGGCCAGATCTGGGGTCAGATCATGAGTTGGAGAATCCTCTCCATCCCGTTAGCAGTCGGGGGTCAACTGTGTCCAACGCGAGAAACTGTAATGAGTCGGAACACGCATCGGGATGTTCCTTCCACACTGCAGCCAGGGTCGGCTGTGGTTATGGCGTCTTCTTACATGGAAGTGCACGCAAAGGGGATTAGTCTACAAGTTTCTCAACGGGATACTCATCGGGATCTGGGGTTAGATCGTGAGTAGGAGAGCATTCTCCGTCCCCTTAGCAGTCGGGATTGACAGTTTTTCTGTCGTGAGAAACTTCAATGTGTCAGAGCACCCGTCCGAAATGTGCAAGCTGGGACGCACCTTCAACACTTCAGCCAGGGTCAGCTGTTGTTACGGCTTCCTCTTCTTCCATGGAAAAGCATGCTAAGGGGTAGAAGCCTACAGATTTCTAAATGGAACGCTCGGCGAGGTCTGGAGTCAGATCGCGAGTTGGAGAACCCTCTCCATTCCGTCATCAGTTGGGGTCTACTGTTTTTGCTTTGAGAATCTTTAGTGAGTTGGGCCATCAGCTCATGGTTGCAGCTATGACTTTTTCCTCTGCTTCATCAATGAAGCACGTTAGACCGCAGACTAGCTGTCCGACTTCGCATGTTCATGTTGTTCCTTGGAGATGTTCCCAGTTTTCACCACCGAAGTCGGATTAACCTGCAGCTAGTGGTTCGAGGCATTTTTATGCGGGACATATGTCGATAGATCTGAGGTCAGATCTCCGTCCCGTGAGCAGCATATGGTGAAGAAGTGGATAACCACTCCTCCCCAAGCCTCATTCATGGACCTGCTGCTGCAGATTGTGCAGCTTATCACAGCATCGCATTAGTCGCAGGTTCAGCCGTCAACAGTCTCCGGTAGTGAGCTGTCAGGCAGTGCTGGGTTGGTCCAGTTATCTGTACATACAGATGGTGTTGACCATGTTTTTCAGATGGAACATTCAGATGGTGAGAGGGCTTGGGAGGTTGATTTGCCATCCCTCACGGAACAGCACATTAAGACTATGAATTTTATTCTTAAGTTCATTCGAATCTTGTTCCATCTGAACAAAAGGCTGCGTTTGCTAGGCAAAAAACAGCTTAAGGTAACAGGCGAAGGAAAGACGAAGATCTTTCCTTCCCGGATCTTTCTGCTCAAGTGTTGAGGGCCTTTGGTCCACTTAACAATGCCTCCCTTGGCCTAGCAATAGTATAAGAAAGGCAATGATCTATTCTTTATGAAAAGAAGATCGATAGCTCATAGTTGGGCTGAGACAGCTGTCTTGTTTGGAATAGAGCCGTTAGATGGAATAAATACTACTTTTCCTTCTCGGTGTTGTATTCTTAGGCATCAGAGGCATTTAGTTCTATTGTTGATGCCATAGTATCCTTACGTACTGTTAGAGCAGTCTTTTCTTATACATTAGTGGCTAACGTCGTAAGTCTCTGTTTAGTGAGCTGTCTAAGGCCGCAGGGTAACACACAGATATCTCTCTTCACCGATATATGACTTTTAGGCTGTGTTAGCTACGCTGAGACCACTATCTTTTTGGAATAAGGCCATTAGAAGGAAAGATTATGTTTTTTCCTCCTTGGTGTGGTATTCCTAGGCTTCACAGGCATTTAGTCATATTGTTGTCACCTTAGTTTGTCTTAGGTGAATTAAGAGCGGTCTGTTTATATAACAGCGGCTAACGTCATAGTGGGCTTATATATTTTACAGCGGTATTTTCTTATACATTGTGGCTAACGTCGTAAGTTTCAGTTTAGTGAGCTTTCCAAGGCTGCAGGTGACACAGATATCTGTCTTCACAGAGATGAAGACTAATAAGCTGTGTTAGCTAAGCTGAGACTACTGTCTCTTTGGAATTACGGCCGTTAGAAGAGCGGCCCTTTATTCCTTACTTGAGCTAATAACATCGTAAGTCTCTGTTTAGTGAGCTTTCAAGGTCGCAAGTTACACCGAGATATCTGTCTTCACAGAGATGAAGACTTCTTAGCTGCACTAGCTAATCTGAGACTGCTGTCTCTTTGGAATTAGGGCTGTTAAAAGGAAAGAGTATGTTGTTTCCTTCTCAGTGTTGTATTCTTAGGTGCCTGAGGCTTTTAGTCCTTTTGTTGATGCCTTATTAGAATCAAGTGCGGCCCTTTTTGCCTTGACTTGAGTGACTAATGTTGTAAGTCTCTGTTTAGTGAGCTTTCTAAAGTTTCAAAAATTACACCAACATATCTGGAAATGAAGACTTCTAGCTACGTCAGCTAGGTTGAGACCGCTGTCTTTCGGGAATAGAGCTGCCAAAAGGAAGGAGTACATTTTTCCTTCTCGGTGTTGTTTTCTCAAGTGTCACAGACTTTAGTCTTATTGTTGACACTATAGTAGCCTAGCTAGAATTATGAGCCGTGTTTTTTCCCTATCATTAGCGGCCAGCATTGTAAGTCTCCTTTAGTGAGCTTCTTGGTCCGCAGTTAATAGTCATATAATTGGCTTCATGAATAGGAAGACCTTCAGCTGCTTCAGCTAGGCTGAGACCACTGTCCTATCAGACAAGGTACTGTTACAAGAGAAGAGGTTGTTCTCTCCTTAACAGTATTGTTTTTTTTGTTAGTTATCTGAGGCTTTTAGCCCAATTTATGACGCCATATTAACCTAGTGAGATTAATGAGTGTTCTTTCGAATGCCTGTAGTTAACTCCTTTTTCAGGAATATATTTCCTGCTATAATCGGAAAAAGGCACAAGGAGTTCATCTAGATTTTTATGCTCGGGTGCCGAACTTAGTTTTTTGTCACCCGCTTCATTTTTAATCCAAACTATGTTTGTCGACCCCCCCCCCCCCCCTTCCCCACCTGCCAATATGTTAAGAGGCAATTACAGGGCAGGACGTAGTTCTCTTCCCGTAAGCCTCGTATACATTCAATTATATGCATGTCTTTCATTGCTCTTCGATTGGCGGGTGGGTTGTGGTCTAACGATGACTTCAGCGGCGCATCCACTCTTTAGTTGGTTTGCTTCCTGTGATTGTTCATTCATAAGTTCCATACAAGCGTATGATGCCTGAACAGTAACTGTTTTTTGGATTCAGAATTCTTTCATGAATACATTTGATTGATATTGCAAGCCTTTGTGTACCTGTATGGCAGGCATGTCGGTTATCTGGACGACATTCTCCAAATATGTCAGTTAGTCCACTCTGAGAGGTTTCGCTCATCAGAGTTGTCTGCTTTTGTTACGACATATCAGTCTATTCCTCAGGTTAAATCGTATTAACATAGTTTTATTCCTTCAGTTGCCTGGTTATATTTTGTATCACTTGGACACGCCGTTGATACAGGCTGTATTCAGGTGAGGGTACATGTGGGATTCTGTTGATTGCGTGCATAATATGTATTTATCATTATTAATAGATTCTCTTAAATTAATAATAGACGTATTATTAATAGATTCTCTTAAATTCTTGGTCTGCGTTAGTATAGAGCTTATAGGAATTTTGGGCTAGTTGGATCAATTATGCAGTTTCCTACAGGCCATCTGTGCATGCATTCTCTATTTTGGCTTCATTATGCGGAGTGGTATATCCTTTCTCCGAACAGTCGTAGGTTTTAATGGACCTAGGGAACAATGATTTATTTGGGAACGGTCTGTGACGGGTTTTTTAATCATATCCCGTTCCAGGTTCTGAATCCAGTCTTCAACCAAAAGCGGTACACAAGTGAAATCCTATTCTCTCATTCTTGTAGACTGAATGGTTACAATTTGGAAGTTCATTATTGGAATGTACTTGTACAACCTAAACGTTGGTTGCCTGCGGGTTGGCTCAGTTCTATCAGATAACTTCCATTGGGATTCAGTTGGACAAGTGTAAGGTTGTACATATTAATATCACCGTTTATCGACCTATCTACGTATTCCGGATGCGGCATACATTTAGAAGCTTACGATTTTATTAAGCGGAATCACCACGATATAGCCTTAGCACTTATGTGTCGTTAAGCACCAATAAATAAATAAATAACCGGGAGCCTTTTAGGCGACTATACATTATTCAGAACTGCTTTTTCACTGATTCCAGGCCGCTTCCCTCTTTATTTTGAAGATTAATTCCTTCAAAAAAGAGGGGGGAGATTTCTCTTTACCACTTCTGGCCTTATAATAAATGTGTAACTATAAGTGAAGCTGTTGTTGCCTCTAGATTATACTGATCGTATGTACAGCTTGTTGCATTATATATGGCATGTGTCTGTGGGCGTTAGTCTCCAACTCTCGGACACGCTTTTCCTAATTTTAAGTACACCCAATTAGTGTAATCATTTATGTTAAGTAATAGGAATTACTTGGATATTACTCCTTATTTCTGTGGTATGTCCTTCTCTACTGTGTAGAGAGGCATATATGTAATTCCTAAAATTTTAATCTCCTATTCACCTTGGGAGTTCTATGCAGGCTAAGGAGCTAAATTTTTGTCTGCTATTCCTTTAAGTCCTAGGCCCTCCTGCCTTTTTACGATTCAGCTTGTCTGGGCCATTGGTTCTAGTATAAAAATATGATAAATTTAAAGTAATTGGTATATTTTTATGTGTACCCATACTATGTATGGTACACATAATGCCGGCATCCGGGGTGACCATCCATCGTTCATCCATCCTTTGTCCGTCCATCCGTCTGTCTGTCCGTCCGTCCATCCGGTGTCCGTATCCATTTCTTTGGCATTCGATAACTTGAAAAATATTGCTTGGATTGTCAAGTTACTTTATATTTGGGTTCAGGTTACTGATGTGCCGAGCTGTATAGTTTTTGGTGTAAATCAGATAATTTGATCCTGAGATATTAACCCTTTATCCTTCAAATTGGAAATTCCTCCAATCCCTTTGGCATTCGATATCTTGAAAATTGTTGCTTGGATTGTCTAGTTACTTTATATTTGTGTTCATGTTACTGATTTGCCGAGCTGTATAGTTTTTGGTGTAAATCTGATAATTTGATCCTGAGATATTAACCCTTCATCCTTTAAATTGAAAATTTCTCCAATCTCTTTGGCATTTGATAACTTGAAAAATATTGCTTGGATTGTCAAGTTACTTTATATTTGTGTTCAGGTCACTGATGTGCCGAGCTGTATAGTTTTTGGTGTAAATCTGATAATTTAATCCTGAGATATTAACCCTTTATCCTTCAAATTGAAAATTCCTCCAATCCCTTTGGCATTCGATAACATAAAAAATATTTCTTGGATTGTCAAGTTACTTTATATTTGTGTTCAGGTTACTGATGTGCCAAGCTGTATAGTTTTTGGTGTAAATCGGATAATTTGATCCTGAGATATTAACCCTTTATCCTTCAAATTGAAAATTCCTCCAATCCCTTTGGCATTCAATAACTTGAAAAATATTGCTTGGATTGTCTAGTTACTTTATATTTGTGTTCAGGTTACTTATGTGCCAAGCTGTATAGTTTTTAGTGTAAATCTGATGATTTGATCCCGAGATATTAACCCTTTATCATTCAAATTGAAAATTCCTCCAATCCCTTTGGCATTCGATAACTTGAAAAATATTGCTTGGATTGTCAAGTTACTTTATATTTGTGTTCAGGCTACTTATGTACCGAGCTGTATAGTTTTTGGTGTAAATCTGTTATTTTAATCCTGAGATATTAACCCTTTATCCTTCAAATTGAAAATTCCTCCAATCCCTTTGGCATTTGATAACTTGAAAAATATTACTTGGATTGTCAAGTTACTTTATAATTGTGTTCAGGTTACTGATGTGCTGAGCTGTATAGTTTTTAGTGTTAATCTGATAATTTGATCCCGAGATATTAACCCTTTATCCTTCAAATTGAAAATTCCTCCAATCCCGTTGGCATGAGATAACTCCAAAAATATCAATCTGATTGTCATGTTACTTTATATATTTATTCAGGTTACTGGTGTGCTGTGCTTCCTAGTTTTTTATGTAAATCTGATAATTTGACCCGGAGATATTAACCCTTTATCCATCAAATTAGACACTCCTCCAATCCATTTCTATATATACCCATACCTTGTATGGTGTACATAATGTCGGCATCCGTGGTGGCCCTCCGTCATACAGCTTTCTACTAGTTGCGCATATGGGTACACATCTGACAATTTCATCGCCCTATTTTTTTATACTTACTGGCCCAGACAGGGATGGCCCTTCCATGAGTGGGCACTCATACCGCCCTGCTGTGTTATAACATTAGTAGGCACAGCTAGGAAGAATGATGCTTGGCACCAATTCCGATTTCTTCCTGGGTGCTGCGCATGCACAAGAACTAAAAGTATGGAGGACCAGATAGGACTTTTAATTTTTGGTATTGTATGCAAATTTTGGTGATTGTGGGGTTCAAAATTTGTGTTTGGCCCCTGATAATATTGAGGATGTTAAATTTGGTTTGATTGTTTGTTCTGACATCGCATTTGGTATGAAGCATCTTTAGAGAACCAGCAGAATTGATTGGTAAAAAATGAAGTTTTTTAAAATGAAGCCCCTTAGTTCAGGAACCCAAATTTTTAACTTAGTGCAATATGGGGAATAATCTTTAAAAATCTTCTTCTTCAGAACCACCAGGTCAGAATGCTTTGATATTTGGTATCCAACATCTCTAGGGGGCAGATTCAAATTTGTTCAAATCGGGCCCCTGGATTAATATTTGGTGTCTCTGTTGGAGCCCAAATTTTAACTTAGTGCAATACAGGGAAATTTCTTTAAAAATCCTTGTCTTCGGATCCACCAAGCAGAATCCTTCCATATTTGGTATACAACATCTCTGGGGTGGTGGGGGTTCTGATTTAAGTTTGTTCAAATCGAGTGCCTGGATTAATATTTGGGCCCTCTACGAGAGCACAAATTTTAACTTATTGTGACTTATGAGGAATAATCTTTAAAAATCATCTTCTTCAGATCCACCAATCAGAATCTTTTGGTATTTGGTATATGGCATCCTCAGGGAGGACAGATCTAAGTTTGTTCAAATCAAGTCCCTCCGTTAATATTTGGTCTCCCTATTGGAGCCCGAATTTTAACTCAGTACAATATGAGAAATAATCTTTAAAAATCTACTTTTTGAGATACAATCAGAATCTTTTGATACTTGGTATACAGTATCCTTTGAGGGTACAGATTCAGTTTGTTCATTTAAAGTCCCTGGATTTATATTTGTGTTCCCTATGCAGGTGTTGGGAGGGGGGGGGGGAGGGGGGTGTTGTGGCAAAATAGTGCAAAATTGGTAATATTCTCAAAAGTTTTTTCTCCAGAACCACCAGTCAGAATCTTCTGATATTTGGTATAGAACATTCTTCAAGTTTGTTCAAGTCAAATCCCTAGGTTGATATTTGGGCTACCTAGGTTTCCATTATTGAAAATCTAGGCATTATTTCTGTGGTAGCATCCCAGTACTAGAAACAAATCATCTGGCATGGGCAGTAAAGTTCTAAATAATTAAAAAACTTCATTCCGCTATTGTGTTAACTTGCCATAGATTGTAATTAAATCCTTTTTTAACCCTTTGATACTTTAGTACATCTTATGACATTCGAAATCAGATAGTGTGTTGCTACTTTGGTATGTCTTTTCACATACTTTCACCTTGTCAGCTGTCATCTGTTTGATGATTTAACATTCAAAGGACCCTCAAATGCAGTTTAAGCTAGCTTTTTAATATTTTTATTTAAAATACCATTAGAAAAGTATAATTTCATTCTATGTGAACAAAACAGTGCGGAAATGCACCAATATTTATGCCAGTTTGGGACAGCATTCAATGTTATTTTTAGATACGTAAACAATGAGTTTCCCTGGCGATTGTATAAACAATGAAAGTTCAATCATTGGTGATTCTGATAACATTTCAATCAGTCGTATGTGTAGAAGACCTGGTGATGATGAACTTAGTGGGTATTGTGTACATTCTAGGTCTTCCCATGATGAGAGCCTATTTGACAGCGATGATGATAAACCTTTATGTTTTTTTTCAATGCCGGTAACAAGGAAGTAAATACTGATTCTCACGATTTAGATGAAACCTTACCACTGAGTTCCTGTATTGACCAGAGAAGTAATAATAATGGGCATATCGAATCCGAAACTAGTACACTATTTTGTGAAAAAATAAACAATAAAGTAACCCAAAATGAAAAGGAATTACAGAATAAAGAGTGGTGTTATAAGATTACCCTAAAAATGGTTATTTGTTTTATTACATTTTGATTTTTTAAAGCTTTAACATCAATTCCTATTTTCTCCTGAATAGTTCTCAGTGAAACCAATTGAGCCAAATGTTATCATAGCTTAAAATATTAATATAATCCTGCTGTCAAGGCATCTTAATTGCTAATGTGAAAAAACACTCATTATTTGTACTTTTCGATGTTTGACGTCGCATTTTGAAAAACAAAATGGAAGAAACTGAATTTCCAGTGATGTTTGAACATCAAGATAATTAAAGTCTCAAAGTGTTAAACAACTTTGGCCTGGTGAGCGCCTCAGGCCTCATGGGGCCTCTTGTTTAATCATTTTTGACTGAGCAGTGACAGAGATAGCTTTTTATGGTGATTGGGGCATGACTATAAATTTCAGGCTTGGAAATAAAGAGCTTATATCGTAACCCATTGGCAGGTTATGCTATATAGTATGGTGGTAACTCCTAGGAAAAAGGGTCTTGTGAATCCCGATTGCCCATGTGGAGGCACAGTGGCACTGTGTACTAAAGCATTCTGCATGTAGATGGTGCAGCCCTCTTCAACTAATGCTAACCCTGCTTGTGTGGAGTTAGTATGTTGGGAAATCTGACAGTTGCTTGCTGTTGCTTGTCGGATCTCTCTGGGTACTCTGGCTTCCTCCACCCGTAAAACTGGCCATCATGAGGTGACTCCGGCTGTTGAAAGTGTCGATAAAACTCAAATAAATAAATATGGTTGTTGCGATGCTTCTCCGCCTTCTCTGTTTTTATTACACCAGTTATACTTTTTTACGTCTTAACAGGATTTCTGCCTATATAAATATCAACAACTAAGCGAGATCCCACTTTAGTTGTTGTTATTTATTTTGGTGAAAATTCTTTTAAGATGGAAACTGCATGCTATTCTATTCATATGTGGATGCAGTATGCAACTTTTGAGTTGAGATAGTTTCTGAACGATTGTCAAGTCTTTTTGGCAAAACATGCAAGATTAGTAATTTAATAAAGTTATAATGTATTACTTTGTCATAACCTGTAGTTCGTTCACATATTTGGCATCTGATGTAACTGAGACATAACCTAAATGGCCATTCGCAGGTTATTTCCAGGCCAGAAATTTATCAATAAAAAGTAGTAATTCAAAGCAGAAAAAGGTATTCTAAGATGATGTAAAGTTTGTAAAAAATTTCAAACTGGGTGTCTAAAAGCTGTAAATTTTTATACTGTACCAATGACCCAGACATAGCTGGTGCTAATTCTCAAAATCTAGGACCAAACACAAATTTTGCCTCCCAATCCCCAAAATTTGCATCTAAAACCGAAAATAACATGTCCTAAATGGTCCTCCATACTTTTCCTCCACTGCGCATGCGCAGTGTCAAGGAGGTCTCAAAATTGGCGCCAATTATCATTTTCTTTGTTTGGCCCTTCATCAGTTCACATCTGACTGATATTTGTGCTTGTAAATCTCAGTTTAAATGATGCCAGACACATAAATATTAGAGAAATGGTGGATCTAAAGAGGAAATAGAAGGAGGAGAGGAAAAATTAGTGGCAGGAAATAATCAGGGCTGTAACTTAAAATTTTTTTTATGAAATTATGTTATGTTACCTAATTTCAAGGCATGGGCCTGTTGTTGTCATTCTTGCTATAAAGTTGCACTGCTTGTTCAGTGTTTCCTCTCTCCCTTTCCTTTAGTCCCCCCTTGCTATTCTCCCATGCTTTTGGCATATTTTCTGTAATATTATTACCAAAATTTCTTGGGAGTTTTTGCTTGGTAACAGAATGAATTCTGTTTTGTCCCCATGTTTACGTCCTCACCCATGGGTGTTTAGGCGTTGTGTTCTGCATCTACCATCTGATGTTCTGCAGTTTCTTCCTGGGAAGTCTCTGTTTTGCATCAGATAGTGTTGTATTTGGTAACTGATTTCGGGCCATGTTTATCAGTGCCTGGAGTCATGTTTCCGGTTTTTATACACTTCTTGTTTACATTGACAACGGTTTCTGTTGAGAGTGATTTCTTGTCTTTGTATTAGTTTAATCATAACTAGATACATTATTATTATACGTAAGTGTTGCATTAATTTTTTTGAAATATTTAAAAAAAATTTTGTCCACACTTAGGCTTTTTGGGGATCCATTGGGGCTCAATGTTACTTTCAGAAACTTGGGCTTTTCTGAAAAAATATTTTTTCAAAAAATTTTTTGGATTCCAATTATTTTTTCTATATGTTAATGGATCATGTTATTATGTATCTTTGTTTTCAGGGGTTGGTGCGAGTACTAGGACTGTTTGTGTTCTTTTCACAGTGAAAGGATATTGTTCAAATTGTAATAAGAGGAAATCTTCCTCTGACTTTCATAATCATTGTATTAATTGTAGTCAGTGTACTCGCACTAACTCCTGCTCAGTGTGTTTTAATTGGGATGACAAACATTGGAAACGTGTGTCACTCTATATTGTTAGCGTGGAAAAGGCCATGCCGGTCCTTTCTCCGCAGGGTCACTCTAGTTTTTCAGTCTCTTTTTCAGAGGAACAAGAACAGGGTGATGTTTCCGTGATGTCTTCCAAAAGTGTGCCTCCGCCGTCACAGTTAAATGAAGAGCTAGCGGCAAAAGTGCTCATGGAAATACGTCAATTGCCTAAGAGGTCCCTAGTAGGATCGACGGCATTGGCGTCCGCTAGCTCGCCCGGTGTAGCGACCATTCATCGAATGGCTCGGCAGCCGGGTTCGTCTGTTGCAGTCCAGGAAGGAGATTTGGGTGATGCGAGCACTATAATAACACAAAGTGCACACCCAGTGACGACGGATCAGAGGATACAACAGAGGAAGCCTATTAGTCTGGTTTCTAGCTCGTCCAGGTCCATCCGGGCTGCGAGCGAGAGAGGTCCCTCTCTCGTACAACAACATCTGGGACCAGATGTTGTTGTGGTACAAAACGTTTCGAATTCGGAGCATACGTCCGCCACTCGGGACGCTCCGTTATAGCGTGAGCGACTGTCAATATGGCTTCCTCATTCTCACGGCAGCGCACACGACTGCACCTTGGCTACGTGACCACGGATATCCAGCCAGCTTCGCCGATCAGGGATTCCACAGCGACCAGGTCACGCCATCCAGTAGCCAGGGACACGAGGCCTGTATACTCCGGACGTTCGCATAAAAGAAGTATGCAGGAGTCAACGTCCAGGGAGCTTCCAGCGGCAAAGCAACGTAAGACCCCTGCTCCACAGGCCTCAGTGACGGACGTGCTATCACGAATAGCACAACTTATCGCAGCATCCCAGCAGACGACAGAATCTCTGTCGGATCAGGAATTATCCGATGACGCTGGGTCGGTACGCTCCGCTGAAGCATCAGGTATGGACGACCGAGAACTTCATAGGGTCCGTCAGGATGGCGAAAGGGATTCAGAGGATCTGGAGCTTTCCCTTTCGGAACAACATAAAGCTGCCGTAGATTTTATCCGGCATTATCTTCCAGAGGTTGTTCCATCGGACCAGAATGCTGCGATGCCGGATAAGAGACTGATAGCGTCACTGGACACAGAATTTTTTGATCGGTTTAGGGACATCGTCCCTGAGTTTCCGACACAGTCCAATAATGTCACAAGAACATTTGAATTATTGAATGACGCTATATATAAGCTTGCTACCAAAACGAGCAAGTATGGTTTCTTGTCTGCAAATGCTCTACATCTGCCTTTCATCAATTCAAGGAATAAATTCGAAACGGCAGGACAGGGCATACTGAGAGTTCCTCTGCGTCTAGACGACCAGGCTGAAGACCTAGAATTGTCTATACCGTCGTGTATGTCAATTCCAACCACGACGTTGGAAACGACAATTATGTCTAATAGAGTTAACTTAGACGCTTTATCATACGCAGATCACCTTACTAAAGCGTTATCATTACGTCTTCAAGGGAAAGAATTCCAGGATATACAATCCTCATTAAGAGTTCTTTCAAGGGCGATAGCTTATTCCACGTATAACTCTGCCCTTTCAGTGGCAAACCTGGAGTTGGTTAGATGTGATGCAGCCCTAGCTACATCCACGTGCGTGGATGGTAAGGTGAAAAACTCTCTCAGAGTCGCTTCGGTCTCCGGAGAGCTTCTCTTCGACGGCAAGCTTTCAGCAATCTATGATCAGATAACTAAGAAAGCTTCGGATTCTCTGCTATTCAAATCCGCTTCTAAAAAGTCGGATACAGCAGAAAAGAGTAAGACAGGCACTTCTGGGACAAGTACGCTCAAGGGAAGTTCCTACAGAGGTTCCTATGCGTCCTCTAGGTCTTATTCTAGAGACCGTCAAGGCAGCGACTCACGTAGGGGACGTTATTCTGGCCGAGATAACCGGTCAGACATCCCTAGGTTGACGGGGCGAGGTGCGGGTCGTGGAGGACGTAGTTTCTCCTTCCACAAGCCTCGCAGGTCCAGGAGGTGATGGTATGTACCTCTATCGTGTTCCGGTAGGCGGAAGATTGTCGAGTTTTATAAACAATTGGGCGTCAATTACGGACGACCCCTGGATTCGAAGGGTAATTTCGGAAGGACTAAGAATATCCTTCAAACAAAAGCCTTCATTTACTCGAAGTCCAAAATGGACTCAGCTTCCGTCAAATCCGCAGAAAAGAGATGTTCTTCTATCAGAAGTACAGTCTCTTCTGGAGAAGAACGCGGTAGAGGTCGTAGAAGACCAGGAATCACCGGGTTTCTACAACCATCTGTTTCTGATTCCGAAACCAGATGGCTCGTTCCGTCCAGTCATAGATCTGAGCTTGATAAACAAGCTGATCGTCGCTCCGAAGTTCCATATGGAGACAATTCGATCAGTCAGAGCGAGTATTCGGGTGAACGACTGTGCTACAAGCATAGATCTCAAGGATGCGTACTTTCACGTCATGGTACATCCGACATTCAGAAAGTATCTACGCTTCGCAGTCCTAGGAGTTGTATATCAGTTCCGAGCGATGTGCTTCGGTTTGAACCTAGCGCCCTGGGCTTTCACTTGAATAATGAACTCGGTAATGATACATTTCCGAGCTCATTCGTCTGCGGTAACGTCGGCCTACCTGGACGACATTCTTCAGAGGTACGGCAACGAGTTAATGCTTCAGAACAATGTGCAGAATCTGCTTCTATTACTCTGATGTCTCGGTTTTATAATAAACGAGGAGAAGTCGGATCTGGTGCCGTCCAAGTCATTCACCCACTTGGGAATGAGCTTCAAGATGCACAACAATCTCGTTCGTCTGCCGTTAATCAGAGCGAAATTAATCAGTTGTTACGCTCGCTATTGTCTTCACTCAGACAAAGTCACAGTGAGAGAATTCATGAGACTGATAGGTCTGTGCGGAGCCGCTGCGGATCTCATTCCGATGGGGTGGTTACGCACTCGTCCTCTCCAAATTTTCTTGACTCAGAATTGGAGACTAAAGATTCATTCACTCGATATAGACATTCTCTTGTCAAATCAAGTGAAACAAGAGATTCAGACTTGGGCAAACATTCAGTGGTTGACTCAGGGAGTTCCACTGCAGTTGCCGGATCCGAGTTTTACTATTATGACAGATGCCAGTCAAACAGGTAGGGGTGCAACATTGATCCCAACGGATTCAAAGTGCCAGGGTCTTTGGGATCCGCAGTTTCTAGGCAAGCACATAAACATCATAGAAATGATGTCAGTTTGGCTTGCACTTCGTCATTGGATGAACATTATTCAGAAAGCACATGTCCAAATCCTGTCCGACAATATGACAGTAGTAGCGTATATTCGGAACCAGGGAGGCACTCATTCCGTTCCGTTATTCAATTTAACGGAAAGAATCCTTCTGTTTGTACTAGAACACCAAGTTCTACTTTCGATCCGTCATATTCTGGGTCGTCTGAATGTATTAGCAGACTCCCTTTCACAGAAGGGTCGCTTGTTGCCATCAGAATGTACTCTCAACAAACAGGTATTCAATCAGATTTGCTACCAATGGGAGCGGCCAATGATAGACTTATTTGCGACACAGCTCAACAATCAGTTGCAGATGTATGTGTCACCATGTCCGGATCCTCGAGCATATGCAGTAGATGCTCTATCGATCTCGTGGGACGGAATGATAGGATATGCGTATCCTCCAGCGCCGTTGATTGAGCAGATATTGCTAAAGATAAAACAATCTCAATGCAAAATTCTGTTGGTAGCATCTCTGTCTCCACAGAGACCGTGGATAAATCTACTCAGGTGTCTGCTGTGGGACATACCGCGGAAGCTTCCTCCACGAGAGGATCTTCTTTTGCAGGGGAAATCGCGTCAACTACATCACAACCCGCAAGGTCTCAGCCTTTAAGTATTTCCGTTGTGCGGTCCTTCTTGCACGGCAAGCATTTTACAGGACGAGCAGTGGATGCAATTTCTAACTGTAGGAGGACCTCCTCTTCACTAAACTATGCGGCTAAGTGGAAGGTCTTTTGTCATTGGTGTAGGGATCATTCTGTTGATATTTTTGATCCCTCCATTCCAGACATTGCAAACTTTCTAGTATACTTGTTTGATGAGATCAAACTGCAGCCTGTTACTATTAAAGGTTATAGGTCTATGTTATCTGATACCTATGCACACCATGATAGTTTACAAATTGGATCTAATGTCTCTTTATCTAAATTAGTTAGAAACTTCTCGATAAATAGACCTAGAACCCTTAGATTAATTAAATGGAATTTAGCTTGGGTTCTTCTTAAACTAAAAGAAAAGCCATTTGAGCCTCTTGAAACAGTGGACTTCAAATTCTTATCTTATAAGACAGCATTTCTCTTAGCTTTCTCTTCTGCTAGAAGAGTCAGTGAGCTTCATGCACTATCTGTGGACGATTCTCACTATCGTAGTGTCGGGAACACTATTACCTTTACTACTAATGTTGAATTTTTGGCTAAGAATCAGGCTCCTAATAAATATCTGGAACCTATTGTTATTAAGGCCCTTCCGTCTTCAGATGGGCATAGGCCTTTACTCTGTCCGGTTAGAGCTTTACGTATTTATAAACGAAGATCTCAGTTTATCAGAAAGGGACGAAAACGTTTCTTTCTGTCTCTGATGCCTAATAGAAAGGACATTACGGTCCGTTCTATTGCTAGATGGATTCAATTAACTATCCGTACTGCTTATGATAATCTATCTTCAACTCAGCAGTCTGTGCTTAAGATTTCGGCTCATGAAGTAAGAGCTCTTTCTACATCTTGGGCTTACGCAAATAGTGTTGCTATTACAGATTTAATGAAGACTGCATATTGGTCTCAGCCATCCACATTCACAAATTTTTATCTCAGAAATATTGAGTCCATTACTGGAGACCTGCATTGTTTAGGTCCGATATCTGTTGCTCAGAATGTCGTCCACTAAACAGTTGCAACTATAGTTATGCAGGCTTTCTGTTCCGGCAGTGACTCTGTCCTGCTGCCCTCTTCGCTCTGGGCTATTTGACCCAGGGCAAGGGGAAGGGGGGGGGGGAGGGTGTTCCCTTAGGTCACCTGCTTTATATTGAAAAGCAAGGGGATACCTCCTCCGGAGTCAGTATTTCTGAGTCGGTACCGGGATGGTTTTAAAGTGTAAAGCTAATGTTTAAATTCATTCATGTCATATTTTTAAAGTGTAGCTCGGTGTGAAGCATTTGTATATGTCACGTGTCAAACGGGCGTTAATATACAATCCTCAGACACTTTTAATGAGTATAAAGAGTCTCAATTCTCTGGACTTACTTTATTTATTGGCTTACTTTAAAAATAATTAGTATAAAGGGTTATACTGGATGTTAATAGAGAACATGGATGTTATTATGCTCAATTATGAAAGGTGTCGTGTCTTTCTAATTTGTCATAAATAAGAAAGATACATGTAAAGCCTAATCCTCCTTTTCTCCTCGAGGGGATAACTCTATTATATATAGTTGAGCTTATTGGATTTTCCTCTATGTCCTAGGCCCTCCAGCCTTTTTTCTATTCAGCTATGTCTGGGTCATTGGTACAGTATAAAAATGTTAAAAAATTTATAGTAATTTATATATTTTTTATACTTACCAATGACCCAGACGGGGATGGCCATTGGGAACTCGTACCTCCCCGCTGAGTACATAGCGCTGACCAGGCACTGCTTGTAAGAATGATAATTGGCGCCAATTCCGAGACCTTGACACTGTGCATGTGCAGTGGAGGAAAAGTATGGAGGACCATTTAGGACATGTTATTTTCGGTTTTAGATGCAAATTTTGGGGATTGGGGGGCAAAATTTGTGTTGGGCCCTAGATTTTGAGAATTAGCACCAGCTATGTCTGGGTCATTGGTAAGTATAAAAAATATATAAATTACTATAAATTTTTTAACTTTTCTTATGTCTGCCCCTTAGCATTTATTTTTCTGTCTTTCAGTAATGAGGATGAACTATAATTTGGGAGAAAAAAATCTGACAGAAGCTAAAATGTCTTTGCAAAAGTGTTGGTGGGTGGAAGGGGCTTTTGCCACCTCTCTCTCCACCCCATGCCCTGTGATTGAGCAATTCATTAAAATGATATTTGAAACATACATGTACCAATGGGCTTCGGGTCAAGCTAATTATATACCGAAGCAAATATAAATTTCAGTATAGTACATTGAAATCAGCTCTTTTATTCTGAGCTTGGAGCGCCACAAGCTTAGAAAAGACAAAATGTATTGTCAGTCCAAGGACAATATCCCTTGATTGTTGACAGTTATCTACTTAGGCAATGGTATGAGCCTAGTTATTAAAATGCGCATTCCCCCTTTCACTCTAAGTACATTGTGGATTAAATTCCAGAAAAGTACCAATGGGCTTCAGGTCAAGCTAACTATATACCGAAGCAAATATAAATTTCAATATAGTTCACTGAAATCAACTCTTTTATTCTCTGCTTGGAGCACCACAGACTTAGAAAAGACAAAATGCATTGTCAGTACAAGGACAGTATCCCTTGATTGTTGACAGTTATCTACTTAGGCAACGGTATGAGCCTAGTTATTAAAATGCGCATTCACCCAACAATGCAGCATGCACATACCTATAAGCCTTTTAGAATCATCATATATCATGCTAGAAACTGATATGATTCTATATGCTAAACTTTGTAACGACCTAGTAATGTATAAAGGTGGCCGATAAATTCAAACTCATTTGTAGTACCACCAACGTTAATCTGAATTAAACTGATACAACTCGATCTGTAAATATTGTACTGACCTAATAACAGGTTGCATCGGTTTACTGGAAAGCCTGGTGTCATATTTTGCAAACCAACCAGTGGAGCACATGCATTTGCAATGTATCATGCATTCGCAGATGAGCCTTAGAACGAGTGCTAGGGTTGGATGAAGGAAACGGGGAGGTAAGTCATTCACCCTTGGTCTTCCAGCAGTGCCATCGGCTATTGCGCATGCTGGATACTAAAACGATGTCACCAATTTCACGTCGTATAATATGGGCCAAGTCCACTTAGTGGAAAAAATACGCGCCCAAGCAGTAGTTACTCAAGGTCCACAAATCACGCTTCACGTAGTTGAGTAACATCTGCTTCTCTTATTCAATGTAAATCACAGGCACACTCAATGCCTATATCACAGTTAACTGACCACCAATTGCATAAAAGTTGACGATAAATTCAAATTTATTTATCATATCTCCAATGTTAGCCTGTATTACCGAACTGTCTCCAGACCAATACAGCACCACAAGCTTAGAAAAGACAAAATGCATTCCACTGTGACTCTCCTTCTGAATACATTGGGGATTAAATTCCGGAAAAGTACCGATGGGCTTTAACCCACACACTACAGTACTTTAGAGACACAGTGTGCAATACTCAATTTAGGCACATACTGCATCGTCAAGCCATTGTATAGTGTCGTACTGACGTACAATTATAGTGTTATCATTACAAACCAATCAGACTGGATTTGATTTTAGCAGTGGATATGAGTCAGAAACATCTGGAAATTTTCTCATCAGCCACTATCCAAACACTGACCTATCCGAATTGGCTGCCTACTTACATATATTGGTCCTCTCCAAACAAACTAAATACACAATGGGGACCACCTACATGATTCCAGTCCTAGGATATAATTGTAGGCTGGAATGATATGGGAACTAGAGCTAGGCAGATTACACTTACCATGGCCACATACTCCATGGGTTAACATTAACAACTCCCACGGTTGCTTCCAGTGACTTCGTGGTGCTTGCCCTCACCTTTTCTCACAATACTAGTGAAACAAGCCTAGGTTATAGTAGAAGAAGTAATGTCACCATGTCCACCAGGACTGTACACAACTAACTCAGTATAACTTGAGCAACCATTTTAATTACAGATAAAAGGATTCTGAAATACAAAAAATACGTAACTTTACAAATTACATAGAATATAAACAATCATTTCTGCTGGAAGAAACAACTTCATTATCATCATCATTATAATAATCAGAATAATAATAATAATAATATCATGATACAGTAATATCACACCCACTTTCATTTCATTCACACTCCAGCTTCACTTGATATCAATCATGTTTGTAATCAGTTTGATCACAAAAAAAGATAAACAGTGCTGATGTGCTTCAACCACATTTACGACCATTGACCAGTTTCAAGTTTCACCGGTATCTGATAATTTAACCAGACACCGGCAGGACTTGAACCCAGTCAGTGGCAGTAAAATAAATCACAGAATCCTCATTTAAAAATATGTAAATATATTTGAATCTTTCATGGATAAAAACTAAACAACAATGCACATCAATACTGTAGCCCTCTAAAATACATATATATATAAATAACTTACTCCAGTTTAAATAGAACCTTTAGTTACCAAATTGTGGATCTGGATCCAACACAAACTACAATGCTTCCAGACAACACCGTACCAATCAAACCATTCAATCTGTGCTGTGCATGTTAGCTGTAAAAATATATACCTATAACTAATTGTGCAATTTGTTTTAAGTAAAAAAAGTTAAATCAAGCCGATCACGGATGCCAAAACGACGAAAATACGAGATATGAATGAAGCAATGTTGAAAACAACAACTTTACAAATCGGAACTGAATTCGAGATAAATATAAGAGGCAGAATATTTACTAACTAAAAGAAAGCATGAAAATACAACAAACTGTGAAATAAATATGGAGTTATAGTAAATATTGCAATCAACATTCAAAGATGGCCAGCATAACAACAGATCAACCTTTCTTCTCATGTGACCACTCAAACCTGCCAAAAACTATGGAAGCTTGTGACGCAACCTTGAAAACCAACCAACACTTACTTCAAGTACTGAAAGGGGCTCTGTAATGACAACAATAAAACACTATCGTATTCTGGTCCTTCTGAAAGAAATATAAAATCACATCTGCTACACTAGGTTTATTTGAATTCATTATTAATTTCTGGGATAACATGTGTAAAAAAATTATTTGAAGTTACATAAAAAATAGTTAAGTTTTAGATTGCTGGTTGTCCTTTTAAAACTGGAATGAAAAGTGACAGGAACGTCCAACCCACGCCTTCATTGCCATTGAACAGCTTATTAATATTCGTAAGTTCAAAGTTCAAAGTTCACAGTGACAGTGTTGATGGAAATGTTGATCAACTTGGCTTCAGGTTTTATCTGTTTTTGAGAGGAATAGAATAAATAAAATAAACAATCCCTATAATTTTGTGAGTAATGTTATTATCTACACGGGAAAATGTGAGATGACATACACAAATGTGTCAAAGTATTCATTCCCTGAATTCGATGCACTCCCGAAATATTCAACTTTAAGTTTCAGTTTCAAATTGTTGGTACTTATTTATAACTTATGCAGCTCGAGCGTGCTGCAAACTAGGTTTTCAATGGTCGAATGAAGATTGATTGAAGTGTACTTTATCACAGGAGTTGACAGACATGATAGACTGTTTTTTCTCCCAATAATATATTGACTTCAACTTCAATAATTTGATCCAGTACCATTTCTTACGATATACCAGTACTTTTAAAACAATACCGGTATTTATCTGGTATCATTCTCAACACCAGTAATTGCTGGTTTACCCGGTATACTGTTTCAGCCCTATATCCGGTTGAAATCCAGTTATGCCAGATGGAGGATTTCCACTATACCGGCAGCGGGTCCGTCGACTGGACCCATACCCACGCCGATCATACTATGATCAGTCAGAAAAGCTGGTGGTTAAAATGTCGAGTACAATGCTGTATCGTAACGACACTCGGGATCCTTTGTTTCCATGTAATATGGGCACAATTATGTTGTATACTATGCCTACTATTACGGGCGACAACCTGATACCTTATAACCCCCAGTCGAGAGGGAGAAACAAAGTTCAAATCCTAAACGTCGCCTATAAAATTTCGGACTCAAATTGCCGTGTTTGGTCCGAAATCACTGGCTTTTATTTTGAGCGACAAATGATGTACTCGTTTTGGAAGCTGTCACTTGTTTCAAATGAGTGTGCAGGTTGTTGTCAGGAGTTGTCTGAAACACGCCCACAACATATAGTTTTCACAGTTTTCACAGTGGTTGAATATCATCAGAAAGATACTGATTGAACACTGCCACTTTCGAGCGGTGCACAACTCATTGTGAAAGAACACTGCCACTTTCGAGCGTGCACAACTCATTGTGAAAAACGGGTGTTCAGAAATTAATGAGAAAGTGATAATTAAAAATAAAAAATAATTACAACTCTGGTATTTGAGAATTATATAACAGTATAACCAGGGATATGATTTATGACTTATTGGTTTAATAAAACATGCTCATTTATCATTTCATCATGCCCTGCAACATTGTGAAGTTATGACTTTCAGTGTAAAATCAATTTTTCAAATGGTGCCAAGAGAGGAAACTATTTTGTTATTCATATTTCGCTGTGTAAATTTTATCTGGTCTTCATATTATGATTCTTTTATTGAGTTTGTGTGAAGCTATATTTTGTTTTATTCGTAATTTTTTTTAAAAATGTACATATTTAAAAAAAACTCTATTTTTAAACAGACAAGGGGGTGGTTTGCAGTGCTGATTGACATACTTAACGTCCATTTCTGGCTTTGACTTTCGAGAGTAGCCTGTACAAAAAAAAATGAAAACAACACCGCATGGTTTTCTGTTTGTTTTATTCATTAAATTGAGGATTAAAACCCGAAATCTGAAAATGAAACATATGTACAAGATAATTATGAGAATTTTTAAAGCAAATTCTATAAAACTGGTAGGCGGTTTCCAAAGACACGTAACATACCCAGTGGATATTTACTTGCCTTATATCGCCAATTTCAGACGCATCCCAACACGTTTTGCAAGCACTATTACTCGTCCTGAAGCCCACCCCCCGCCCCCTTCACACACACTTTGCAATTTATCTACTACAAGCACCCCCTGGGCTTCTACACGAGTCAGAACGGTAATTGCACGTGCATGATGTCACACGTCAGCATCATGGTTCTTTTCGAATATTACAGCGAGCGGTTGTAAACAAAGCTCAGTCACTGTTAGGATTCGTGGATTTTGTGTTGTTTTGGGTTTGTATTTTTATGAAACCTCCGCCCAGATGTAGTATTGTGTGTCCCGTGGGAATTTAGAGAATTGTAGGAGGAAAAAATACATATTTTCCACATCAAATATTCAGCATTTTAGCGACCAGAATGTCCCCAGAGGCCACCAGAGAGCACCTAAAAATCAAAATTTTCCTGGGGAGAGAACCCAGACCCCCCCTCTATACGCACGTGCAATTGGCATGTGCGGCACACGCCTTTGGCGTGTGAGTTTCACTTTCTTTAAACTACCGGACCCACAAATTTTCCCCCTAGCGGAAACCCTGGCCAGATGGTTAGCTGTTACAAAAATGGGCCAACTGTTTCAGCACTAAAGCAATGTTGATTGAAACTTATTCTTTGTAAACAGGAGAATGGTGATTTAACTCCAGTAAACTCAAATTTGGAGGAAAGAAGACAAGAAGATACAAGCAAATTTGCTCAGCTGTCTAGAAAAGAGGTAAGCAAGCCTTTAGATTGGTCTAATTTGGGGACATCGCAGATGTCAAGTCAAATGTGGCTAAGCCCTATTGAAGAAACTTTTTCAGCCCCATTGAAGAAACTCATTTAGCTGTTTTTCTGTGTAACTCCCAATGTAACTCACAATCTTTTGAAAGTTTCTCCTAAAATATTAATTTATAGATCCATACACTTTCCAAAAAATGAATCCTGTCTTTCGGCATAGGAAGGAGCACATAAACTTGACTGATTCTATATCTGACCCCTCAACTTAAGCAAGGAACTAATTGTTGATTCACGCATAGTATGAACGGTAACAAGAGGTATCTATCAGAACGGAGTGTTCTCAAACAAAAGGTAATCTTGGGACAGTCCACCACTTGCAACCTTTCTCATTACACAAAAAAAACATTTATTTCTAGAGCCACATCATACTACAAGAATATCCCCCATCGGGCCCACTTCATACTACCCGTAATTGACACACATTTGCATGAAACTCTGACCTAAAAAAATATGCCTAGTCTTATCTCTCCTATTTTCGTGTAAGGAGACAGCTCATATAATCTTTGGCTAGTTGCAGGATCTGCTTTCCAATTCTTTATTGTTGTTGTATGCTTATTTATATTTGCTCACCATATAGCTTGTTATCATAATGCTTCATAGTTTTGGAAATAAAATATTGTTGAAACTGAGAAACTTTTTTGCAATACTGCCTTTCTGAAATGCCATTTCCAGGTTTTGGGGAGCTGTATTGATGTCTCAGAATGCCTCTTACAGGTAACCCTCTTATTCCAACTCCGATCACCTTATACTGCAGCAGAACAGGTGCATCAGCATGTAGTATCTGGGTATCTCTGGGTAAACTTGTTAAGTTAAATCATCAGAACCTTTGTGGTTGTTTCTAGGCAAATCTTGGCTGTCTGCATAGGCAGCCAATACTTGCCTAGAAGCAACTGCAAAGCTTCACATTCACAGGATATAGATTACCATTGAGTAGCAAAATTAGGGAGCGTGGTGGCTCACTGGTTACGGCATTGAACTTCAAATGGATAAGTCCACGCTTCGATCCCTGCCAGGGGAAACTACATTGTGTCCTTGGGCAAGGCACTTAAAGCTGATTGCCCACATGGGGGCATTGTCGCACGGTGTACTACAGCGTACTGCACATCGATGGTGCACCTGTGGAGTTAGTACAATGGGGAGTTTGATAGTTGCTTGCCATTACTCAGTGGTTCTCTTGGGGGTACTCCAGCTTCCTCCACCTGTAAAACTGTCTGACATGAGATGACCATGGCTGTCGAAAGTGTTGTTAAACTGCAATAAATAAATAAGTAGCAAAAATGTATACAAATCTTCTGTCCTTTCCAGGTTAAATCATTTCAACAAAAATGAAAAAGAAAGCATAAAAAACAAACCATGCTATGTGTTATCCCCTCTGATTAGGGAACATCCCTGTAATTTGGGGACATTGGTTACCAGTGTGAGTTTGGTGGAATTTAAAGGTCTGATAAGTTATTATGAATGCCAGATATTCCCCAGAGAACATTTTCCCGATCCAACATTTCCCTGTAGGTAGCTAACATTTCCCCATAGCTTGGAGGATGATGAATCTTTCAGATTGGGACCTGCGAATTGCCAATTTTTATTGAATCAAATATCGGATTGAATTAGTGAAAACAAATTGAATTTCGAATTGAATCACAGTTAATAGATACTTCCTCAAAAGAAAAGTTTTTTCCAAATAATAACCCTGATTATTAAAAGACACACAGTTATGTAGAGTGCATTTTTCGCCTCACCACTTCCCACACTATAAATTCAGATATAAACCAACATACTAGCTATTGATTGAAACTATTTGAATTGTTGAATTTGTAGCTTCGAAACTACAGCAGTAAACATTTTTAAACGAACCTGGCTGATAGGGCTGATACCTCACTTTTATCACATGTTTTTTAAAAAAAAACTCATTTCAAATCGGATTGACTCCATTCGATCGTGAAGCCATTTGTTTTAAATAAAAGTGCAGAATGACTAAAACGAAATGATAATTCAACACCAAATTGAGCCGACACACTTGTAAATTAAACCCTGCTCTATTTCTGTTTATATAATAATCAGGGGTATTCTTTTAGAAAACCGATGCTTTTGGCAATGTATCCACTTACTGATCGAACAGAATAATACTCAATATATAATAATGTGATCATGTTGTGGAACAAATCATTCATTGAAGTTGAACAGCTGAATAACTTTTCAAAGTTCAAAACTTTCTATAAATGGTCATAATGAACAATAAGTTGATATGAACAGTTGCATCAGTAATAGTGTTTGTAGCAATTTAGCTACAACTGTTGTACAGTTGTAGCTACATCACCACAAACACTGTTACCACTACAAGTCAGTTACGTTTCTACTCAGAACAATACTCAATATAAAATAATGTGATCAATTGCAATCTGTAAACATTCACGGTTATGACCGAAGTATGTTTGAAAATATTCTAATTTCTGATTTCAAATTGAATCGAATATTGACTTTCGAATCAAATTTCGAATCAATTTTCAAATTTTTGCAGGAGCCTACTTTCAAATTATGATAGAATTACAATACTTTTCAAGTTTTAGTTTTTATGATATATTTCAAATGAGAGGAAACCAAATTTGACTACACATCACATGAAATATAATTCATGATAGCATACAAACAACATCTCTAAATAGGACGATATGTTTTAGGCCTAAGAAAATTAAAAATCTGTTTCTCAAGCCCTCCCACATGGTCCTTTGACTGCCACATGCTCTCTTTATAACAAGTGCAAACTTAAAAAAATGAAAACGAAATGGTTTATGTCTGATATTTTACCCAAGTTAATTAAATTGATAAATTTGTCCCTTGAGTGTAACAAGGCTTTGCAATGCTTTAGCAAGGAAATATTACAAAAATAAAAAATAAATACAAATGCAATTTTACAAAAAATGGCCTAAGAAACAGAAGATCTACTTTGTGGGGCCTAATAGTACATTTTTGGATGTTTAGAACATGTATAGGACTAAAATAACATTTACATGATATTCATTTACATTTTGACCCAAGACTTGGTGCAGTTTGTCATTTTACAATCAAATATCACCAGTGATGCCAGTTTTGTAAAATATTTTATCAATCAATAATGTCCAGTCAAGATTGCATCTGAAAGTTTGTGCAGGGTGATGACACATGTTTATAGATATCCTAGTTTTCAATTTTTAGCTTAACTTGACAAAGTCAAGATAAGCTATTGCCATCACGCTTGCAGAAGTCTGTTCATCTGTTCACATTTTCCTTTAGCACAGGCTACACCCTGCAGTTCTTGTCTGATCGTCACGAAATTTCATATGCAGATTTGGGGTCATGTCTAGATGAGAATGTCCCCTTTTGGTCACGATCGGTCAGCCGGTATGGCTGCCCGAGCCCAAAACCTGAAAACCATTAGCACAGTCTACAGGTCGTATTTATGAAGGGATTTCATTGTAACTTGGTAGGATGCCTCTCTATAATGCCTAGATGAGAACGTCCCCTTTTGGGCATGATCTGTCAACCGTGATGGCTGCCCAAGCCCGAAACCCAAAAACCTTTCTGCAGGTCATGTTTAGTATGGAGGGATTTCATTGTAACTTGGTAGGATGACTCCTTACGATGTCTAGATGAGAATTTCCCCATTTGGGCATGATCTGCCAACCGTGACGACTGCCCGAGCCCAAAACCTAAAAACCTTTAGCACAGTCTACAGGTCATATTTATTGAGGAATTTCATTGTAACTTGGTGGGTTGATTCCAAATAATGTCTAGATGAGAAAGTCCCCTTTTGGACGTGATTGGGCAACTGTGACGGCTACAGGGGCCCGAAGCCCAAAAGCCTTTAGCACAGTCTACAGGTCATATTTATGAAGGGATTTCATTGTAACTTGGTAGGATGACTCCAAATAATGTCTAGATGAGAACGTCCCATTTTGATTGCGATCATTCAGCCTTGATGGGTGCCCGAGCCCAAAAACCTTTAGCATAGGCAAAAGGTCATATTTATGGAAGGATTTCATTGTAACTTCATTGTTGACTCCGTATAATGCCTAGATGATGACATCCCTTTTTAGTCGTGATTGGTCAACTGTGATGGCTACAGGTGCCCAAAGCCCGAAAACCTTGAGCACAGTCTACAGGTCATATTTATGTAGGGATTTCATTGTAACTTTGTAGGATCACTCCAGATGATGCCCAGATGAGATTGTCCCCTTGGTCGCGATCATTTAAACATGATGGCTGCCCGAATCCCGAAAATCTTTAGCACAGTCTACAGGTCATATTTATGAAGGGATTTCATTGTAACTTGGTAGGTTGTCTTCATATAATGTCCAGATGAGAATGTCCCCTTTGGATGCAATTGGGAAACTGACGGCTACAGGAGCCTGAAGCCTGAAAACCTTTAGTACAGTCTACAGGCCATATTTATGAAGGGATTTCAATGTAACTTGATAGGATGACTCGTTTTGGAATAATTTCACTGTAACTTAGTAACTTTTGTTGATATACGTTAACTGTGAGGGCCACATACATTAACTGTGAGGTCACATTAACCCACCCCTCAGCTCTTTAGTACAGTGTGCACCTCATTATTTTCATCAAAAACATAGCATACAGGGAACAGAAATGAACATATTCCCATTTATCACAATTTTTGTCTTATTTCATAATCCTTTCATAAACATTGAACATTATCCTTTTCATCAAACACAAGACATAAGTTTAGCTACAGTATCATTGACACTTTCATTTATTGTCTTGTCATTTCTTTATATGATGTTATAAAAAGCCTGATTCGTTTAATTTTTATATGATTCAAGTAAAAAGTTTGGAGATACTGTTTAATTGTAGGTGATAAGACTTCTGCGAGAAAGATATGAACCCATAACATTGTTTGGTGAAACAGAATTTGAAGCATTTCAGAGACTGAAAAGATTGGAAACACAAGAGCCAGATGTTAAAAAGGTAAGTTTTGATCCCCTTTCACAGTTGAGTACACACCATTCATTCGAAGCCACTTAACTCCTGCCACAACAAAACACAAACCAGGGCAAATCTGGGTGTCCATCCATCCATCAGTTTGTCTGTCCATTTATCCATCCATCTGCCTGTCCATCCGCCTTTCTGTCCGACTATATTTGTTCATCCGGAGCCATAACTCTATAATGCTTAAGTCATGAAACTCTACACAAGGGTAAAGACCAATGGAAGGTCATTTGCACATCAACACCATGCTCAAGTGACAAAGATCAAAGTCACATGAAAGGGAAAACTTAATTGTCTCGCAGACTGTATTTGTCTGCCTGGAGCCATAATTCTGTAATGCTTGATTGACAAACATATCGTCTGTTTACACACTTTCGCCAATCCCTGTGTGCAGGGTTTCATTGTTTAAAAGGTAAAGTTGTTTTTTTTAAATAAACTAAATTCCACTCATGGGGGGGGGGTGGGGATTTTATCTCTATTTTCCAATAAAACCATTCAGATATCGTTGTCAAAGGAACTTGCACATTACAGTACAAGTCGAAATAACTTGAAACATAACTGCAATAAACTAAGTGAACTGCTGCTTGTGCACTGATGAGACCAGAATCTGACATCATTTTATGGAAAGTTTTCTGTAAGAACTTTCAAAAAAATGATGCTAGTTTCTGGTCTTGTCAGTGTAGGAAGAGAAAGATACATAGTTTATGGTGGTTATCCTACATCTTTATATTGACTTGTACTTTTGCCAATTCAAGTGACATCCATGTGTATTGTTCTGTTGAGAAAGTTCCAACATATTAGTGGCTGTATTGACTTTATGGAAATAAGGTCAATACCGCTTTTGGCTACTATGTTAGATGTATTTTATTAAATTTGAAACCTAATGGACTATAGTGAGCAATAAATTCAACACAAAACTTTTTCATTCCAGTATTATAGGCCACTTGGCCAAAGTTCTGGGGCATCTGTGGCCGATGGATCACCATTAGTCTTGGAATATATTTGTAGTACATGTACCCTGCTAGAAATAGAAATTGTGTGGTCCCAAGTGTAGTTAGTATGCCTACATCTCTTTCCTCTAGAACTACACGAAACAGAGCATCAGCTCTCAGCTTATCAGACAATGAGAAAGTCCAGAAAGGTATATTGAGTATATATCAATATAAGTACTTTGGAAACTGCAAATGTTTGTTGATTCTACAAAAGCAACCTCCACTTCTCAACTCTACCCCACATTTTGGAATACATTTGTCTCACTCTTACACCATACATGTATTGTTATATTCAACTCATAAAATGTTGAGGAATATTGATTATGGAAGCTGGATAAATTAGAGACATTTTTTGTACTTCAGGGAGAAGGTTTCTCAAATGATTTTAAGGCTGCTATGGATAAAGTGGATCAAGATTATCTTAATGAAATCATAAAGTCTGGTGGTACAGAAAGGTCGAATGATGTCTCAGTAAAAGATGATGGCACAACAGTTGAAGATATTGAAGTAATTAAACTTTTGAATGATTGTTACGATAAACACATTGGATACTATTGAATATTATGGCCATCATTATTATGACAGCACTACATAGATCTTCTGTTTCTCAGGCCATTTTTTGTAAAATTAAATATGGGTGGGTGGTTATTTTTAGCTCACTTGACTGCAAGTCCATGTGATCTGTTGCCATTACTTGACGTCCGGCATCCATTAATTTTTGGAAACTTGTCTTCTTCTTCAAAACTACTGGGTCCAATTCAAACGTATATTGCTTAGACCATCTTTGGTGTATACCCTTTCTATTTTGTTCAAATGAAGCAGCTCCCATCTTTGGGCTGTGGTTAATGCCCCAAAAGCCAAAAAAACTTTAAATATCTTCTTCTCATGAACCACCAGAGAGAATGCCTTGATATTTGGTATGGAGCATCCTTTGGTGTTGAAGATTAAAGTTTGTTCAAGCGAAGTTTGTAGGTCAATATTTGGGCTCTCTGTGGGAGCATACCCATTTTGGGGCTCCACCAAAAATTTGTTTTTCAAGAACTGATTGGCCGATTTGAACCAAATTCGGCATGCAGTATAAATGGGTCCTAAGTACTTCACTGATGCCTGAAAAAATTTTTTTCACAGCCCCATGGGGACCTCAGGAGGAAAAATAGAAAAAAAATTCAAACACCTATATTTCCCAAAGCACATGGAACAGAGAGCTATTATATGGTATGAAGCATCCTTAGTACCAGTAGAATAGAATGGTAAAAAAATTGCCCTCGGGTTATGCCAGGGTGTTCTGCAGGGAGCATCGAAAAAATCCTGAGTCAAAATATTTGCAAAAATTTTAAAAAAAAATTTTCTCCTCAACTACCGATCAGAACCTTTTGATAATTTGGTATACAGCATCCAGATATGGGGGTGGGGGCAGATACAGGGATGGGGGTTCAGCAGATGGGGTGGGGGCAGATACAAGTATGTTCAAATTAAGACCCTCTGCTCATATTTGGGCTAAATACAGGGACTTGAATATTAACTTAGGGCAATATGGGGAATAAGCTTTAAAAATGTTCTTCAAATCCACCAGTCACATTCTTTTGATATTTGGTTACAACATCTCTGGGGTTCAGATTCAAGTTTGTTCAAATCCAGTCTCTGGGTTAATATTTGGGTGCCCTATGGGAGGCCGAATTTTAACTTAGTGCGATAAGGGGAATAATCTTCAAAAAATCTTCTTCTTCAGATCCACCAGTCCAATGCCTTTGATGAAAGGGAAACAGGGTTTCTAGCGCACCCCTGCTTTTTTTTTTCCCATTTCATCATATTGTGCACACCCTTACTTTCAATTCAAGGAATATTTCTGTATCCGTAAGCTAGAGTGTTAATTCCATCTGGTGAAATCCATCTCTTTGAGTCAAACGGTGATAGAGATACTTTGTTTACTTTTTCTCCATAAATCTCATGTTTTTCACTTCTTAGCATATTCATCTCATGTCCGAACAATGTTGTATTGAAAAGAGCATCTTTATAATTATCAGGTTTTATATAATTTTTAGCAGCATATTTCTTCACACCATATGCTTTCTTTATATTTTTCTCTCCAAGGATTGAAAACATCTTTAGTTTTAGAGAAACATACTCTCTTATTAACCTCCCTTCACATTCGTCTTTCATCACCCAAAACTTTTTTCTTCTTTACAGAGAATAGAGGATGATCTTTCGGATAATTGCTAGTGTCATAAAAATCTGCATGTTTGGACATATCAACGTGAATATCTTCAGTTTGTATTTCTAAAAGCAAGCTCTCTGTGTCCGTATATGAAAGTTTACACTTATCACCATATTCTTTCTTGAACTGATTATAGTACACATCATACATATGATGCTTAGAAAAATCTAAGATACTGATACCAACATATATAAGGCGATTTAGCACAAGTTTATTTTTATGCATATGAATTGCAGCTAATTCATAATCAAATATTGTTGCGCTTGCAAATGATGAATTAACTATAAGTTTTCTCATCCTCTCTTCCTCAGCTGAATGCACTAGTTTAACATCTACTCGATTACGTAGATTTTCCATTGTCTTTCCAAATACTGAATTATTCATCAGTTTATATAAATTTGTTTCAAAAGCAGAGTTTGCCTTCTTTCGTAATTCCTTATTAAATCTGATATATGTTTCCATCCATGGACTCGCATCAAACTTTAAGATTCTATGAAATTTGGTGAGTTTCATACCCAGTGATAAATATAATTCCAAATTTCTATAATGGAGAACATATTTCTCCTTGTTTCGTAGATTAGGTACCAGTTTTTGAACTTCAGTTTGTGCACCCCTAAGTTCCCTCTGATACTCTGACTTCCACTCTTATTGCACAACCAAACGTTCAGGAGCTAATGGGTAGTCATTATGCATGGAATGTAATTCTGCAAGGGTATTCTAAGTCTACCTGTAGAATTGAGGAGTTTGGAATTTCCAGACCGTTAGGTTTGACCCATCTAAAATTACCTGTAGATAAAGGTTGACTCATTGCCCATACATATAGATTGTTAGCATCTGGATATTGAATATACATTATAGGCTTTGAATGGTCATATTCAGAAACTTTTGGATTGTTTGCCTTTGCATCCCTTAAACACCAATAAATAAATAAATAAATAAATATATAAATAAATAAATAAATAAATAAATAAATAAACTGCCTTTGCATAGCGACATCAGGACATTAATATTCCTCTGGAAGTCCTTTTTCAATAAATAAATGCATATCAAATCTGTTAACAATTCAAGTTTGATTCCTGTCTTTTTGAGTAATGCAACCCAACTTAACCCAGGACTTGTGTAATAGTGTGCAGGAGCTAACTCATAGTGCATTAAGCAAGTTTTTCTAAAATTTTCAAACATGTCAGCTAATAATAAAACATCAATTTTCAGATATAGATCATGATGATCGCCCAGGTTTTTTGCATGCAAAAGTCGTCCAAACATTTTATGCATGTTTGTAATCTTCATCTGATATATCTTCATCAGTCAACTAACTATAAAATTCTTCTTTTGGTGGAAGTTTCTCATTAAATAGTTCCCAACTATCCATATATTCATAGGGGTAAATGCCCTTCTGCATCAGTTGTTCTCATTTTTACTCATCGCATTTAGTCGTTATTTTGAAAGATTCTAGCTTATTTGCCTTTACAAGATTACTTAGTGGAAACGCTGGTAACTGTCAATGAATCGAAACTGCCCTAATGAATTTTTCCATATTATTTGGTATGCATGGTATTTTACCATCTACTTACTAATAGCCTGCATTATCAAATGACTGTCATAACTACTTAGATTATGTAATACTACAGGTATGTTAGGCATAAATCTTAATCTGAAATTGCATGACTTATGAGCTGCTCCTCTATATTTTCCTGTGCTGTGGCAATGATCACATACTATATCATCTGCTAATGGGTTATGACATATAGGACATTCGTTTGCTTTTTCAAAGGTAGTCCAGTCACCTTTGGTCATCCTCATTGGCTTGGGTCTTTTAAGTCTATCTTTTATTTCCTCTTCTTTCTTCTGAAGTTTCTGTAGAAAAACCTCAGCTGCATCCTTACCTCTATAAATTACTGGATGGTTTGATTTTACCATCACTTCTGACTACTATGTATCCAAATCCATATACTTCACGCTTCTGGGTTTTCTGCGTATTACTTTTTGTTGGATCACATTCCAGTCCTTCAATCTTAACAGTGAGAGCCTCAAAATCAGCATAAATAACATATGGAACTTTTAACTGTTTATGAAAGTTCATAAATTTTAACATATTATTCTCTGGCATATCAATACCTTGTGCAGCTCTCCAGTGCCTTTACAGTCTGGTTTATGTTTTTCAAATAAGTCTTCACGTGAATAGCAATGCAGGCATCTCTTATAGAAGAATTTTCTGTCTTTGTGTTTACTTTGATCATATAACATTTGATTGAGATCCTTAATCCAAACATAATGATATTTATCTGTATTCTGAATCAGTAGTAAATTTATTCTTTTATTAACCAGTTTACTAATTCTATGAATTGTTACTTTTCCAGAAGAGTTAGAACCAAACACATTAATAGATAATTTATTTTGTTTTTCTACTTTATCAATCTATGATACAGGAGTCGGCGCATCTATACCGGCAAAATTAAGTCCATCTTCTACATGACATTTTGAGGGTCTTTGTGGATCCTTTGCAACTGGAAACAAACATGAGCATCTCAAACCGTCATCATCTTTATTCTTAACATTTATTAACATTTATTAACATTTATAATTGCTTTTTTCTTTCCTAATTGGGGTTGGAATGTATTGACCACCTCGTAATGGTTTATACTTAGCAACATCTAACCAAAGAGTTTTAACTCTGTTAATAGTGAAACCTGAACCCTGATCTGTACATGTTTCTAGTCTTTCTTGAATTTGAGGTAATGCTTTATTTAGGTCTTTATCTGTCTCGTGATCTGTCATAACAATCTCTTGTTCACTTCAAAATACTGGATTTGTGAGTACCTTCTCATCATTAAGGCCATTTTTGAATAATTTTACTCTTAAAGCAAGTTGAAACTTTATTCCTTTTAAATTAATAATTTCTTTTGTTAATTGTTTATGAATCACATCCCTAACGCTCTCTAAAAATTCTTTGGGATCATTATTATTTTCTGTTACATTCATCCTCCATTCTCTCAACCAATCTTCAAATTTACAAGAACTTTCTTTGAATGGCATTGAATATATAATAATATACTTTTTTCTTCAAATAGAAATATTTGCAAGATGTCTAAATTCTTCATTAAATTCCTTAGTTTTCTTAAGCCATTCTCTGATATATTTTTATACAACAGACAATGGCCCAGACTAGCTTGTGCTAACTCAAAAATTAATCCAGGGCCAAACACACATTTTGCCCCCCAATCCCCAAAATTTGCATTCAAAACCAAAAATTCAATGTCCTATCTGGTCCTCCATACTTTTCAGATCTGTGCATGCGCAGTATCCAGGAAGACACTGAAATTGGCGCCAACCATCATTCTTTGTGTGGCCCTGAAGTCAGTAACAATGATCTGACATCTGTGCTTTTAAATCTAATTTTTGAGGATGCCAGACACAAATCAATGGTGAAAATGGGGGATCCAAGGACATAATTGGATGATGGAAGTGAACAACGGTGGTCAGGAACATTCAGGGCTGTAACTTTATAATTTTTATCAAAATTATTTCATGTCTCCCAATTTCGGGACATGGGCCTGACATCATCATTCTAGCTAATGATTTTTCCACTGTTTGTTAAGTGTTCCTTCCCTATCCTTTCTTAAAGCCCTCCTGTTAAAGTCCCAAGCTTTTGGCTTGTTTTTATTGAAATTTTTTATAAAATTTCTCGGGAGTTTGACGTGTATTACAGAATGTTTATTCTGTATATCCCCAGGGTTGCATCCTCACCCTAGGGGTGTTCTTCTGTCCGATGTATCATTTCTTCTTCATCTGAAGATCTTGCTTTACATCGGGTGGCTTTAAAATCTGTTACTGACTTCGGGCTTTTTTTATTCAGTGCCTGCGGTCTTGTTTCCGTTTTTTTCATTGACGTTTACATTAGCAACGTCCTATAAATATATGCAGTTTCAACTTATTACTGTAGGATTGTTATAGATACATGTTATAATATTCCAGTAGTGTAGCAATTATTTTTGTAATTTTTGTCCACACTTAGGCTCTATCAGGATACCCTTGGGCTCGTCTTGTTCCCTTTGGGAACTTGGGCTTTTGTTAAAAAATTTTCAAAATTTTTTTTTTTTAAATTAATTTTCTGATTTGTATTTTGAATGTTGATTATTATGTATCTTTATCATATATTTATTGTGGAGTTGGGGGCATACTATCGACTTTGTTTGGTTAATTTTGAAAGCTTATTGTTCAAAATGCAAAGGCGAGGAAATCTTCCTCAGATTTACATGCTTGTTACCTGGCTTGCTTGTAGTCGATGTACTCCCGCTAATTCTTGTCCTACATGTCCTACATGTGTTGATTGGGATGACAAACGTTGGACATGGGTGTCACGGTATATTGTTAGCAGTGAGAGGCCAATGCCGGTCCTCTCGCCACAAAGTCAATCAAGTTTCTCAGTTTCTTTTTCAGAGGAACAAGAACATGGTGATGATTATGTGACACCTTCCAGAAGTGTGCTACTGTCATTGCGCTCTGATGAGCAAACAGAGCTAGCTGCCAAAGTGCTCATGAATATAAGGCAGGTGATAAAGCCACTAGCCAGTGGTTTTAGTCCCTTGTCTGATGCTTGGTATGTCCGTTGCAGTCTTAAAAAGTTGATTGGGTAGAGCGAGCACTTTAAAACATAAACATGCTCACCCAGCGACGACAGAAGAAAGGAAGAAGCCAGCAAGTGTTGTGGGTAGCTCGCCGAGGTCTGAAAGGACCACGAGCGAGATAGGTCCCTCTCTATCACAGCAACGTCTGGGGCCAGATGTTGTGATACAGAATTTGCGTGAGTAGGAGCATACGTCCACACCTGCCATTCGGGATGCTCCATATAGATCGCAGCCGGCCTCGGCTGCAGTTACGGCTTCTTTCACTTCATCTACTAAGCATGCACGACCGCATCCTAGCTACCCGACTTTGGATATCCAGCCTGCTACACGAAGAAGGGACCACTCTTCGCCAGTGAAGTCGGTCCATCCGGTAGCTAGGGAGATGAGGCCTCAATCATCGGGACGTTCAGAGAAAAGAGCCATCTCCGACACACCATCCCAGGAGCACCAAGCAGCGAAGAAACAGAAGACCGCTGCTCCTCAGGCCTTGGTGACGGACTTGCTGGCGCAGATTGCACAGCTGATCACAGCATCCCAGCAAGTGCAAGAGCAGACTCAGAACATGAGCTGTGGGACGGTGCTGGGTCAGTCCAGTCGTCTGTTCACGCAGATGCAAGGGACCGACATTCACAACTGATTCTCTCAGATCTTGAAAGGGATTTGGAAGAGGATTACCCTTCCCTTTCAGAACAACACATGGTTGCGATGGATTTCATCCATCAATATTACCCTGAATTTGTTCCGTCGAATCAAAATGCTGTGATGACAAGGAAGAAACTGCTGGCGTCATTGGACGCAGTCTTTATCTGGACAAAGGAGGAGGTCCTTTCTTTTCCGGATCAGTTTAGGCAGGTGTCGCAGGCCTTCGGCCATATAGACTACGCCGTATTTAATCTCTCGAGTACGAGGAAGAACAGAGGTTTCTTATTTTCATCTTCTATAAACATACCGTTTCTTGGACCACGTTCATTTAAAACGGTCAGGGAAGATGTTCAGAGATTTCCTCTGCGTTTGGATGAGCAGGCCGAGGATCTAGAGGTATCCTTACCTGGATCATTCACAATTCCATTGACACAATTGAGACGGCAGTTTCTTCAAATAGAGCGAATTTGGATGCTATGTCTTACGCAGATCACCTTACAAGAGCTATGGCGCAAAGTCTCAACGGAAAGAAATTTGAGGACGTCCATTCCTCTCTTAGAGTTCTTCCAGGGCAATAATGTATACCACGTATAACTCTGCCCTAACAGTGGCTAATTTGGAGTTAATCAGACATGATGGTGCTCTTGTGTCGTCATGAATAATAGATGACAAGGTGAAAAACTCTCTCCGAGTCGCTCCGGTCTCCAGACATACTATATTCAATGACAAGCTTTCATTAGTCTATGACCAGGCTACTAAGAAAGCGTCTAATGCTCTGGTTTTAAAGTCGGCGTCTAATCGACCCGCAGCAGCAGACAAGAGTATAGGAGGACATTCCAGACAGAAATCGTCAAAGGGGGACTCCTCACGAGGGTATAGGAAACCCTCTTATTCTTACTCTGAAGGGCATCAGTATAGCGACTCAGGAAAGGGGCGGAGGTCTGATCGGGACTATCGGTCAGATGCCCCTAGGTTGATGGCTGAGGTTCTTCGTGGGAAGGACGTGGTTTCTCCTCCCGTAGGCCTCGCAGGTCGTACAGGTGATGGTCAAGACCTCTATTGTTTACCAGTTGGCGGAAGGTTATCAAGCTTCGTGAAAAACTGGGTAACAATCATGGAAGACCAGTGGGTGAGAAGTGTAGTCTCAGACGGCCTACGGCTATCATTCCGAACGAAACCCCCACTAACAAGATGTCTGCATTGGACAAATCTTCCGTCAGATCCTTTGGAAAGAGAGTCTCTCATAGCGGAGGTACAAGCTCTCTTTTCAAAGGAAGCAATAGAGGTCATCGAGAATCAAAATTCTCAAGGTTTCTACAGTCACCTGTTCCTCGTACCGAAGCCAGACGACTCGTTCCGACCGGTTATAGACCTGAGCTGGATAAACAAGCTCATTGTGGCTCCGAAATTCTATATGGAGACCATGCGGTTGGTAAGGGTGAGCTTTCGAGTGAACGACTATGTGGCAAGCATAGATCTAAAGGATGCGTACTTTCATGTCCTGGTACATTTGGCTTTCAGAAAGTACCTGTGATTCACCGTACAAGGGAAGGTATATCAGTTCAGGGCAATGTGCTTTGGTCCGAACCTGGCTCCCTGGGCATTCACTCGAATAATGAACTCGGTAATGTCACACTTCCGAGCTCATTCGTCTTCAGTAATGTCGGCTTACTTGGACGACATTCTACAGATATACGGCAACAGAATTATTCTTCAGAACAATGTTCAGAGTCTGCTTCTATTATTCCGACATCTCGGTTTCATTGTAAACAAGAAAAAGTCGGATCTAGCTCCGTCCAAGTCATTCATTCACGTGGGAATGAGCTTCGAGACTCACAACAATCTGGTTCATCTGCCGTTACCCAGAACGAAATTAGTCAGTTGTTATGCTCACTTTTGTCTACACTCAGATGCATTAACAGCGAGGGAATTCATGCGACTGTTGGGGCTGTGCGGAGCGGCTGCAGATCTTACTCTGATGGGTTGCTTGTGCACGCATCCCCTCCAGCTATTCTTTACTCAGAACTGGAGTGTGAAGACGCATACGCTCGAAACCAGTATTGTTTTAACGGACCTGATAAAACAAAGGGTTCAGATTTGGGCAGATATTAGTGGGTAACTCAGGGAGTTCCTCTGCAACTGCCGGATCCGGCTTTCACGATTATGACGGATGTGAGTCAGATGGGTTGGGGCGCGACCCTAAGTCCCGCAGACTTGAAGTGTCAGGGTCTTTGGGACCCTCGGTTCCTGGAGAAGCACAGAAACCTCAAGGAGATGATGTCAATATGGCTAATGCTACAACATTGGATTCACATAATAGTGGACGCTCATGTTCAGATTTTGTCGGACAACTCAACAGTGGCGGCACTCATTCCATTCCAGTATGCGAACAAACGGAGAAGATTCTTCTATATGTCACGAATCATCAGGTTCAGCTTTCTGTCTGTCATATACCGGGTCGTCTGATCGTAATTGCAGACTCGCTCTCTCGGAAAGGTTGCCTGTTGCCATGGGAGTGGACGCTCAACAAGCAAGCATTCAGGCAGATTTGCTACCAGTGGGATCGCCCCATGATAGATCTGTTTGTGACACACCTGAACAATCAGTTACCGACGTTCGTGTCGCCATGTCCAGACCATTGAGCGTATACAATAGACACTCTGTTGATCTCATGGGACGGAATGATAGGATATGCATATCCTCCAACTCCGTTGATTCAGCAGATTCTGTTAAAGATCAAACTGTCTTGTTGCAAAATTCTACTAATAGCACCTCTGTCGTCACGGAAACCGTGGATCAATCTTTTCAGGTGTCTGTTATGGGACATTCCCCGGAAGCTTCCTCCACGAGAGGACCTTCTTTTTCAGGAGAAGTCACGCACACATCACAACCTGGAAGGTCTCAACCTTCACGTATTTCCTCTGTGCGGTCCTTCTTGCACGGAAAACAGTTTACAGGATGATGAGCAGTGGACGCAATTTCTAACTGCACGCTGTCCTCCTCTTCGTTGAACTATGCAGCTAAGTGGAAGATTTTCTTCTGTGGGTGTAAGGATCAGTCGATAGACATTTATGATCTGTCCATACCAAATATTGCCAATTGCCTGGTCTACTTGTTTGACGTTCTCAAACTGCAGCCTGCCACTATTAACTGGTAGAGTGCTGGAAGCCCTATTTTGGGCTTTACTAAAAGTGACAAGCAATAACTGTCTGTAGCTACATTCTGCCTGAGGAAGCCTTTATTGTCCCTGATATGAATCAGATTTTTTATACAATACCTTACTCTCTGACATTTAATTGGATAGTGCCTATAAGGCACTATCCAATTAAATGTAATAGAGCAGTATATGATTAGCTTTGATTTGTTGTCAGAAAAAACTCAGCACTCTACCAGTTAAGGGCTTCAGGTCTATGTTATCAGACACTTACACTCATCATGATAATTTGGCTATTGGATCTAATGCTTCATTGTCCAAGCTGATTAGAAATTTCTATATTAATAGACCTAGAACCCTCAGATTAATTCCTAAGTGGAATTTGGCTTGGGTTCTGTTGAAGCTTAAAGAAGCTCTGTTTGAGCCGTTGGATGTTGTAGAGTTCAAATTCTTGACCTATAAAACAGCATTTCTCTTAGCCTTTGCATCTGCTAGAAGAGTTTGTGAACTCCATGCTTTATCAATTGATGATCCTCACTACCGTAGTGTGGGTAATACCATTACCCTAACTACGGAAGTGGGATTTCTGGCTAGGAATCAGACTCCAGATCAACGGCCTGAGCCTTGTTACTTCATTATTGTATGCTTCTATAACAACAGGCAGACAAGTTACCCACTCCGTAGACCTTTTTGATGGATTTGTAATTTCCTATGCATACTGATGTCCAAACAGCCACTCTCCCGAAGTTCTGTTGAATCTTTCAACAATTGTCTGGCTTTGGTGAGCTTTTGCGGCACTGCGTCTTACTTCCACCCCATGTTTTTTCATCAAACCAGACATAGCTCCCATAAATTCTTGACCGGGATCAATTTGTAATATCTTGGGCCATTGCGTGCGACTGTATATGTGTGAAAAGCATTCGCAACTTCAGTAGACTCTGGGAGGGTCAGATTCAAGTTTGTCCAAATCGGGTCTGTAGGTTAATATTTGGACTCGCCGTGGTAGCTCAGATTTTAAGTTAGTGCAATATGAGGAAATTTCTTTAACAATTTTCTTCTTCAGATCCACCAATCAGAAGGCTTACATATTTGATATACAACATCTCTTGGGAGGTCAGATTCAACTTTGTTCAATTTGAGTGCCTGGGTTAATATTTGGGCTCCCTTTGGGAACCAGAATTGGCCATGTAGCTGATTACTGTGGTAAACCAGTTCCGCTTTACTAGTAAAATAGGACCCAGTCACCAATGCTTGGGGTGAAAGTCCTCTAAAATGGGCAACATGTAGATCAACGACTGACTAAACTTTACTTCATCTCCATGTTGTGTCACGATAAGCCATGGTGCATAAATATGTACCACCAACAAACAAACAAACAGCCATGTAGCTGAAGAATTTGAATTTTGTATTCAGTACCCTCTAGAGATGTATAACTAAGATTAATCCGAATAGGTTGTATCAAGGGGCTTCATAGGGGAGCTCCACAAGTTACATTATGATCAACTGAAGAAAAGGCATGATAGTTGGACTATTTTTGTCACTCCTGAGGGCTCAAGGATTGACTATGTATCCTATGGATATGGATTGTTTAATGTAGATTCATTCTTGGACTCTGTTTATATCATGTTCTGTTCAAGGTGAGCACTTCAGGCCCTGTGGGGCCTCTTGTTCTCATTCTCCTGTCTTCTGTTTTCTTTGCACTTCCTTGTCCGCACGATAACTCAAAAACGAATTGCCCTATCTCGCAGAGTTTTGGCATACTGATAGACAATCACAAGTTCTCAGCCACCTATGTTTTTCAGATTCCTGGGGCATTATGTCCATAGGGGTGTTTTGAAAGTGGGTCATGCCCATATCTCAGGCATGACGTATGGTCCCAGGACCAACACCAAATGTGTTGACACTCAATGGAGATTCAAAATATGGGTCAAGGTCATTGAGGTCACCAGGGGTCATTGAGTGCATTTTTCAGAATTGCTGGAAATCACATTTTTTGACTCCATAATGCATTCCTGAAGTTGATACATGCATTTTTACATGACAAAAAGTGGGCTTAGCCAATAATTTTGAAAGTGGCTCACGCTCATATCTCAAGCAAGGTATGATGTTTGGACCTGGGACTAACACCAAATGAGTCGATACTCAATGGAGGTTCAAACTATGGGTCAAGGTCACTGAGGTCTCACAGGGTTCAATGAGTGCATTTTTCAGAATTGCTGAAAATCACATTTTTTGACAACATAATGCATTCCCAAAGTTCATACATGCATTTTTACACGAAAAAGTGGGTGTGGCCAAAAATTTTGAAAGGGGGTCACGCACATTTCTCAAGCATGGTGTGAAGTATGGACCTGGGACCAACACTAAATGAGTAGACACTCAATGGAGGTTCATAATATGGGTCAAGGTAACTGAGGTCACCCAGGGGTCATTGTGTGCATTTTTAGCTCAACTTTGGCGAAGCCAAATTTGAGCTTATGCCATGGCCAGTCGTCCGTCTGTCCGTCAACAATTCAATACGGCTTGGGCTAGAGGCCATATTTATGAACCGATCTTTACAAAACTTCTTGGGTACCTTTGTTATGACCGTGGGACGAGATCGAGTGTTTTGGGTCCGATCCGAAATTCAAGTTGGCCGCTGGCGGCCATTTTGTACAGACTTAGGTGCAATCAGATTTTTGCGCAGAACTTCCATATTAAAGCGCAGATTTGAATAATTTTTTGTATGAATGTTTAGTACCATGGGATACATCACATATAATACTGGTTTTTTTCTCGTACATAAATTATGCAAATTAGACTAACTTTGATGTATTTAGTGTTACTTTAAGCACTGTAAGTGCAAATGCCAATACGGCTCGGGCTAGAGGCCGTATTTATAAACCGATCTTTACAAAACTTCTTGGGTACCTTTGGTATCACCGTGGAATGAGAACTAGTGTTTTTGGGTGTGGTCCAAAATTCAAGATAGCCGGTGGCAGCCATTTTGTCCTAAATTAGGTGCAATCAGATTTTTGCACAGAACTTCCATATGAAAGAGCTGATTTGAAAAATTTTTTGTGTAAATGTTTAGTACCATGGGATAATCACGTATAATACAGGTTTTTTTTCTCGTGCAGAAATTATACAAATTAGATGAACTTTGATTTTTTCAGTGCTACTTACACACAGTAAGTACACATGTCAATACGGCTCAGGCTAGAGGCTGTATTTATCAACCGATCTTCACAAAACTTCTTGGGTACCTCTGTTATCACCTTGGGACGAGAACAAGTGTTTCTGAGTGCGGTCCAAAATTCAAGATGGCTGCCAGTGGCCATTTTGTACTGAAATTAGGTCTAATCAGTTTTTTGTACACAACTTCTATACGGCTCAGGCTAGAGGCCGTATTTATGAACCGATCTCTACGAAACGTTTCGGGTACCTTTGTTATCACCATGGGATGAGAACGAGTGTTTTTGGGTGCGGTCCGAAATTCAAGATGTCCACCAGCAGCCATTTTGTACCAAAATTAGTGCAATCAGTCTTTTATACAGAACTTCTGTATGAAAGTTCTGATTTAAATAAATTTTGGTCTGAATGTTTAGTAAAATGGAATACATCACATATAGTATGGGTTTTTTTCTCATGCAGAAATTATGCAAATTAGATGAATTTTGATTTATTTAGTGCTACTTATACACTGTAAGTGCACATGTCAATACGGCTTGGGCTAGAGGCTTTATTTATCAACCGATCTTCACGAAACTTCTTGGGTACCTTTGTTATCACCTTGGGACGAGAACGAGTGTTTCTGAGTGCAGTCCAAAATTCAAGATGGCTGCCAGTGGCCATTTTGTACCGAAATTAGGTCCAATCAGTTTTTGTCACAACTTCTATACAGTTCGTATTTATGAACTGATCCTCACGAAACTTCTTTGTTTTCACCTTGGGACAGGAATGAGTGTGTTTTGGGGTGCCTTTGTTATCACTGTGCTATGAGAACAAATATTTTGGGGTTCAGTCAGACCCACTCCGGGACTCAAAGATTTCTTTTCTAGTTTAGCATCTGACTGTCACCCACCTTTACAATACTTTACCTATACATTTGTTACAGGCTACGGTCAGTATTTATGTACAGACCATTACCATACTTTATATGTACCTTTGTTATCAGGTCATTACCTAGATGTTTCTCATTGCTGTGTCACATACTATACATGTACATGTCTTGACAAGTTGAGCTACAGTGTCATTGACACTTTCATTAGCTTAACTTGACAAAGTCAAGATAAGTTATTGCCATCCCGCCTGCAGAAATCTGTTAGTCTGTTCACATTTTCCTTTAGCACAGGCTACACCCTGTAGTGCTTGTCCGATCGTCACGAAATTTCATATGCTGGTTTCAGGTCATGTCTAGATGAGGACGTCCCCTTTTGGTTGCGATAGGTCAACCATAATGGCTGCCTGAGCCCAATACCCAAAAACCTTTAGTACAGTCTACAAGTCGTATTTAATATGGAGGGATTTCATTGTAACTCGGTAGGATGACTCTGTATGATGTCTAGATGAGAACTTCCACATTTGGTCACGATCTGTCAACCGTGATGACTACCCATGCCCAAAACCCAAATACCTTTAGCACAGTCTGCAGGTCGTATTTATTGAGGGATTTCATTGTAACTTGGTAGGACGACTCCATATAATGTGTAGATGAGAATGTCCCCTTTTGGTCGCGATTGGTCAACTGTGACAGCAACAGGGGCCCCGAAAACATTTAGCACAGTCTACAGGTCATATTTATGAAGGGATTTCATTGTAACATGGTAGGTTGACTCCATGATGAGAACATCCCCTTTTGGTCCTGATCAGTCAACCATGATCACTACACAGCCCCGAAGCCTGAAAACCTTTAGCACAGTCTACAGGCCGTATTTATGAAGTGATTTCATTATACCCCCGCTTCGAAGAAGTGGGGGCTATATAGGAATCGCCCTGTACGTCCGTACGTCTGTCCGTACGTCTTTCCGGACATGAAATTCTTGTGTGCGCAACTCCTCCTACATTTATCAATCAATTTGGACAAAACTTTTCAGACATCATCACTACTAAGTGAACATGCGCATATTCCAAGATTTTTGATCTACGACAATTTTACCCAGGTTATCTCCCTTTGACTTAGATTTATTGTGTCTTTCCATCCGAACAAATTCTTGTGTACGCAACTCCTTCTACATTAATGAACCGATTTTGATGAAACCTTTCAAACATCATCTCTACTAAGTGAACATGTGCATATTCCAAACTTTTTAATTTGCGACAATTTTAACCAGGTTATCTCTCTTGAACTTTGATTTAATATGGGTTTCTACATGAAATTCTTGTGTGCGCAACTCCTCCTACATTTATCAATCAGTTTGGACAAAACTTTTCAGACATCATCACTACTAAGTGAACATGCGCATATTCCAAGATTTTTGATCTGCGACAATTTTAACCAGGTTATCTCCCTTTGACTTAGATTTATTATGTCTTTCCGTTCGAACAAATTCTTGTGTGCGCAACTCCTCCTACATTAATGAACCGATTTTGATGAAACCTTTCAAACATCATCTCTACTAAGTGAACATGTGCATATTCCAAACTTTTTGATCTGCGACAATTTTAACCAGGTTATCTTTCTTGAACTTTGATTTAATATGGGTTTCTGCATGAAATTCTTGTGTGCGCAACTCCTCCTACATTTATCAATCAATTTGGATGAAAGTTTACAGACATCATCACTACTAAGTGAACATGCGCATATTCCAAAATTTTTGAGCTGTGGCAATTTTAACTAGGTTATCTCCCTTTAACTTAGATTTATTATGGGTTTCTACATGAAATTCTTGTGCGTGCAACTCCTCCTACATTTATCAATCAATTTGGACAAAACTTTTCAGACATCATCACTACTAAGTGAACATGTGCATATTCCAAGATTTTTGATCTGCGACAATTTTAACCAGGTTATCTCCCTTTGACTTAGATTTATTGTGTCTTTCCATCCGAACAAATTCTTGTGTGTGCAACTCCTCCTACATTAATGAACCGATTTTGATGAAACCTTTCAAACATCATCTCTACTAATTGAACATGTGCATATTCCAAACTTTTTAATCTGCGACAATTTTAACCAGGTTATCTCTCTTGAACTTTGATTTAATATGGGTTTCTGCATGAAATTCTTGTGTGCGCAACTCCTCCTACATTTATCAATCAATTTGGACAAAAGTTTACAGACATCATCACTACTAAGTGAACATGCGCATATTCCAAAATTTTTGAGCTGTGGCAATTTTAACTAGGTTATCTCCCTTTAACTTAGATTTATTATGGGTTTCTACATGAAATTCTTGTGCGTGCAACTCCTCCTACATTTATCAATCAATTTTGACGAAACCTTTCAAACATTATCACAACTAAGTGAACATACGCATATTCCCAAATTTTTGATCTGCGACAATTTTATCCAGGTTATCTCCCTTTAACTTGGATTTATTATGGGTTTTCAAATGGGATTCTTGTGTGTGCAACTCCTCCTACATTAATGAACCGATTTTGAATACATGTTGCACATTGTAAATGTGTTTTTCCAAATGTAAACCATATATGTGTGGGCTCTTTAAGTATTCAGTGCTGTTCTGTGGAAGGCCACATGTAAATACAAATTTCAACAACAAAAAATGATCTTTATGTATACATTTCCTTATGGCCTTCGCCTACATGATCAGAAGTGCATTCCTCTAAAAACCCAAAGTTGGGGTATTAATCACCTTCAGTGATAGTTCTAGTTGTAACTTGATAGGATGACTCAGTTTAGAATAATTTCACTGTAACTTGGTAACTGTGGTTGACATACATTAACATTAACTGTGAGGGCTGCATTAACCCACCCCTCCATTCTTTAGTACAGTCTACACCTCAAATTATTTTTATTGAAAACATAGCATAGAGGGAACAGAAATTAACATATTCCCAATTATCACAATTCTTGTCTTATTTCATAATCCTTCCATAAACTTTGAACATTATCCTTTTCATCAAAGACAACACACAGTCAGGTTAAGCTAGAATGTCATTGACACTTTCATTGAGAATTGCTGGAAATAACATTTTTAGATCCTGTAAAGCATTCCCAAAGTTCATACATTAAATTTTATGTTGAAAAAAGTGGGCATGGCTAAAAAATTTGAAAGTGGGTCACACTAATATCTCAAGCATGGTATGATGTATGGCCCTGGGACCAACAGCAAATGAGTCGACACTCGATAGAGGTTCAGAGTATGGGTCAAGGTCACTTGTGTCACACAGGGGTCATTGAGTGCATTTTTTCAGAATTGCTGGAAATCACATTTTTGACCCCCTTGAGAATTCTCGAAGTTCCAACATGCAATTTTATGTTGAAAAAAGTGGGTGTGTGCAGAAATTTTGAAAGTGGGTCACACTCACATCTCCAGCATGGTATGATGTATGGTTCTGCGACCAAAACCAAATGGGTCGACACTCAATAGAGGTTCAAAATATGGGTGAAGTTCACTGAGGTCACCCAAGGATCATTAAGTGCATTTTTCAGAATTGCCGAAAACAACATTTTTAGATTCCCTAAAGCATTTCTAAAGTTCATACATGCATTTTTGCACTCAAAAAAGTGAGTGTGGTCAAACATTTGAAAGGGGGTAAGCTCCTATCTCAAGCATAGAATGGCCCATGCACCCGGAACCAACACTAAATGAGTCTAAACTCAATGGAGGTTCAAATTATAGGTCAACGTCACTGGGGTCACACAGGAGTCATTGAGTGCATTTTTCAGAATTGCTGCAATCACATCTTTGACCCTCATGCATTCACAAAGTTTATATGTACATTTTCACACAATAAATAATGACAAATATCCATTGCTGATTCCTTTCTATAACACCTTTAATGCTACACACTGAAGTTATTTCCAGTTTCTTGAAAAAATGATCTGAATCCTGTATGAAAATCTTGAAATGCTGTTTACAAAAAACAATTTCTGAATTCTTTAAAGATATTTTATTCCGGAAAATAAGTTTCCATAAATTCTTTTTCTATAAAATTTAGTTCTAATGCCTTCACCATCTTCACACAGACTTGAATTTACTGGTTGCAGTAAATTCTGTTTCTCTAGTTCTCTTTCTGTTTTGTTTATTTCTGATGCTTTAAATACTTTCACACAGACTTGAATTTACTGGTGGCAGTAAATTCTGTTTCTCTAGTTTTATACTTTCTTTTATTATTTTTCAGTAGTGCAGAGGAAACAGGACATTCTTTCCTTTCCGACACAGTCTAGACAGGTGTTGCAGGCATTCGGCCATGTTGACGACGCCATATTCAACCTCTCTATTGCTAAGAGGAAAGGCGGTTTCTTATCAACATCTTCCATAAGTATACCGTTCCTTGGACCACGTTCATTTAAAATGGTTTGAGAAGATTCCAGAAAGCTCCTCGGCATTTAGATGAGCAGGCCGGGGATTTAGATATATCCCTACCTGCATCATTCAATAAATGCTCGGATGGATGTGATGTCCTACGCAGATCACCTTACCAGTGCTATGGTGCAATGTCTTATTGGGAAGGAATTTAATGATGTTTGTTCCTCACTCATGTATGCCACGTACAACTCCACCCTGACAGTGGCAAATTTGGAGTTGATCAGATGTGATGCTGCCCTTGCGTCGTCATCACTTATAGATGACAAGGTGAAAAGCTCTCTCTGAGTCACTCCGGTCTCCAGACATACTCTGTTTGACGGCAAGCTTTCATTAGTCTATGAGCAGGCTACAAAGAAAGCTTCCAGTGCACTGCTATTGAAGTTGGTGTCTCATAAACATGCTTCAGCAGACTGGGGTAAGCGAGGCCGTTCCGCTTCTCAGTCATCTAAAGGGAACTCCTCACAAGGGTACAAGAAACCCTCTTATAATTACTTCAGAGGTCGTCAGTATAGTGACTCGGGAAAGGGGAGTAGGTCTGATCAAGACTATAGGTTAGAAGCCCCTAAGCAGTCGGGATGAGGTTCTTTGTGTGGAGGACGTAGCCTCATAAGTTGTACAGGTGATGAACAAGACCTCTATTGCTTGTCAGTTGGCAGAAGGTTATAAAACTTCGCGAGAAACTGGATAGAAGTCACAGAAGATCAGTGGGTGAGAAGTGCAGTCTCAGAAGGCCTACGGCTATCATTCCGAGCAAAACGACCACTTACAAGATGTTGATTCAGCAGATTCTGTTAAAGACCAAACAGTCTCACTGCAAAATCCTGCTAGTAGCACCTCTGTCATAACAGAAACCCTGGATCAATCTTCTCAGGTGTCTGTTATGGGACATTCCCCAGAAGCTTCCACCTCGAAGGGATCTTCTATTTCAGGGAAAGTCACGCGCACTGCATCTCAACCCAAAAGGTCTCAACCTTCACGTATTTCCGTTGTGCGGTCCTTCTTGCACGGAAAACATTTTACAGGACGAGCAGTGGATGAAATTTCTAACTGTTGGACAGCCTCCTCTTTGTTGAATTATGCAGCGAAGTGGAGGATTTTCTTCCATCGGTGTATGGATCAGTTGATAGGCATGTATGATTCGTCCATTCCACAGATTGCCAATTTCCTGGTCTACATGTTTGATGAACTCAAACTGCAGCCCTTCACTATTAAAGGCTATAGGTCTATGTCATCAGACACTTACGCTCATCATGTTAACTTGGCTATTGGATCAAGTACTTCTTTATCCAAGCTAGTTAGAAATTTCTCTATTAATAGACCTAGAACCCTTAGATTAATTCCTAATTGGAATTTGGCTTGGGTTCTGTTGAAGCTTCAAGAAGCTCCTTTTGAGCCGTTAGACGATGTAGAGTTCAAATTCATGACCTATATAACGGCCTTTCTCTTAGCCTTTGCATCTGCTAGAAGAGTTAGTGAACTGCATGCATTATCTGTTGATGATTCCCATTACCTTGTGTGGGTAATACTGTTAACCTCACTACGGAAGTGGGATTCTTGGCTAAGAATCAGATTCCAGATAAGTGGCCGGAGCCTATTGTCATTAGGGCTTTACTGTCCTTGGATAACCGTAGACCCTTGCTGTGTCCAGTTAGAGCAATGCACATTTGTAAACGTCAATCAGATTTTATTAGAAAGGGAAGAAAAAGATTCTTTCTTTCTCTGATTCCTAACAGAAAAGATATATCTGTTCATTCTATTGCTAGATGGATTCAGTTGGCAATACGTATTGCCTATGAAAGTCTATCTTCGGATCAACGTTCTGTCAACAAGATTTCAGTGCACGAGGTTAGAGCACTATCCACTTCTTTGGCTTATTCTAACAGTATAGCCATTACTGATCTTATGAAGGCTACTTACTGGACACAGCCCTCTTCATTTACCAAGTTTTACCTTAGAGATTTAGAGTCCATCTCCGGTGACCTTAGATCTTTGGGTTCTTTTTCTGCTGGTCAGAATGTCGTCCATTAATAATACATCTATAAGGTCTTTCTTTAGGCAGTCTTCTCGAGCACTGATGCCGTTCCGCTGCCCTCTTCATTCTGAGGAATTTTTTCTCAGAACAGGTAGGGGGAAAGGTTTTTCCCTTATGTTATCTGGCTTTATAGTGAAAAGCAAGGGAATACCTCCTCCAGAGACAGTAGTCCAGCTTTGGTGCTGGGTAGTTTTAATGTGTAGCTCGGTATGAAGCAATAACTATGTCTCATATAATTATGTACTGTTCTTAAAGTGTAGCTCACTGTGAAGCATTTGCATATGTTACGTGTCATATACAATCCTCGGACACTTTTAAATGAGTATAAAGAGTCTCATTCTCTAGACTATCTTTATATATTGCTTTCCTTCACCAAATTAGTATAACAGGTTATGCTGGCATTAAATGGAGAAATTATGTAATTCTCAATTACATTGTTGGTGTTATGCCATTCTCTTTTCTTGTAAAAGAGAATGACATATGTAATTCCTATGTCTTCTCCTATTCTCCTGTAGGAGCTATCCTTTATTGAAGTAATTGAGAGATTGGATTTTCCTTTAAGTCCTAGGCCTTCCAGCCTTTTTACGATTCATCTAGTCTGGGCCATTGGTTGTGGAATAAAAATATGATAAATTTTAAGTAATTTGTATATTTTTTATACTTACCAATGGTCCAAACGGGCATGGCCCTCCCAAGAGTGGGCACTCATACCTCCCTACTGATTATAATATTTACCAGGCACTGTAGAAAGAATGATGGTTGGCACCAATTTCGGTACCTTCCTGGATACTGCGCATACACAGATAACAAAAGTATGGAGGACCAGATAGGACTTATTTTTTTCGGTTTTGCATTCAAATTTTGGGGATTGGGGGGCAAAATTTGAGTTTGGCCCTGAATTAAATTGAGTTAGCACCTGCTAGTCTGGGCCATTGGTAAGTATAAAAAATATACAAATTGCCTAATATTTATCATTTTCAGGGATTTTATATTATGGTAAGTTTGTGTCGGTAAATAAATAAAATTTTACAAATGTGAACGTGATTGTGACAAGCTCAAAGATTTTCCACCTATATTAAAATTCATAATTTCTGAGAAAGGGCATAAAAACCACTAGCAAATTTTCTGTTGATAGACCATTAGGTTAGCCTGGTGATCCACTAACAGATAACTTGTCAGTGATTTCTCAAAAAACTAATGTTATGATGGAAGGAATGCTGGGTGATTTGGTCATAATCCACCATCCATGTGTTGTAGTTGTGAAAAGTAATTGAAAGTAATTAAAAGTAATTAATTACTTTTCAAAAAGTAATTGTGATTAATTACTTTTAAAAAACAAGTAATTGTAATTGCATATATTTTTTTTAGCTGGTGCTAACTCTTATATTCTAGGGCCAAACACAAATTTTGCCCCCCCAATCCCAAAAATTTGCTTCAAAATCCAAAAATTAGATGTCCTATGTGGTCCACCATACTTTTATCCACTGCGCATGCGCAGTGTCAAGGAAGACCAAAATTGGAGCCAAATCCTCATTCTTTGTTTGGCCCTTCAATCAATAACATCACATTGATATCTGTGCTTAAAATCTCAGTTTAAATGATGTCAGACACATAATCATGAGAGAATGGTGGATCTAAGGATGAAATAAAAGGATGAGAGGAAGGAACAGTGGAAGGACGTAGTCAGGGCTGTAATTTATAATTTTTATGCAAAATTATTTCATGTTCCCTAATTTCGGGGCATGGGCCTGATATTTTCATTCTTGCTATGAAATTTCCATTGTTTGTTCAGTGTTTCCTCTCTCACTTTCCTTAATACCCCCCCCCCCCTCCCACCCCCCCCCCCCCCCACCCCTTGCTATTCTCCCATGCTTTTGGCATAATTTTTGTAATTAATTTTACTCTAATTTCTTGGGAGCTTTGGCTTGGTAACAGAATGTTTATTCTCTTTTTCCCCATGGTTACGTCCTCACCCTTGGGTGGTTAGGCGTTTCAGTCATGCATCTACCATCCCATGTACTGCGGTTTCTTCTCAGGAAGCCTCTGTTTTACATCGGATAGTGTTAAAATTGTTTACTGATTTCAGGCCATATTTTCAGTGCCTGGAGTCATGTTTCCAGTTTTATTACTGCATACAGTGATTCCTTGTCATTTATTTAGTTCTGCTCATAGCCAGATACAAAATATTGTCCGTAAGTGTAAGATTAATTTTTAGACATGTTTTAAAATTTTTGTCCACACTTACGCTTTTTTGGGATCCATTTGGGCTCATCGTTCCCAATGGGAACTTGGGCTCAACTTGAAAATGTTTTCTTTCGAATCATTTTTCGAAATGTTTGTAATGAATTATATTATTATCATATATTGTTTTCAAGGGTTAGTGCGAGTACGATGACTGTTTAACTTTTTTCAATATGAAAGAAGTTTGTTCAAATTGTAATTCAAGGAAGTCTGCCTCTGATTCTCATGCTCAGTGTATTATTTGTAGTCAGTGTACTCTCACTAATTCTTGCTCACGGTATATTGTTAGTGATGAGAGGTCCATGCCGGTCCTCTCGCCACAGGGTCACTCTAGTTTTTCAGTCTCTTTTTCAGAGGAACAAGAACAGGGTGATGTTTCCGTGACGTCTTCACGAAGTGTGCCTCCGTTGTCACAGACAAATGAAGAGCTAGCGGCAAAAGTGTTCAATGAAATTTGGCAAATGCCTAAGAGGTCCCATGTAGGATCGACGGCATTGTCGCCCGCTAGTTCACCTGGATTCGTCCGTTGCGGTCCAGGAAAGGAGATCGGGTGTGGTGAGCACTATAAACATGGATCATGCACACCCGGCGACGACGGATCCGAGGATGGAAAGGAGGAAGCCAATCAGTCCGGTACCTAGCTCGTCCAGGTCTGCCCGGACTGCGAGGGAGAGAGGCCTCTCTCTCTTACAACAACATCTGGGACCAGATGTTGTACGTAATGTTCATCAGTTGGAGCATACATCCATTCCGCGGGACACTCCGTCGTATAGACAGTAGTGCTGCCATGGTTATCCGGATAACCGGTTAACCTGTGGTCAAGAAATTGTTTTAACCGCTTAACCTTACCTTCTCTATACTCACTGTATATGTCCGTGTATAAGTCACCCCCGTGTATAAGTCGCACCCCAAACTCACACTTGGAATTCCTCCCTTTTGCTTAAAGCCCATGTATAAGTCGCACACCCATTTTTAAATATATGCAGTCAAAAAGAATTAGTTGCAAGTTACGTTTTGCCAATTTGGGGCAGTTTGGGATCCAACGGAAATAGGTAAGTTTTCACGAGTTACCACATGGTGAATAAGATAAAAGAATGAAGGAAAATTATTATTAAAGATTTAAAAAATACTCGCATTTATTTGTTTTTCGTTGTTTGTTTATCACCCCAATGTCTTCATCCCTGTCAAGAAAATCCAACGCTCGTTTGTGACTGAAACTTCATAGTTTCAGAATCAGAGCACCATTTGCGCCGTAACCTGCACAGTTGTTGTGATTAAGTTTTTTTCCAGAACGCGAGAACGTTCCGGAAAAACCAATAAAAATACAACAAATGCGCAGTTTACAGTGCAAATTATTTTCAAATTGTTGTCCCACTTAAGCATTGTTGGTGCTATTGAAACTAACTTTACCTGGTGCACGTGTGCGTAATTTATAACCGGACATTACACATCAGTGAATTGGAGTTCATGGAATAAATAAATACGTCTCTCCAGTTATTGCTCGCAAACATTTAATGTGTTATTATTTATTTTTTCGTTGTTATTTTGATGATTTTGTATTTTTTATGGTTTCATCCATATTGGCCCCACAAACCTGTTGATTTCTGGTACACGCACTGATGTAAACACATGGGCGATTGAACAACAACGACTAAATAGAATACTTCTTTATTATTATTTATGGTCAATGTAAATAACATTGGCCGGCCCGATATAATAGTTATAGTTGAAGCAAGAACACACTACAAATATAGGTACTTTAAATGCGGTTAACCACGGTCAAACACGCTGGTTAACCAGTCAGAAAAAAGTCGTAACCGTGGCAGCACTAATAGACAGTCCGGCGCGACTAGTCTCTTGGCTTCCTCATCCTCACGGCAGCACACACGACTGCAACTTGGCTATGTGACTTCTGATGTTCAGCCTGCTTCACCGACCAGGGATTCCACGTCGATCAGGTCACGCCATCTGGTAGCCAAGGACACGAGGCCTTACCAGTCCGAGTCGGGACGTTTGCATAAAAGAAGTATGCAGGGATCAATGTCCCAGGAGCTCCCAGCGGCTAAATCATGTGACGGACTTGCTATCACAGATAGCTCAACTCATTGCAGCATCCCAGCAGCCATCAGAAACTTTTTCAGAACAGGAACTGTCTGAGGAAGCTGGGTCGGTTTGCTCCCCTGCAGAGTCAGAAAGGAACGACCGAGAATCTCATATGGTCCAGTTGGATGGCAAAAGGGAATCAGCAGAGCTGGAATTTTCTCTTTCTGAACAACATAAGGTGGCCGTAGATTTCATCCGGCAACACCTTTCAGAAGTTGTTCCTCCGGACCAAAATGCTGCATTACCGGATAAGAGACTGATAGCGTCACTGGACACAGACTTTTTTGGCCGGAATAGGGACATTGTCCTTGAGTTTCCGACCCAGTCCAGAAATGTCACACGGACATTTGAACTTTTGAATGACGCTATATTCAAGCTAGCATCTAAGACTGGCAAATCTGGTTTCTTATCGCCTAGCGCTATACAGCTGCCTTTCATCAATTCACGAAATAGATTTGAAACGGCAGGACCTGGCGTGCCAAGAGTTCCTCTGCGTTTGGACGACCAGGCAGAAGACTTGGAGTTTTCATTGCCGGTGTCCATGTCTATTAACTCCAGTATACTGAAGACGACAATCTCGTCTGATAGAATTAATTTAGATGCATTATCTTATGCAGATCACCTTACCAGAGCGTTATCATTACGTCTCGAAGGGAAATAATTCCAGGATGTTCAGACTTCCTTAAGAGTTCTTTCGCAGGCTATAGCATATTCTACGTATAACTCCGCCCTTTCAGTGGCAAATCTGGAGTTGGACGTGATGCTGCCCTGGCTGCATCCACTAGAGTGGATAGAGTAAGGTGAAAAACTCTCTTCGAGTCGCCCCGTCTCCGGAGAGCTTCTCTTCGACAGAAAGCTTTCTATTATCTATGATCAGATTACTAAGCAAGCTTCGGATTCTCTGCTTTTTAAATCCGCTTCAAAAAATTCGGACTCAGCAGAGAGGAGTAAGGCAGGCACTCCGGAAACGAATACGTCCAAGAAAAGTTCATATAGAGGATCTAAGAAAGCATCTACGTCTTACTCCAGAGACCGTCAGAGTAGCAACTCAGGTAGGGGCCGTTATGCTGGCCGAGATAACTGATCAGACGCTCCTAGGCCAACTGGACAAGGTGCAGGTTGTGGAGGATGTGGTTTCTCCTCCCGCAAGCCTCGCAGGGCCAGGAGGTGATGGTGTAAACCTCTATTGCGTTCCAGTCGGCGGAAGGCTGACAAGATTCTTAACCAATTGGTTGTCAATTACGGACGACCCATGGGTGCAAGGGATGATTTCCGAAGGTCTAAAACTGTCCTTCAAGGAAAAACCTCTGTTAACTCGAAGTCCACGTTGGACTCAGTCTCCCTCAAATGTTCAGAAGAGAGAATCGCTTCTATCAAAAGTTCAATCTCTCCTGGACAAGAACGCTATAGAGGCCGTAGAAAACCAGGAATCTCCAGGTTTCTACAGTCACCTGTTTCTGGTTCCAAAACCAGACGGCTCGTTTCGTCCAGTCATAGATCTGAGCTGGATAAACAAGCTGGTCGTGGCTCCAAAATTTTATATGGAGACCATCCGATCGGTCAGAGTGAGCATTCGAGTGAACGATTATGCTGCGAGCATAGATCTCAAAGATGCGTACTTTTATGTCATGGTACATCCAGCGTTCAGAAAATATCTTCGCTTCGCTGTCCTAGGAGTCGTTTATCAGTTCCGAGCGATGTGCTTCGGTCTGAATCTAGCGCCCTGGGCATTCACTTGAATAATGAACTTGGTAATGACTCATTTCCGAGTTCATTCGTCTGTAGTAACGTTGGCCTACTTGGACGACATTCTTCAAAGGTACGGCAATGAGTTAACGCTTCAGAACGATGTTCAGAGTCTGCTTCAACTGCTCTGACGTCTCGGTTTCATAGTAAGCAAAAAGAAGTCGGATCTAGTGCCGTCCAAGTCATTCACCCACCTGGGAATGAGCTTCGAGATGCACAACAATCTCGTTCGTCTGCCGTTAACCAGAGTGAAATTAGTCAGCTATTACGCTCGCTTTTGTCTTCACTCAGATGTAGTAACAGCGAGAGAATTCATGAGACTGACAGGTTTGTGCGGAGCCGCTGCGGATCTTATTCCGATGGGGCGGCTACGCACTCGTCCACTCCAGATATTTTTTACTCAGAATTGGAGTGTGAAGACTCGTTCGCTCGAAACAAACATCGTCTTGTCGAATCAAGTGAAACAAGAGATTCAGACTTGGGCAGATATTCAGTGGTTAACTCAAGGAGTACCACTGCAACTGCCGGATCCGAGTTTTACGATAATGATGGATGCGAGTCAAACAGGTTGGGGCGCAACTCTGAGCCCAACAGATTCGAGGTGCCAGGGTCTTTGGGATCCGCAGTTCCTAAACAAGCACATAAACATCTGAGATGATGTCAATTTGGCTTGCGCTATGTCAGTGGATGAACATTCTTCAGAATTCGCATGTTCAAATTCTGTCCGACAATTCGACAGTAGTAGCGTATATTCGGAACCAGGGAGGCACTCATTCCATTCCGTTATTCAATTTAACGGAAATGATCCTTCTGTTTGTCCTAGAGCATCAAGTTCTTCTATCTGTCCGTCATATTCCGGGTCGTCTGAACATTCTAGCAGACGCCCTTTCTCGGAAAGATCGCATGTTGCCGTCAGATTGGACTCTCAACAAACGAGTATTCAATCAGATTTGCTACCAGTGGGATCGTCCAATTATAGACTTATTTGCGATGCATCTCAACAATCAGTTGCAGACGTATGTGTCACCATGCCCAGATCCTTGAGCGTTTGCAGTAGATGCTCTCTCGATCTCTTGGGACGGAATGATAGGATACGCGTATCCTCCAGGTCCGTTGATTCAGCAGATATTGCTAAAAATCAAACAATCTCACTGCAGGATTCTGTTGGTAGCATCTCTGTCACCCCAGAGACCATGGATAAATCTACTCGGGTGTCTGTTGTGGGACATTCCGCAGAAGCTTCCTCCACAGGAGGACCTTCTTTAACAGGGGAAATCGCGCACACTGCATCACAACCCGCAAGGTCTCAACCTTCACGTATTTCCATTGTGCGGTCCTTCTTGCACGGCAAGCATTTTACAGGACGAGCGGTGGATGCAATTTCTAACTGTAGGAGGCCCTCCTCTTCGCTAAATTATGCTGCTAAGTGGAAGGTTTTCTATCGGTGGTGTAGGGATCATTCTATTGATATTTATGATCCCTCCATTCCAGACATTGCTAATTTTCTGGTATACTTGTTTGACGAGATCAAACTGCAGCCAATAACCATTAAGGGTTATAGGTCTATGCTATCGGATACCTATGCTCATCATGATAGCTTACACATTGGATCTAATGTCTCTTTATCTAAGTTAGTGAAAAACTTTTCGATAAATAGACCTAGAACCCTTAGGTTAATTCCTAAGTGGAATTTAGCTTGGGTTCTTCTGAAGCTAAAAGAAGCACCATTTGAGCCTCTTGATACAGTGGACTTCAAATTCTTATCTTATAAGACAGCTTTTCTCTTAGCCTTCTCTTCTGCCAGAAGAGTTAGTGAGCTTCATGCACTATCGGTTGATGATTCTCACCATCGTAGTGTTGGTAATACTATTACTTTAACTACTAATGTTGGATTTTTGGCTAAGAATCAGGCTCCTAATAAGTTTCCTGAACCTATTGTTATTAAGTCTCTTCCGTCTTCAGACTGTCATAGGCCTTTGCTCTGTCCAGTCGTATTTACAAACGTACGTCTGAGTTCATCAGAAAGGGACGCAAGCGTTTCTTTCTGTTTCTGCTGCCTAATAGAAAGGACATTACAGTCCATTCTATTGCAAGGTGGATTCAATTAACTATCCGTACTGCTTATGAAAAATTATCTTCAACTCAGCAGTTTGTGCTTAAGATTTTGGCACCTGAAGTAAGAGCGCTGTCTACATCTTGGGCTTATGCTAATAGTGTTGCTATTACCGATTTGATGAAGGCTGCATATTGGTCTCAGCCTTCCACGTTCACAAATTTTTATCTTAGAAAATATTGAGTCCATTTCTGGCGACCTGCGTTGTTTAGGTCCGTTATCTGTTGCTCAGAATGTCGTCCACTAAACAGTTGCAACTATAGTTATGCAGGCTTTCTGTTCAGGTGGTGACTCTGTCCTGCTGCCCTTTTCGTTCAGGGGCATTTGACCCAGAGCAGGGGGGGGGGGGGGATGGTGTTCCCTTATATCACCTGCTTTATAGTGAAAAGCAAGGGAATACCTCCTCTGGAGTCAGTAATTCCGAGTCGGTGCCGGGATGGTTTTAAAGTGTAAAGCTAGTGTCTTTCTCATTTATGTAATATTTTTAAAGTGTAGCTCGGTGTGAAGCATTTGTATATGTCACGTGTCATACGAGCGCTAATATACAATCCTCGGACACTTTTAAATGAGTATAAAGAGTCTCATTCTCTGGACTATCTTTATTTATTGGCTTTCCTTTAAAAAGATTAGTACAGTGGGTTTTACTGGATGTTAATGGAGATCATTGATGTTATTGTGCTCAATTACGGAATGGTATTGTGTCTTTCTTTTTTGGTATAAAGAAGAAAGATACATGTAAAACCTGTTCTCCTCTTCACCTTGAGGGGATAATTCTGTTTACATGTAATTGAGCCTATTGGATTTTTCTTTATGTCCTAGGTCATCCAGCCTTTTTTCTATTCAGCTAAGTCTGGGTCATTGGTACAGTATAAAAATGTTAAAAAATTTATAGTAATTTATATATTTTTTATACTTACCAATGACCCAGACGGGGATGGCCCTCCCATGAGTTGGGAACTCATACCTCCCCGCTGATTACATAACAGTTACCAGGCACTGGTTGTAAGAATGAGGATTTGGCTCCAATTTCGGACTTCCTTGACACTGCACATGCGCATGGATAAAAGTATGGAGGACCACATAAGACATCTAATTTTTGGATTTTGATGCAAATTTTGGGCATGGTGGGGGGTGGGGGGCTAATTTGTGTTTGGCCCTAGAGTATAAGAGTTAGCACCAGCTAAGTTTGGGTCATTAGTAAGTATAAAAAATATATAAATTACTATAATTTTTTTAACTGTTACACAGTATGCCAATGGCCCAGACATAGCTGGTGCTAACTCTAAAATATCTAGGGCCAAACACAAATTTTGGCCCCCAATCCCCAAAATTTGCATGCAGAACCGAAAATTAGTAGTCCTAACTGGTCCTCCATACATTTACCCTCTGTGCATGCGCAGACGTCAGGAAGTGACCAGAAATGGCGCCAACACCATTCTTTGTTTGGCCCTTGTTAGATAACAACAAACTGACGTTTGTGCTTTTTAAATCTCAATTAATAATGATGCCAGACACAGATCAATGGTTTAATTGCTGAATCCAAGGGCACAATTGGATGAAGGAAGGAAGAAACGGTGGTTTGAAAATGTTCAGGGCTGTAATTTTATAATATTTATAAAAATTAGTTCTTGTTCCCTAATTTCGGGACATGAGGCTGACGTCATCATTGTTGATAATGATTTTTCCACTGTTCGTTAAGTATTCCTTCCCTAACCTCCCTTGATCCCCCCCTGTTAAACTCCCAAGCTTTTTGGCTTGTTTTTTTTAATTTTTTATATAAAATTTCTTGGGAGTTTAACATGTTATACAGAAAGTTTTTTCTGTATTTCCCCAGGGTTACGTCCTCACCCTGAGGGTGTTTAGGTGTTTTTAGTCATGCATCATACTTCCAATGTATCGTTTTATCTTCTGATGAAGATCTTACCTTACATCGGATAGTTCAAAAATCTGTTACTGACTTCAGGCCGTGTTGCCTGGGGTCTCATTTCCGGTTTTCAGTTGGACGTTGTTTACCTTAGCAACGTTTGTTATTTATATGTAGGTTCCTATTTCTGATATGGTAGGTCTTTTGTAAGATACATTATACAGTCCTGTAGTGTGGCAGTTAATATTTTTACACAGTAACCAATGGCCCAGACATAGCTGGTGCTAACTCTAAATTATCCAGGGCCAAACACAAATTTTGCCCCGCAATCCCCATCAAAAACCGAAAATTTAATGTCCTATGTGTCCCTCCATACATTTGACAACTGCGCATGTGCAGTGTCCAGGAAGTGCCGGAAATTGCCGCCAAATATCATTCCTTGTTTGGCCCTCTGTCAGATAACAACAGACTGACTTTTGTGCTTTTAAATCTCTGTTTTGATGATGCCAGACACATATCAAAGATAATTATGGTGGATCAGAGGATAGAATAGAACCATGGAAGGAAGGAACAGTGCTTTTTAGCTCACCTGACTTTCAGTCAGGAGAGCTATAGTGATCACTCACCGTCCGTCATCGTCCGTGAACATAGTGTTTGCGTCTTCTCCTCCCAAACCGCTGAACCAATTTAATTGATATTTGAGATAATAGTTTGTTATGACATCGCAATTTGATTTTGTTCAAATCAAGTTGCCTCGCCCATTGGTAGGGCCACACCCAAAAAGTGTGCTGAAATCTTAAAAAATCTTCTTCTCATGAACCAGCAGTAGCAGAGACTTGATATTTGATGTGCAGCTTCCTTTTGAGGTGCAGACTCAGATTTGTTCAAGAGAAGTGTGTGGGGTTATATTTGGCATTGTAATGGGAGGGGTAAGAATATTTGCCCCTCCCAAAATTTCTATTTTCCAAACCGAGAGGCAGATTTGAACCAAATTTGATATGAGGGCTTATTGGGTCTATAAGTACTTAATTTATGCAAAAAAAATGTTCCTGTCGCCCCATGGGAACCGTAGGAGCTAAAAATAGAAAAAAATTAAAACGCCCATATCTCCAAAACTACATGGCACTGAGAATTCTTATTTGTTGTGAAGCTTCCTTAGGACCAACAGAATGGAATGATAAAAAAAAAATTGCTATCGGTTTTATCATGGGGTACTTTTCTTGGACTTTGAAAAAGTGCTGAGTCAGCATTTTTTAACACTGTGGGTAATGGGAAAAACATATAAGACTACTTTTCTCCCAAACCACTGCTCCAAAAGCTTTCAAATTTCACATATAACATCTTTGGAAGATTGTTTCACATGTTTATTGAAATAAATTCCCTGGGTCCATATTTGGGCTCTCTGTGGGAACCCAAATGTTTAAATTAGTGCAGTATGAGGAATATTTTTTAAAAATCTTCTTCTTCAGATCTCCCAATAAGAATCTTTTGATATTTGGTATGCAGCATCCTTAGGGGGATGAGATTCAAGTTTGTTTAAGCCAAGTCCCTTTGTTCATATTTAGGCTGAAAATTTGGGGTCCCGTTGCGGACTTAGAAATTTTGGACCAAAATCCGGAATTTTTTTTTTTGGTTTTTTTTATGCGTTTTGGTAAATTTTTTTTTTTTTTACCCTGAAAATTTGAGGTCTGGGTGTGACTTAGAAAATTTTAGACCAAAATCCGGAAATTTTTTTTTTGTTTTTTATGCGTTTCGGTCAATTTTAAGACAAAAAAAAAATTATTTTTTTTAAACTGAAAATTTGGGGTCTGGGCGGGATTTAGAAAATTTCGGACCAAAATCCGGAATTTTTGTTTTTTGTTTTTTATGCGTTTCGGTCAATTTTAAGTAATTCCGGACACAAGGCCTAAAATATTTTTTTCCCACCTTTTGACCACCACCCACCCACCCACGTGCAAAAAAAATATTTTTTTCCTCTGACCACTTGTACACCCACCCCACCACCTATATTTTTTCAGTGTATCACCACAGTGGGTAATGAAGAATTATTACACTGAGCTTCCAGTTGTCAATCCTTGCCTTAATTTGAATCCTTATCTGATAACTGTTTTTTTCACATCTTTATGTTCTGGTGGTTCAAATACCTGATGGCAGAACTTTCAGTTGAGCATTTGTAATTCATGCATTTCAATAATATGCCTATATACACTATGGCATAGTGTATACTGGCATATTATTGAAGTGCGTGAATTACAAATGCTGAACTGAAAGTTCTGGCCTCAATGCTATCATAATAATTATCATTCATGTGTTAAGTTCCGAGACTGAAGAAACAGTTTAAATTTAGTGAAGAAGTTTTAATTGTAATGACCTGACTACAGGCTAAGTGTCTAGGTTTGAAGTTTCAGCCAATTGTCATTACTCAAAAGATAGTTGATAGCGTAGGAAAGCTGAAAATCTGTCACCTAACACTATTGTAAATCTCACTGTCCATCCTGGTCCGTCTCCGAAAAAAATGTCAGCATTGATTTCTGCAAATAACAGCATATAATGTAAGAATTAGACTATTTTTGTGAACATCAAATAGAGGATTAAAATAATCTTCTTTTGCTGCACAGTATTATGCTCAGCTACTCATCTATATACTCTGGCTCAGTCAGGGTCAGTTTTCAATTCAAATATTAACTGTAACTTTTGTTTCATGTTTTCACAAGATAGCCAGACAAACCCTCTGTGAAAACCCTGGTACTATCACTATGAGCTTGAATTAAGTAAGTGGGGTTTTATATCAAAGATGCACAGTGAGAATTTTCATTAGTTTCAGGTTACAAGAACTCTACTCAGAGAAACTGGGCATTTAGATTGCTTTCCATAATATTTTTACATTATTTTAGATGTTCTGCTAAACACATTGCTACTCATTGTAAAATCCAAATTGTGCCGTGATGATTCAGCTATGAAAATTATGTTAACCATTCCCAAATTAAAATTCATAAATTTGAACTGATTGTTTTTAGTCAAACTGGAGTACACAATTCTTTAATGCATCTAATTTAATTTACAAAAAAAGAGAACAAATCCCCTAATCAGCCTAGTGGGGCCTTATTCACTAACCCTACCTGACAAACAGGTGCCTATTAGACTACTAAACAACAATATAGCCTTGTTATGTGAAAATAATTTGAAAAAAACCCACAAGGAAAAAAATTGCAACTCCAGGAAAAAAGGTGTTTTGGCCCCCATCCGACCACCCACCCACACCGGCCTTGTGTCCGGAATTTTTTGGAAGACCCCCCCCCCCCCCCCCCCCCCCCCCCCCCCCCCTGCAAAATCCGAAAAAATTTTTTTGTTTTTTATGCGTTTCGGTCAATTTAAGACAAAAAAAAAATATGTTTTTTACACTGAAAATATGGGGTCCGGGTAGGACTTAGAAAATTTTGGACCAAAATCCGGATATTAGTTTTTCGTTTTTTTATGCGTTTTAAGAAAGAAAAAAAAATTTAGGCTGAAAAGATGTTGTTTGGGAAAAAAATCTGTATTTTTATACTGTACCAATGACCCAGACTTAGCTGGTGCTAAACTCTTTAAATCAGGGCCAAACACAAATTTTGTCCCCCAATCCCCAAAATTTGCATCAAAAACTGAAAATTACATGTCCTATATGGGCCTCCATACATTTACTCCTCTGTGCATGTGCAGTGTCAAGGAGGTCCCGGAATTGGCGCCAATTATTATTTTTTGTTTGGCCCTCAAAACAGTTACACTTCACTGTTAATTGTGCTTCTAAATCTCAGTTTTCATGATGCCAGACACATTTTGATGAGAGAAATGGTGGAAATAAAGAGGAAATATAAGGAGGAGAGGAAAAAATAGTGCAAGAAAATGTTCAGGGCTGTAACTTATAATTATTTTACGAAATTATTTCATGTTGCCTATTTTCGAGGCATGGCCCTGTTGTTGTCATTCTTGCTATGAATGTACCATTGTTTGATCAGTGCTTCCTCTCTACCTTTCCTTATTCCCCCCTAGCTATTCTCCCATGTTTTGGCTTATATTTTGTAATGTTTATTACTAAAATTTCTTGGGAGTTTTGGCTTGGTAACAGAATTTTTTCTGTTTTTTTCTCCATGTTTACGTCCTCACCTTAGGGGTGTTTAGGCGTTTTGGTCTGCATCTACTACCTGATGTTCTACAGTTTCTTCTCTGGAAGCCTCTCTTTTGCATCAGATAGTGTTTTAAATTGGTAACTGATTTCTGTCCAGGTTTTTTCAGTGCCTGCAGTCATGTTTCCGGTTTGTTGACACTTTTGCTTAGATTGACAACAGTTACTTCTGATAGTGATTACTTGTCTTCTGCATCACTTATTTCATAGCAAGATACATTAATATTGTCCGTAAGTGTTACATTAATTTTTCAAAATGATTTAAAATTTTTGTCCACACTTAGGCTTTTTTGGGATCCATTTGGGCTCAGGGTTCCCATTGGGAACTTGGGCTCTTCTGAAAAAAAAAAATTTTCAAAAATTTTTTTCCTTTCGAATCATTTTTTCGTAATGATTATAATAGATTGCTTTATTATGTATCTTTATTTTCAAGGATTAGTGCGAGTACTATGATTGTTTACCTTTTTCACAATGAATGATTAGTGTTCAAATTGTAATAGGAGGAAATCTTCCTCTGATTCTCATGATCTTTGTATTAATTGTACTCAGTGTACTCGCACTGATCTTTGTTCTGTGTGTTTCAATTGGGATGACAAACGTTGGAAACGTGTGTCACGGTATGTTGTTACTGGGGAGAGGGCCATGCTGGTTCTCTCTCCACAGAGTCACTCTAGTCTTTCACTCTCTTTTTCAGAGGAACAAGAACAGTGTAATATTTCCGTGATGTCACCCAGAAGTGTGCCTCCATCGTCATAAACAAGCGAAGAGCTAGCGGCAAAAGTGCTCATGGAGATCCGTCAATTACCCGGGAGTTCGCAAGTTCGATCGAAGGGGTTGACGTCCGCTAGCACCACCCGGGTTCGTCCATTGCGGTCCAGGAGAGAGAGTCGGGTGTTGCGAGCACTATAAAACTTCCACACCCAGTGATGACGGATAGGAGGATGGATCGGAGGAAGCCTGATAGTGCAGTTTTTAGCTTGTCCAGCTCTGCACGAGCTGCAAGCGAGAGGGGTCCCTCTCTCATACAGCAACATCTGGGACCAGATGTTGTTGTTCGTAGCATTACGCAGTCGGAGCATATGTCCGCCGCTCGGGACGCTGCGGTATATAGGCAGTCTGGCGAGGCTACCTGTAAGGCTTCCTCATCCTCACGGCAGCACAGATGGCCGCACCTTGGCTACGCGACCAGTGATATACAGTCAGCTTCGCCGACCAGGGATTCCACAGCGACCAGGTCATACCATGCAGTAGCCAGGTATACGAGTCCTTCTACATCCAGGCGTTCGCACAAAAGATTATGCAAGATGCAACGTCCAGGGAGCTTCCGGCGGCTAAATCCAGTAAGACAGCGGCTCCCCAGTCCTCCGTAACGGACGTTGTGCTGTCACAGATAGCAAAGATCATCGCAGCATCCCAGCAACCGGCAGAGCCTCTGTCGGAACCTGAAGTTTCAGACAAAGTTGGGTCGGTATGTTCCGCCGCTGGATCAGGTGCGGACGACCGATAATTGCAAGAGGTCCGGCAGGATGGCGAAAGGGATTCCGATGAGTTAGATTTTTCCCTTTCGGAACAACATAAAATAGCCATAGAGTTCATCCGGCATTACCTTCCAGAAGTTGTTCCGCCGGACCAAAATGCTGCGCAGCCGGATAGGATGGTGATAGCGCCCCTGGACACCAACTTTTTTAATCGGTTTAGGGACATTGTCCCGGAATTTCCGTCACAGTCCAGGAATGTCTCTTGGATATTTGAATTATTAGATGACGCTATTGACAAACTTGCCAACAAGACGGGCAGGTCAGCCTTCCTACCTGCATCTGTTCTACAGCTGCCTTTCATCAATCCAAGGAATAAATTTGAAACGGCAGGTCAGGGCATCCAGAGAGTTCCTCTGCGTTTAGACGACCAGACTGAAGACCTTGAATTATCTATGCCGTCGTCTATATCACTTCCTTCGTCAACGTTGGAAATGACAATATCGTCTAACAGAGCTAGTTTAGACGCTCTTTCATACGCAGATCACCTTACTAGAACGTTGTCATTACGCTTTGAAGGACCAGAATTCCAAGATGTACAGACGTCCTTAAGAGTTCTGTCCAGGGCCATAGCTTTTTCCACGTATAACTCCACCCTTTCAGTGGCGAATCTGGAGTTAGTTAGACGTGACGCGGCCCTAGCTACTTCCACATGCATGGACAGTAAGGTGAAAAACTCTCTTAGAGTCGCTCCGGTCTCCGGAGAGTTTCTCTTCAACAGCAAGCTTTCTGCAATATATGATAAATTAACTAAGAAAGCTTCAGACTCTCTGCTATTTAAGTCTGCTTCCAAGAAGTCGGAACCAGCAGAGAAGAGTAGGCCAGGCACTTCTGGGACGAGTTCGTCCAGGGGAAGTTCCTAGTATAGAGGTTCCTATGCATCCTCTAGGTCTTACTCTAGAGACCGTCAGAGTAGAGACTTGAGTAGGGGCCGAAATAACCGGTCAAACGCCCCTAGGCCGACGGGGTGAGGTGCAGGTCACGGAGGACGTAGTTTCTCCTCCCGCAAGCCTCGCAGATCCAGGAGGTGATGGTTTAGACCTCTGTCGCGTTCCGGTTGGCGGAAGACTGTTGACTTTCTCAAACAACTGGGAATCAATTATGGAGGACCCTTGGGTTCGAGGAGTTTTTTCGGAAGGACTAAAACTGTCCTTCAAAGGCAAACCTCCGTTAACTCGAAGTCCAAGATGGACTAAGCATCCGTCAAATTTTCAGAAAAGAACGGCACTTCTATCAGAAGTCCAGTCTCTTTTAAAGAAGAACGCGATAGAGGTTGTAGAAAACCAGGAATCTCCAGGTTTCTACAGCCATCTCTTTCTGGTTCCGAAACCAGACGGCTCGTTCCGTCCAGTGATCGATTTAAGCTGGATAAACAAGCTGACCATGGCTCCAAAGTTCTATATGGAGACCATTCGATCGGTCCGAGTGAGCATTCGAGTGAATGACTATGCTGCGAGCATAGACCTCAAGGATGCGTACTTTCACATCATGGTACATCCGGCGTTCAGAAAGTATCTTCGCTTCGCTGTCCTAGGTGTTGTTTATCAGTTCTGAGCGATGTGCTTTGGTCTCAATCTAGCGCCCTGGGCTTTCACTCGAGTAATGAACTCGGTAATGACTTATTTCCGAGCTCATTCGTCTGCGGTAAAGTCGGCTTACCTGGACGATATTCTTCAGAGGTACGGTAATGAGTTAACGCTTCAGAACGATATGCAGAATCTGCTTCTTTTGCTCCGACGTCTCGGTTTCATAGTAAACGAAGAGAAGTCAGATCTGGTGCCGTCCAAGTCATTCACCCACCTGGGGATGAGCTTCGAGACGCACAACAATCTCGTTCGTCTGCCGTTAACCTGAGCGAAATTAGTCAGTTCTTACGCTCGCTATTGTCTTCACTCAGACAAAGTTACAGCGAGAGAATTCATGAAACTAATTGGTCTGTGCGGAGCTGCCGCGGATCTCATTCCAATGGGGCGGCTACGCACTCGTCCTCTCCAGGTCTATCTGACTCAGAATTGGAGAGTGAAGATTCATTCGCTCCAGACGGACATCCTCTTGTCAAGCCAAGTGAAACAAGAGATTCAGACTTGGGCAGACATACAGTGGTTAACTCAGGGAGTTCCACTGCAATTTCCAAATCCAAGTTTTACGATTATGACGGATGCCAGTCAAACAGGTTGGGGCGTGACACTGAGCCCATCGGATTTGAAGTGCCAGGGTCTTTGGGATCCGCAGTTTTTAAGCAAGCACATCAACATCAAAGAGATGATGTTGATTTGGCTTGCTCTACGTCATTGGATAGACGTTATTCAGAATGCACACGTGCAAATTCTGTCCGACAGTACGACGGTAGTTGCATATGTTCAGAACCAAGGTGGCACTCATTCCATTCCGTTGCTCAATCTAACGGAAAGAATTCTTCTGTTTGTACTAGAACATCAGATTCTTCTTTCGGTCCGTCATATTCTGGGTTGTCTGAACGTCTTAGCAGACTCGCTTTCACGGAGGGGTCGCCTGTTGCCGTCAGAATGGACTCTCAACAAGCAAGTATTCAATCAGATTTTCTACCAATGGGAACGGCCAATGATAGATTTATTTGCGACACATCTCAACAATCAGTTGCAGACGTATGTGTCACCTTGTCCGGATCCTCGAGCGTTTGCAGTAGATGCTGTCTCGATCTCATGGGATGGAATGATAGGATATGCGTATCCTCCAGCGCCGTTGATTCGGCAGATATTGCTCAAGATAAAACAATCGCAATGCAAGATTCTGTTGGTAGCATCTCTGTCTCCACAGAGACCGTGGATAAATCTACTCAGGTGTCTGTTGTGGGACATACCGAGGAAGCTTCCTCAAAGGGAAGATCTTCTTTCTCAGGGGAAATCGCGCATCCGCCATCACAATCCGCAAGGTCTAAACCTTCACGTATTTCCGTTGTGCGGTCCTTCTTGCACAGAAAACATTTTACAAGTCGAGCAGTGGACGCGATTTCTAACTGTAGGAGGACCTCCTCTTCGCTAAACTATGCTAAGTGGAAGGTCTTTCGTCAGTGGTGTGGGGATCATTCCGTAGATATTTATGATCCTTCCATTTCAGACATTGCAAACTTTCTAGTTTACTTATTTGATGAGATTAAACTGCTGCCTATCACCATTAAGGGTTATAGGTCTATGCTATCCGATACCTATGCACATCATGATAGCTTAATGATTGGAACTAATGTCTCTTTATCTACATTAGTTAGAAATTTTTCGATAAATAGACCTAGAACCCTTAGATTAATTCCCAAGTGGAATTTGGCTTGGGTTCTTCTTAAGCTAAAAGAAGCGCCTTTTGAGCCTCTTGACACAGTGGACTTCAACTTCTTAACATATAAGACAGCTTTTCTCTTAGCCATCTCTTCTGCTAGAAGAGTTAGTGAGCTTCATGCACTATCTGTGGATGATTCTCACTACCGTAGCGTTGGTAATACTATTACCTTTACCACCAATGTTGGATTTTTGGCTAAGAATCAGGCTCCTAATAAGTATCCTGAACCTATTGTTATTAAGGCCCTTCCATCATCTGATGGGCGTAGGCCTTTACTTTGTCCTGTTAGAGCAATACGTATTTACAAACGTAGATCTGAGTTCATCAGAAAGGGATGTAAGCGTTTCTTTCTGTCTTTGATGCCTAACAGAAAGGATATTATGGTTCATTCTATTGCTAGATGGATTCAATTAACTATTCGTCCTGCTTATGAAAAATTATCTTCTTCTCAGCAGTCGGCACTCAAGATCTCAGCACGTGAAGTAAGAGCTCTTTCTACTTCTTGGGCCTATGCTAATTGTATTGCTATTACTGATTTAATGAAGGCTGCGTATTGGTCTCAACCTTCCACATTCACTAATTTCTATCTCAGAAATATTGAGTCCATTTCTAGGGACCTCCTTTGTTTAGGTCCGTTATCAGTTGCTCAGAATATCGTTCACTAAACAGTTGCAACTATATTTATGTAGGCTTTCTGTTCCGGCAGTGACTCGGTCCTGCTGCCCTCTTTGCTCTGGGGTATTTGACCCAGGGCGAGGGGAAAGGGGGGGGGGGGCAGGTGACTGATGGGAAAGGCGAGCATGTGCGCGTACGCACCAATGCGCACGCAAAATCAAGCTGGGGCGAGCCTTGACATGCGCGCCTTTAGTGGTGCATCACTTACAAAGTGCGGCTGAACATTGCGTGAAAAGGGGAAATAGAAACGACCAACAATTTTGTTTTACACACGACAACGAACTATAATTGGCATTTATTTGTCTTACCTGTCTAATACATAATTTTAGTGTGTTCAATTTTCTTTTTCTTGTGTTTCTGTCCATAATTTTAATAAAAGTTTCTCCGCAGAAATCACGCACCAATTTACAAACGTCATGATTCTTGAGTGCATTCGATTGAAACACGTTCGGAAGGTGTCGGGTCGTTTCGCCCCAAATCCCATTCGCCCTCTGGGTCGTTTCGCTGCCATACCAGTTCGCCCCGGGTCGTTTCGCCCCGGGTCGTTTCGCCCCCATTTTGACAGTGGGGCGTTTCACCCCACTTTTTTCTGGGAAAGAGTGGTTTTAAAAAAGATACTAGTAGTCGACCACCTCTCTTACTGCCCGTTTCCAAAACCTTATACTGGACACTCTCATTCGAATAATGTCAGAGACAGTGGCTTGACTAACATGAATGCACATTCAGTCACAATGACAAAGGTAAGTGACTATTGACAGAAAATTACTATTGAAAATAAAAAAAAAATCGTTTTTAACCCTGGGTCGTTTCGCCCCAATTTTGGGGGCAAAACGACCCGGTGCGAAACGACCCGGGGCGAACTGGTATGGGGGGAAACGACCCATGACCGTTCGGAACAAGGTGCAAAACGTTTTTTTTTTCGGGGAGATATCATTATAGACTGCCACGATAGAACTCTTCTCTTTACCCTGTTTTGTCGTGTCACTAATCTTATTAATGGTCGGGGCTTAGCCATCGAGAGGTGAGGTAATATCTATTCCATTTTCATAATTTATATAAATCACCTTTTCAGGTGCATCTGATAATTGTTTCAGAATACGGGTGAATTAAGTTTGAAACATGTCCGTAATCCGTATTGTCGCAGGGTCGAATTACACAGGCACACTAAAACAATTTTGCGTTTCCTGAAATTACCTGAATACTTGTAACGTTTCTTTCAATGAAGGTTACCTTTAGTGCACGTGTACTCAAAAAGTTTTAAAGCGGAAGGTTTGAATCATAATGGGTGATATGGAAGCAAAAGGAAAAACTGTTGGGATTGAGGCATTTAAGAAATGGCCTGCGGCAGATATATTAGGCTTCAAAACAAACGAGTCAGGAAATCTCGTAACTGAAATTTGGTGCAGGCTATGTGCAAGGCATGGCAACAAAATATTGACAGATGTAAGAATTAAAGGCAAGGCCAAAAAGGATGCAGAAAATTATATTACAGGCACAAACTATGTAACCAAATGGAATGTGAGCCGACATTTCTCATCTGGTGCACATTCTGTAGCTGTTGAGCTAGAAAATGAAACGGAAAATCCACTCAAGCTGTAATGACTTAAGTCGTCGGCCAGCTATTCTGGCGACGGCACTCACACCAGTGGTAGTAGCAGAGCACAGCACGAGTCGCTGACAGGGAAGATTGTTGGTAGCGCTGTTCAGCAAGCTCGGATTGACAGTATATTTCTCAAACAATCATCGGAAGCATATGAAAAGTTAATAAGAACTGCATATATATTGGCTATTGACGGCCAACCCCTGTCATTCTTTAAAACTCTAGTGAGATGTCAAAAGGCTAACAGAGTGTCGTTAATCACAGGGGCAGAGAGTAGCAGTGTCGCAAGGAACATGATACATTGCATTGCAGAAACAATAAGGGAAAAACTCTCCAATATTGTCAAAACAGCTAATGCAATGACTGTTCTTTGCGACGGTTCGCAAGCAAGAAAAAACGGCCACGAAAAAGAACTAATATATGTTCGGTTGCTTAAAGACGGTGATTCCGCGTGCTTTCTAACAAGTCTGGAGGACATGGATAGTTATGGCGATGCAACCACTGAGAATTTAAAGAAGTGCATTGATAATGTGTTTGAAAATAAACTTGATGGAACAGCCGCAAAATATCTCAATGCACTAGTGTCTATCACGGCTGATGGCACTGCTGTAAACACCGGTTGCAAAAAAGGGCTCTTCACACTAATGAAGAACGATCGTCCTTGGCTTCTTCCCATCCACTGTGTACAACACAGACTTGAGCTGGCAATTAAAGACAGTATCCTAAAGCAGGATAAGTTTGCAAAGGTAGCCGGGTTCATGAAAGACTTGTTCTATTTTTGCAAACAGTCGGGCAAGTTTAAATGGCATTTTAATGAAACAGCCAAAGCTTTAAACTGTCAGGCATATGTATTCCATAAAGTTCACGGGACTCGTTTCGTTAGTCATCATGTTAAAGGTATCCAAAGTCTGTTACGTAATTGGATAGTTCTCACGATGACCATCGAAAATGCCATTGCAAACACATCATTTTCTAAAGTGAATGCAAAATTGTTAGGGTTTTTAAAACAACTTAAAAGTGTGAAGTTTCTAGCAACCTGTGTGCAGTACCGAGAGATAGTTGTTGCGGTTTCACAATTATCTTTGGCATTTGAAGGTAAAAGTTTATATGTGTTTGACATTTTACCTGCAATCAACAAACTTGAAGTTGAGTTGGACAGTATTTTGGAAACAGAGTTTAATTTTGATAAATTCCTCATATTTCAGAAGAAGACCTATCAGCAGTTCATCCTGTACGACAGTGAAATCCCTGAAATATCGTGTAAATTGCCAAAGCCAGATCACATGCGGCGCAAGGTTTTAAATCGCGAGTTTATTGAATTAAAATATGGGAATCTCTCAGATATTGATATCAGTTCAATTGCTAGCATGGTGAATACATTGAAAACAGATACTGTTAGATCACTGAAGCAGTGTATTGCTGACCGATTTGACAATCTACGTGATAGCGTTTTTGGTGATATGTTATGGCTGAGTCCGGCCAACTGGTCCGATGATATCACGTTGGAAATGGCATCAATCAATAAAGTTGTGGAACAATTTAAAACTCCCCTGTCACATTCAGTTGACGACTTTGACAGTTCAAAATTATTAACTGAATGGAGTAATTTGAAGCACACTGCCAATTACTACTATAAACATGTCACACCTGCCGCTTTGTGGAATAAAGTTTTGATTTACCGCCGTAATGAATTTCCTAACATTTGTTCAATAGCCGAGCTCCTGATATGCTTAAGTGGCAGTAACAGTACAGTTGAGCGTGGTTTCAGCTATTTGACCGCCATGTTGACAGATCGTCGTCTAAATATGAGTCACCAGACGATGGAAGATATTTTAGTAATAAAGGGGAACCACAATATGTGGAGTGAGGTGGAAAGGGAGGATATTTTATCTGGGGCAAAATCTAGGTATATGCAGAAACGTAGAACTCTGCAACTGGAGACAGCCACACACACCGACCTACTTGCCCCAAGAAAGCGACGGAAATTAGATATCTGCAAACCAAGTAGCGAGAGTGACCTGTCAAGTGATTCGGTATCAAGCGACAGTGATCCTAACAGTGACGCTGATAGTCTGCTTTCTGACCAGGACACACCTGATTTAGATCAGGATATGTCAGAAATTTAAATACCAAACATACAGTATTATAGTTCAGCTTTCCGAACGTAGTGGGGGTACTATCCCCACTACGTTCGGAAAGCTGAACTAACACGTACAGTATTACACTGATGTGCCAAAACATGATTTTTTAATTTCGTTTTTAAATTGTTTATTTGGCTGTAGAGGGATTCCAGTCATCTAGTTTTCACTTTACATCACGGTCAGTGATGGTGCATTGTCATGATAACTGAATTATTGTCGATTGATAATAAACAAGAACAACAAATTCAATATATATCACTTTAGTTTATTGAAACAACATTACATTACCAATACCTATAGTCTATAGATCATAAGAATATCATGAAGAATTAACAATATATTATTCATGTCCGTTGTCGAACTTATAATTTAATGTTCTTTAAATAAACAGCACACTCTGACACTTGTCAGCAGTTATATTGTTTCATTAATACATTAATACATGAACATGTCATGATGTGCAAACATTTGTTATTCCATTATATCATTCAAATTGGGCGACTAGTAGCCTGATTGGAATAATAGTCAGAATAACAAGTGTTTTACAGGTATTAGTAAAACAAAATAATTCCAGAATATGCAATTCATTTGAAAAGCGTTAAATTAACTGAAATAACACATCCCCTAATATAGCCTTCTCCTAAAATTTTGTACTCTTGCAAAACGAAAATGAGGCGAGCACGTGTGTACTCGCGTACATTTTTTTCCCGTCAGTCACTGCAACTTAGGTCATCTGCTTTATAGTGAAAAGCAAGGGAATACCTCCCCTAGAGTCAGTAATTCCGAGTCGGTACCGGGATGGTTTTAAAGTGTAAAGCTAATGTTTACTCATACATGTAATATTTTTAAAGTGTAGCTTGGTGTGAAGCATTTGTATATGTCACGTGTCAAACGAGCGTTAATATACAATCCTCGGACACTTTTAATGAATATAAAGAGTCTCATTTCTCTGGACTTCCTTTATTTATTGGCTTACCTTTAAAAATATTAGTATAAAGGGTTATACTGGATGTTAATAGAGATCATTGATGATTATTATGCTCAATTACTTATCGGTATTGTGTCTTTCTTCTTTAATATAAATAAGAAAGATACATGTAAAGCCTGTCTCTCCTTTTCTCCTGGAGGGGATATTCTGTTATAGTTAATTGAACTTACTGGATTTTCCTTTATGTCCTAGGCCCTCCAGCCTATTTACTTTTCAGCTAAATCTGGGTCATTGGTACAGTATAAAAATTTTTAAAAATTTATTGTAATTTATAAATTTTTTATACTTACCAATGACCCAGACGGGGATGGCCCTTCCATGAGTTGGGAACTCATACCTCCCCGCTGAGTACATAACGCTTACCAGGTACTAGTTGTAAGAATGATAATTGGCGCCAATTTCGGGACCTCCTTGACACTGTGCATTTGCAGAGAAGTAAATGTATGGAGGACATGTAATTTTCGGTATTTTTATACTGTACCAATGACCCAGACTTAGCTGGTGCTAACTCTAACAAAACCAGGGCCAAACACAAATTTTGCCCCCCAATCCCCAAAATTTGCATCCAAAACAAAAAGAAATCATGTCCTAAAGGACCTCCATACTACGCCCCCACTGCGCATGCGCAGTGTGACGGACGTCCCAAAATTGGCGCCAATTATCATTCTCTGTTTGGCCCTTCATCAGTCAACATCTCACTGATCTTTGTGCTTGTAAATCTCAGTTCAAAGGATGCCAGACACGTAATTTTTGGAGAAATGGTGATTCTAAGGAGGATAGAAGGAGGAGAGGAAAAAGAAGTGACAAAAAAATAATCAGGGCTGTACTTAAAATTTTTTGATGAAATTATGTTAAGTTGCCTATTTTCGAGGCATGGGCCTCTTGTTGTCATTCTTGCTAAATGTTGCACTGCTTATTCAGTGTTTCCTCTCCCCTAGCCTTCTAAAGTCCCCCCTTGCAATTCTCCCATGCTTTTGGCATATTTTTGAGAAAGTTCATTTCTAAAATTTTCCAGGGAGAGTTGCTTGGATACAGAATGTTTTCTGTTATTTTCCCCATAGTTACGTTTTCACCCATGGGTGTATAAACGTTGTGTTCTGCATCTTCCATCTGATGTTCTGCAGATTCTCCCCTGGGAGTCTCTGTTTTGCATCAGATAGAGTGTAATTTTGATGACTGATTCCGGGCCAGTTTTTTCAGTGCCTGGATTCATGTTTTCTGGTGTTTTACACTGTTTGTTTACATTGGCAACAGCCTTTTTTGAGGGGGGCTGTTTGCCTTTGCTGTAGTTTATCTCACTATAAGATACATTTATATTATCCGTAAGTGTCTCATTAATTATTTAATATAAATTTAAAATTTTTGACCACACTTTGCCATCGGATCCATCGGGGCTCAACGTTACTTTTCAGCAACTTGGGCTTCGCTGAAAAAATATTTTTTCAAAATTATTTTGATTTGCAATTGTTTTTTCATTTATTAATGGATCATGTTATTATGTATCTTTGTGTCAGGGGTTTGTGCGAGTAACTAGGACTTGTTGTTGACTTTTCACAATGAAAGGAGTTTGTTAAAATTGTAATGGGAAGAAATCTTCCTCTGACTTTCATGATCATTGTATTAATTGTAGTCAGTGTTCTCGCACTAATCCCTGTCCTATTTGTCAATATTGGGATGATAAACATTGGAAACGTGTGTCACGGTATGTTGTTTCTGGAGAAAGGGCTATGCCGGCTCTTTCTCCGCAAGGTCACTCTACTCTCTCAGTTTCTATTTCAGAGGAACAAGAACAGGGTGATGTTTCCATGTTATCTTCTACAAGTGTGCGTCCGTCGTCACAAATGAATTCAGAGCTAGCGGCAAAAGTGCTCATGGAGATTAGACAAATGTCGTCTGCTAGCTCGCCCGGTGTAGTGTCCATTCACCGAATGGTTCGGCAGCCGGATTCGTCCGATGCGGTCCAAGAGGAAATTTTGGGTGATGCGAGCACTATAAACATACTAGGTGCACACCCAGTGACGGCGGATAGTAAGCGAGAACGGAGGAAGCCTTTGAGTCCGGTTCCTAGCTCGTCCAGGTCCAGCCAGGCCGCGAGCGAGAGAGGCCCCTCTCTCGTACAACAACATCTGGGACCAGATATTGTGGTACAAAATGTGTCGCAAGCAGAGCATACGTCCGTCGCTCGGGACGCTCCGTTGTATAGGCAGTCCGCGGAGACTGCTAAGGCTTCTTCTTCTCGTCGGCGCACACGTCCGCACCTTGGCTGCGTGACCGCCGATATATTACCAGCTTCGCCGATCAAGGATTCTTCGGCGACCAGGTCACACCACCCGGCAGCCAGGGATTCGAGACCGATGGACTCCGGACGTTCGCATCGAAAAAGTATGCGGGAGCCATCTGATGCGGAGCTGCCCTCGGCGAAGCAGCGAAAGACTGCGCCTCCGCAGGTCTCGACGCCGGACATTCTTGTGCAGATAGCACAGCTTATCGCAGCATCCCAGCAGCCGACAGAAACGGTGTCAGATCGAGAATTATCCGACGGCGCTGGGTCGGTACGCTCCGCCGAAGCATCGGGGGCGGACGACCGGGAACATCATGAGGTCTGACCGGATGGTGAAAGGGATACGGATGATTTGGAGCTATCCCTTTCGGAACAACATAAAGCTGCCGTGGACTTCATCCGGCACTTTCTCCCTCAAGTTGTTCCGTCAGGCCAGACTGCTGCGGTTCCGGACAAGAGGATTATAGCGTCATTGGACTCTGAATTTTTTGAGCGGTTCAGGGACATCGCTCCCGAGTTTCCGTCGCAGTCCAATAATGTTGCAAGAACATTTGAATTATTGAACGACGCTATATTTAAACTTGCTTCCAAGATGGGGAAAGCAGGTTTCTTGTCCGCTAATACTCTCAACCTGCCTTTCATTAATGCACGGAATAAATTCGATACGGCAGGACAGGGTATCCCGAGAGTTCCTCTGCGTATGGACGACGAGGCGGAAGACTTAGAGCTATCATTACCGTCGTCGGCTTCTATTCCAACCGCGGTGTTGGAAACAGCTATTGCGTCTAACAGACCCAATTTAGATGCCTTATCTTACGCAGATCACCTTACTAAGGCGTTATCACTGCGCCTTCAAGGGAAAGAGTTTCAGGATATACAATCCTCTTTAAGACTTCTTTCAAGGGCAGTAGCTTATTCCACGTGTAACTCCGCCCTTTCAGTGGCAAATCTGGAGTTGGTTAGACATGACGCAGCCCTAGCTACATCCACACTTGTGGATTCTAAGGTGAAGAACTCTCTTAGAGTCGCTTCGGTCTCCGGAGAACTTCTCTTTGACAGCAAGCTTTCTGCTATTTATGATAAAATTACAAAGAAAGCTTCGGATTCTCTGTTGTTCAAATCTGCCTCTAAGAAGCCGGATACAGCAGACAAGAATAAGACAGGCACTTCTGGGTCTAATACGCCCAAGAGAGGTTCCTATAGAGGTTCCGGTGCGTCCTCTTGGTCTTATTCGAGAGACCGTCAGGGTAGCGACTCTCGTTCGGGACGTCCTTCGGGCCGAGACAATCGGTCGGACGCCCCGAGGTCGACGGGGCAAGGTGCTGGTCGTGGAGGACGTGGTTTCTCCTACCGCAGGCCTCGCAGGTCCAGGAGGTGATGGCTTAAACCTCTATCGCGTACCGGTTGGCGGAAGGTTGTCGAGCTTTTCACAAGAATGGGCGTCGATTACGGACGACCCTTGGGTGAGAGGAGTGACTTCGGAAGGTCTAAAGATATCCTTCAAACGAAAGCCTCCATTAACTCGAAGTCCAAAGTGGACTCAACTTCCGTCAAATCCGCAGAAAAGAGACGCTCTGTTATCAGAGGTGCAGTCTCTTTTAATGAAGAACGCGGTAGAGGTCGTAGAAAACCAGGAAACTCCGGGATTCTACAGCCATCTGTTTCTGGTTCCGAAGCCAGACGGCTCGTTCCGTCCAGTCATAGATTTGAGCTGGATAAACAAGCTGATCGTCGCTCCGAAATTTTATATGGAGACAATTCGGTCGGTCAGAGCGAGTATTCGGGTGAACGATTATGCAACAAGCATAGATCTCAAAGATGCGTACTTTCACGTCATGGTACATCCGACATTCCGAAAGTATCTACGCTTCGCAGTCCTAGGAGTGGTGTATCAATTCCGGGCGATGTGCTTCGGATTGAATCTAGCACCCTGGGCTTTCACTCGGGTAATGAACTCGGTAATGATCTATTTCCGAGCTCATTCGTCTGCGGTAACGTCGGCCTACCTGGACGACATTCTTCAGAGGTACGGCAACGAGTTAACGCTTCAGAACGATGTTCAGAATCTTCTTCTATTGCTCCAACGTCTCGGTTTTATAGTAAACGAGGAGAAGTCGGATCTGGTGCCGTCCAAGTCATTCACTCATCTGGGAATGAGCTTCGAGACGCACAACAATCTCGTTCGTCTGCCGTTAACCAGAGCGAAATTAGTCAGTTGTTACGCTCGCTATTGTCTGCACGCAGACATAGTCACAGCGAGAGAATTTATGAGACTGATAGGTCTGTGCGGAGCCGCTGCGGATCTCATTCCGATGGGGCGGTTACGCACACGTCCTCTTCAAATTTTCTTGACTCAGAATTGGAGTGTGAAAATTCATTCGCTCGACGTAGACGTTCTCTTGTCAGATCAAGTGAAACAAGAGATTCAGACTTGGGCAAACATTCAGTGGTTAACTCAGGGAGTTCCGCTGCAGTTGCCGGATCCGAGTTTTACCATTATGACGGATGCCAGTCAAACAGGTTGGGGTGCATCATTAATCCCAACGGATTCGAGATGCCAGGGTCTTTGGGATCCGCAATTCCTGTGCAAGCACATAAACATCAAGGAAATGATGTCAATTTGGCTTGCGTTACGTCACTGGATGGACATTATTCACAATGCTCATGTCCAAATCCTATCCGACAATACGACAGTAGTGGCGTATATACGGAATCAGGGAGGCACTCATTCAGTTCCGTTGTTCAATCTAATGGAAAGAATCCTTCTGTTTGCGCTAGAACATCACGTTCTTCTTTCGGTCCGTCACATACCGGGTCGTCTGAATGTGCTAGCAGACTCCCTTTCACGAAAGGGTCGCTTGTTGCCGTCGGAATGGACTCTCAACAAACACGTATTCAATCAGATTTGCTGCCAATGGGAATGGCCAATGATAGACTTATTTGCGACACATCTCAACAATCAGTTGCAGACGTATGTGTCTCTGTGTCCGGATCCAAGAGCATTTGCAGTAGACGCTCTGTCGATCCCTTGGGACGGAATGATAGGATATGTGTATCCTCCAGCGCCGTTAATTCAACAAGTATTGCTAAAGATAAAACAATCTCAATGCAAGGTTCTGTTGGTAGCATCTCTGTCGCCACAGAGACCGTGGATAAATCTACTCAGGTGTCTGTTGTGGGACCTACCGCGAAAGCTTCCTCCACGGGAGGATCTTCTTTCGCAGGGGAAATCGCGCCAACTCCATCACAACCCGCAAGGTCTCAACCTTCACGTTTTTCCGTTGTGCGGTCCTTCTTGCATGGCAAGCACTTTACAGGACGAGCAGTGGACGCGATTTCTAACTGTAGGAGGACCTCCTCTTCGCTAAACTATGCGGCTAAGTGGAAGGTTTTTCGTCGTTGGTGTAGGGATCATTCTGTAGATATATTCGATCCCTCTATACCAGACATTGCAAACTTTCTAGTATACTTGTTTGACGAAATCAAACTGCAGCCTGTTACTATAAAGGGTTATAGGTCTATGTTATCTGATACCTATGCACATCATGATAGTTTACAAATTGGATCTAATGTCTCTTTATCTAAGTTGGTTAGAAACTTTTCGATAAATAGACCCAGAACTCTTAGATTAATTCCTAAATGGAATTTAGCTTGGGTTCTTCTTAAATTGAAGGAAAAGCCATTTGAACCTCTTAGGACAGTAGATTTCAAATTCTTATCTTATAAGACAGCTTTTCTCTTAGCTTTCTCTTCTGCTAGAAGAGTCAGTGAGCTTCATGCACTGTCGGTGGATGATTCTCACTATCGTAGTGTCGGGAACACTATCACCTTCACTACTAATGTGGGTTTTTTAGCTAAGAATCAGGCTCCTAATAAATATCCGGAACCTATTGTTATTAAGGCTCTTCCGTCTTCAGACGGGCGTAGGCCTTTACTCTGTCCTGTTAGAGCGTTACGTGTCTATAAACAGAGATCTCAGTTTATCAGAAAGGGACGGAAACGTTTCTTTCTGTCTTTGATGCCTAATAGAAAGGACATTTCGGTCCATTCTATTGCTAGATGGATTCAATTAACTATCCGTACTGCTTATGAGAGTTTATCTTCTTCTCAGCAGTCTGTGCTTAAGATTTCCGCTCATGAAGTAAGAGCTCTTTCTACTTCCTGGGCTTATGCTAATAGTGTTGCTATTACAGATTTAATGAAGGCTGCTTATTGGTCTCAGCCATCCACATTTACGAATTTTTATCTCAGAAATATTGAGTCCATTTCTGGAGACCTGCATTGTTTAGGTCTGTTATCTGTTGCTCAGAATGTCGTCCACTAAACAGTTGCAACTATAGTTATGCAGGCTTTCTGTTCCGGCAGTGACTCCGTCCGGCTGCCCTCTTCGCTCTGGGCTATTTGACCCAGGGCAAGGGGAAGGGGGGGGGGGGGGGGCGGGTGTTCCCTTAGGTCACCTGCTTTATAGTGAAAAGCAAGGGAATGCCTCCTCCAAGTCAGTATTTCTGAGTCGCTTCCGGGATGGTTTTAAAGTGTAATATTAATGTTAAAATTCATTCATGTCTTATTTTTAAAGTGTAGCTCGGTGTGAAGCATTTGTATATGTCAAGTGTCAAACGGGCTTTAATATACAATACTCGGACACTTTTAAATGACTATAAAGAGTCTCAATTCTCTGGACTACTTTATTTATTGGCTTACTTTAAAAATAATTAGTATAAGGGATATACTGGATGTTAATAGAGAACATGAATGTTATTGTGCTCAATTATTAAGGGTAGTGTATCTTTCTAATTTAATATTAAATAAGAAAGATACATGTAAAGCCTAATACTCCTTGTCTCCTTAAGGGGTTACCTCTTTACTATATAGTTGAGCTTATTGGATTTTCCTCTATGTCCTAGGCCCTCCAGCCTGTTTACTATTCAGCTAAGTCTGGGTCATTGGTACAGTATAAAAATGTTAAAAAATTTATAGTAATTTATATATTTTTTATACTTACCAATGACCCAGACGGGGATGGCCCTCCCTGGAGTTGGGAACTCTTGCCTCCCCGCTGAGTACATAGCGCTGACCAGGCACTGCCAGTAAGAATGATAATTGGCGCCAATTTCGGGACGTCCGTCACACTGCGCATGCGCAGTGGGGGCGTAGTATGGAGGTCCTTTAGGACATGATTTCTTTTTGTTTTGGATGCAAATTTTGGGGATTGGGGGGCAAAATTTGTGTTTGGCCCTGGTTTTGTTAGAGTTAGCACCAGCTAAGTCTGGGTCATTGGTAAGTATAAAAAATATATAAATTACTATAAATTTTTTAACTTTTGATGCAAATTTTGGGGATTGGGGGGACAAAATTTGTGTTCGGCCTTGAATTAAAGAGTTTAGCACCAGCTAAGTCTGGGTCATTGGTAAGTATAAAAAATATATAATTTACTATAAATGTTTTAACTTTTTATGTGTTTATCTCAAGTTTGGGACCTAAAAGTGCAGGAACTGAAAATAGAAGGAAAATCCTGTGTATTGTGTGGGCACAATCACTTCATCTAGTTGGTATATGCTTTTCTTAGGAGGGGCGTATGCAGCTTATTCAAGTCCCTGGTTTGATATTTTGACTACCATGTCAGGTGAGTGCCCTCAGGTCCCCTGGGGCCTCTTGTTTATGTTCAGGGCTGTACCTTCATAATTTTTGAACGAAATTATTTCTAGTTACCCATTGTTCGTGGTATTGCCTGAATTATCATTCTTCCTAATGATTAAGCTACTGTTTGTTAAGTGTTCCTTCCCTATCCTTTTCTGAAGCCCTCCTGTTAAACTCCCTGGCTTTTTGGTGTTTTTATTGAAATTTTTTTATATGAAAATTTCTTGGGAGTTTAACTTTTACAGAATGTTTTTTTCTGTTTATCCCCATGGTTACGTCCTCACCCTAGGGGTGTTTAGGTGTTTGTAGTCATGCATCATCCATCCGATGTATTGCATTCTCTTCTGAGGAAGACCTTGCTTTGCAGCGGATAGTGTCATATCTGTTACTGACTTCGGACCTTAAGTTTTGGAAGCCTGGGGTCTTGTTTCTGTTTTTTTGTGGCCTTGTTTACATCGACAGCGCTTCCTTTACATGGAATTTTCCTATGAATAATTCATGTTAGGATAAGTGTAAGATACATTTCTTATTCCGATAGTGTATCCTTCATTTTTGGCAGTGAAAAAAATTTTTGGTCCATACTTGGGCTCTATCGGGAACATGGGCTCAAATCAAAATTTTTGTTTCCTTGATTGTTTAATGTATCTTTTTCAGTATATTGGGAGTTAAGTGCGAGTACTGTTGACTTTCATATTTTTCTATAATGAAAGCTTATTGTTCAAATTGGAATTCAAGGAAGTTGGCGACGTGTGTCATGGTATGTTGTTAGCGATGAGAGGACTATGCCTGTCCTCTCGCCGCACAGTCACTCTAGTCTTTTAGTTTCCATTTCAGAGGAACAAGAACATGGTGATGGTTTCCTGACTCCGTCCCTTAATGTGTGTCCGTCGTCGCAAAATGATAGTCAATCAGAGCTAGTGGCTAAAGTGCTCACAAATATTAGACAGGGCAATAAACCACGCCACCATGGTCATAAGCTAGCTAGCTCGTCGACTGAAGCGGTGGGCACCTCGACACCGGCTGTGTCTGTAGCGGTCGAGGATAGACATATGGGTAGAGCGAGCTCTATAATCTCTTATCAGGCTCACCCAGCGACGACGGAAAGGAGGAAGCAAGCAAGTTCGTCAGTCGGCTCGGCGAGGTCTAGAAAGACTGTGAGCGAGAGAGCCCCTTCTCTCTACCAACAACATCTGGGACCAGATGTTGCGGTCGGAAACTTGCTTCAGTCGGAGCTTACGTCCACACAATCTGTCATTTAGTCAGCCAGGGGTGGCTGAGAGTAGAGCTTCCTCCAAGTCAGTACAGCACACAAGACTGCAACTTGGCCATGTGACATCTGATATCCTACTGGATTCGCCGAGCAAGGGCCGCTTGTCTATTAAAAAGTCACAGCATCCAGTAGCCAAGGAGACAAGGCCTCGTTTGATGGGTCGTCTGCAGAAGAGAGCCATTGCGGACACAGTCTCAGGAGCAGCTCGCGGCCAAGCAACAGAAAACCGCTGCTCCTCAGGCCTCGGTTACAGACCTGCTGTCGCTGATTGCACAGCTTATTGCAGCATCCCAGCGGGGAACAGTTGATTTGCACCACGGTCGATTTTTCAGGAATCAGCTGTAATAAACTGTTACACCTGTGTGTCCCTAGCCATTAGACACATTCTCAATCTGCTGAGATGGTAGTCCAAACTTGGACCCAAACTCTGTAAAATAACTTTTGGTGAGGTACGTCCTGTGGGATGTATTACACCAAAAAATTATATTACAGACTTTGGGTCCAAGTTTGGACTACTTGGGCAAAATTCCTTATTGTATAAGGGGTAGGGGGGGGGGGGGGAGAATAAAGATAAGAAACACCATTCTTTTTCATTCAACTTTTATATTTTTTTAAAGCACTTGGTAGCACAGTTACAAAAGTAGAAAACGAACAGAATAAAAACTTCAACAAACGTTACAAACTAACCAGCAGAAAGATTTTTTGAAAAGACACATTGAGTCACATCACAAGTCAAAATCGCCTAATTTTGTTCCATTTCCCCTCAATTAATAATGCAAGCACTTGCCGCAATTTCTAAGAAGCTCATGTCGGGTGAATTTCTGAGAAATAGTGTCGAGTGTTGGCATTATTAATTGAGCGAAAGTGGAACAAAAGAAAAATACTAAAACTACTGAAAACATATTTTTTTAGCTGCCTAAAAACAAGATATATTTTTATACTGTACCAATGACCCAGACATAGCTGGTGCTAACTCTTAAAATATAGGGCCAAACACAAATTTTGCCCCCCAATCCCCAAAATTTGCATCTAAAACCAAAGAAAACATGTCCTGAAAGGCCCTCCACACTTCGCCCCTACTGCGCATGCGCAGTGTCAAGGACGTTCCAAAATTGGTGCCATTAATCATTCTAAGTTTGGCCCTTCATCAGTTAACATCTGACTGATCTTTGTGCTTATAAATCTCAGTTTAAATGATGCCAGACACATAAATATTAGTGAAATGGTGATTCTAAGGAAGATAGAGAAGGAGGAGAGGAAAAAAATGTGTGACAGAATATTATCAGGGCTGTAACTTAAAATTTTTTAATGAAATTATGTTAAGTTACCTATTTTCGAGGCAGCAGCCATTTTGTTGTCATTCTGATTATTTAGTTACACTGTTTTTTAAGTGTTTTCCTCTCTCCCTGTCCTTTAAGTCCCCCCTTGCTATTCTCCCATGCTTTTGGCATAGTTTTTGTAATTACTATTACTAAATTTTCTTGGGAGTTTTAGCTGAATAACAGAATGAATTCTGTTCTTTTCCCCATGTTTACGTCTTCACCTACGGGTGGTTAGGCGTTGTGTTCTGCATCTACCATCTGATGTTCTGCAGTTTCTTCCCTGGAAGTCTCTGTTTTGCATCAGATAGTGTATTTTTGGTAACTAATTTCGGGCCTGGGTGCCTGGAGTCTTATTTTAGTGTTTTTACACTCATTGTTTACATTTACAACAGCCCTCTGTGTGAGGGGGGGATTTCTGGAAAATAATATATTGTTGTTATTTTAATCATAACTAGATACATTATTATTGTTCGTAAGTGTTGAATAAATTGTTTAAAATATTTTTAAAATTTTTGTCCACACTTAGGCTTGGGATCCATTGGGGCTCAACGTTACTTTTCAGAAACTTGGGCTGTTCTGAAAAAATATTTTTTCAAAATATTTTGATTTCAGTTATTTTTTTCTATATTAATGGATCATATTATTATTATGTATTTTGTTTGCCAGGGGTTAGTGCGAGGACCAGGACTTGTTTTCTTTTCACATTGAAAGGATATTGATCAATTGTATTAAGAGGAAGTCTTCCTCTGACTTTATAATCATTCTATATGTGGTCAGTGTACTCGCATTAACTCCTGTTCTGTATCGTATGATTTCGATGACAATATGGGAAGCGTATGTCACGGTATGTTATTGGGGATTTGGACACTCCGGTCCTTTCCCCACAGGGTCACTCTACTTTATCAATTTCTATTTCAGACGATCAAGATTAGGGTGATGTATCTGTGATGTCTTCCAACAGTGTGCCTCCGTCGTCACAATTAATGAAGGGCTAGCGGAAAAGTGCTCATGTAAATACGCCAATTGCCTAAGAGGACCCTAGTAGGTTCGACGGCCTTTGACGTCCGCTAGCTCGCCCGGTGTAGCGTCCATTCACCGAATGGTTCGGCAGCCGGGTTCGTCCGTTGCGGTCTAGAAGGAATTTTGGGGTGATGCGAGCACTATAAATTAACCTAATGCACACCCAGTGACGGTGGATCGGAGGGAGAACGGAGGAAGCCTTTTAGTCCGGTTCATAGCTCGTTCCGGTCCATCCGGACGGCAAGCGAGAGAGGCCCCTCTCTCGTTCAACAACATCTGGCCCCAGATGTTGTGGTACAAAATGTGTCGCAAGCGGAGCATACGTCCGTCGCTCGGGACGCTCCGTTGTATAGGCAGTCCGCGGAGACTGCTAAGGCTTCCTCTTCTCGTCAGCGCACACGACCGCACCTTGGCTGCGTGACCGCTGATATATTACCAGCTTCGGCGATCAAGGATTCTTCGGCGACCAGGTCACACCATCCGGTAGCCAGGGACACGAGGCCTGCAGACTCCGGACGTTCGCATAGGAAGTGTGCGGGAGTCAATGTACACGGAGCTTCCGGCGGCAATGCATCGTAAGACCGCTACTGCACAGGCCTCGGGAACGGACGTGCTTTCCTTAATAGCACAGTTTATCGCAGCATCCCAGCATCAACTGAATCTGTCGCATATATTTTATCCGACAATGCTGGGTCGGGACGCTCCGCGGAAGCGGGTACGGACGTCCGAAAGTTTCATCCGGTCCGACGGGATACCGAAAGGGATTTGGAGGATTTCGAGCTTTCCCTTTCGGAACAACATATGCTGTTGTCTATGTCATCTGACTTGGTCTTCTACAGCTTCTTTCGTCGGACCAGAATGCTGCGATGCCGGATAAGAAACTGATAGCGTCGGTGGACTTAGAAATTTTTGGTTCGGTTCAGGGACATCGTCCCTCAGTTCCGACATTGTCCAATAATGTCACACAAACTTTCGAATTATTGAACGACGCTATATATATTATTATTTTATGCTTGCTATAACCAAGCATTTCTGGTTTCTTGTTCGCAGAGTTACGGAGATGTCTTTCAAAAGTGTGCCTCTGTCGTCATAGTTAATGAAGAGCTAGCGGCAATAACTGCTCATGGAATATGTCTATCGCCTACGGAGTGACATTCGCTAGCTCACCCGGTGTAGCGTACATTCATCGAATGGTTCGGCTGCCGGGTTCGTCCGTTGCGGTCTAGGAAGGAGATTTGGGTGATGCGAGCACTTTAATTACTTTAGTACTCACCCAGTGACGTCAGATTGAGGACAGATCGGAGGAAGCCTGTTAGTCCGGTTCCTGGCTTGTCCAGGTCCGTCCGGGCTGTGAGCGAGAGAGGTCCCTCTCTCGTCCAACAACATAGGGGACCGCATGTTGTGGTTCAGATATTTTACATTCGGAGCATATGTCCGTCGGTCGGGACGCTCCGTTATATTGACAGTCCGAGAGACTGTCCTTGATGCTTCCTCATCCTCACAGCAGGGCACACGACCGCACATTGGCTACGTGACCTCGAGTATCCGATCAGTTTCGTCATTCAGTGATTCCACGGCGAATAGGTCGCGCCATCCGGTAGCCAAGGGACATGAGGCCTATACACTCCGTTCGCTCACATATTGGTAGTATGCACGGGGTAACGATCACGGAGCTTCCAGCGGCAATGCATCGTAAGACCGCTTCTCCTCAGGCCTCAGTGACGGACGTGCTATCCGGGTTAGCACAGTTGTTTCGCAGCATCCCAGCAATTGACAGTTTCTCGGTCGAATCAGGAATTATCCGACGGCGCTGGGTCGGTGTGGTCTGCGGTTGCATCAGGTACGGACGACCGAACGCTTTATAGGGTCCGACAGGATGGCGAAAGGGATTCGAAAGATTTCGAGTTTTCCCTTTAGTAGTATCGGAAGCTGCCTTTCATATCTTCTGGCATTACCTTCCAGTGATTGTTATTTCGGACTTCATTGCTGCGATCTTGGATAAGAGACTTATAGCGTATTGGACTCGGTTTTTTCGATCGGTTCAGGGACATTGTCCCTGACTTACCGACGCAGTCCAATATTGTCATTACAACATGTGTTTTATTTTTCGACGCTATATATATATATATACAAGCCTGCTACCAAGCATGATAGTTTAGTTTCTTGTCCGCGTTGCTCATTTCTGCCATTTTATCATTTATACGAATAGTTTATTTTGGCAGAGCAGGGCATACCGAGAGTTCATATGCGTCTAGACGGTGTGGTTAAAGACTGCATATATTCTTTTTCGCCGTTTATGTCTTTTCCAATTTCAATGTTGGAAACGACATGATGTATAGTAGACTTAACTTAGACGCTTTATCATACGTAATCCGCCTTACTGAGGCGTTATCATTACGTCTTCAAGAAAAGATTTACGGGATATTATTCTCAATGTAATTTCTTTTGAGGGCAGTAGTTTGTTCACGTATAACTCTGCCCTTCAGTGGCTGATTGGAGTTGGTTAGACGTGACGCAGCCCTAGCTACATCCACACGCGTGGATAGTAAGGTTAAGAACTCTCTCAGAGTCGCTTCGTTCTCGGAGGAGCTTCTCTTCGACGGCAACTTTTCGGCAATCCATGAATTGCTCGATTTACACGTTCTCTTGTCTATCTAGTGTTACAAGAGATTCAGACTGGGGCAAACATTCGGTGGTTGACTCAGAGAGTGCCACCGCAGTTGCCGGACCCGAGTGTGGCTGTTATGACGGTTGCCAGTCAAACAGATTGGGATATAATACTGATCCCTACGGATTCGAAGTGCCAGGGTCTTTGGGTTCCGCAGTCTCTTAGCAATCAGTTTTCTTCCGCGGAATAATGTTTTTTAGGCTTGCTTTATGTCATTGCATGAACATTATTCAGAAACGCATGCCCAAATCCTGTCCTTTAATTCGACAGTAGTGGCGTATCTCCGGAACCAGGGAGGCACTCTTTCGTTTCCGTTATTCAATTTAATGGAAAGAATCCGTCTGTTGGTTATAGTACACCAAGTTCTGTTTTGGTCCGTCATATTCCGGGTCGTCTGATTGTTTTACCGGACTCCCGTTCTCTTACGGGTCGCTTGTTGCTGTCAGAATGGACTCTCAACAAACAAGTATTCAATCAGATTTGCTATCTATGGGAGCGCCCAATGATGATTTATTTACGACACAGCTTGCTAATCAATTGCAGACGTATGTGTTGGCTTGTCCAGATCTCTGAGCTAATGTTGTTAACGCTCTATTGATCTATAGGACGGAATGATAGGATACGCGTATCCTCTGGCGCTGTTGTTTCAGCAGGTATTGCTAAGATAAACAACCACAATACATTTCTGTTGATAGCATCTCTATCTTCACAGAGATCATGGGTAATTTACTCTCTTGTCTACTGTGGGTCTTAACGTGAAATCTTCCTCTATGTGAGGATCTTTTTTCACTGGGTAAATCGTGTCATCTTTATCACAACCCGCAAGGTCGCAACCTTCATGTATTCCGTTGTGTGGTCCGTATTGCATTGTAAGCACTGTACTGGACGAGCTTTGGACGCGATTTCTTACTATAGGAGATCCTCTTCTTCGCTATTCTATGCGGCTAAAGTGGAGGCTCTTCCGTCGTTGGTGTAGGGATCATTATGTTCATATTGTTGATCCCTCCATACTACTCATTGCAATTTTTTAGTATACTTGTTTCACAAGATCTACTGCAGCATGTTATTATTTAGGTTATAGGTTTATGTTACCTCATACCTATGCACTCTACGATAGTTTACAATTGAGTCTTTTGTCTCTTTATCTAAGTCAGTTAGTAACTTTTTGATAAATAGACTTAGAATCTTTAGATTAAATTCCTATATGGATTTTAACTTCGGTTCTTATTTAGCTAAGTAATCATTTGAGCCTCTGGAAACAGTAGTTTTCAAATTCTGACCTTTTAGACAGTAATTCTGTTGGTTTCTCTTTTACTGTAGAGTCAGTGAGTTTCATGCACTATCGATGGATGATTTTCACTTTCGTAGTTTCGGAATCATTACTTCCGTTACTATTTAGGTTGGATTTTTGCATAAGAGTTAGGCTCCTATTATCCGGAACCTATTATTTTAAGGTCCTTCCGTCTTCGTATGGGCATAGGCCTTTACTCTTTCCGGGTACAGTTTATGTATTTATAAACAGATATTTGTTTATTACTATGGGTGTAAGCTTCTTCTGTCTTTGATGCCTAGTAGAAGGACGTTACGCTCCATTTTATTGTTAATGGATTCTATTAACTATCGGTTCTGCTTATGGTATATCATTGACTTAGCAGTTGTGCTTAAGATTTCGGCTCATGAAGTAAGAGTTCTTCTACTTCTTGGGCTTACATTAATAGTGTCGCTATTATAGATTTTTGAAGGCCGCTCATTGCGCTCAGCCATCCACATTCATGAATTTTATCTCAGAAATATCGAGTCCATTTCTGGAGGCCTCTATTGTTAGGTCTATTATCTTCTGCTCAGAATGTCATTCACTTAACAGTTGCTACTATAGCTAGGTAGGCTGTCTGTTTCGGCAGTGTCTCTGTTCTGCTGCCCTCTTCGCTCTGGGCTATTTGACCCAGGGCAAGAAAAAGGGGGGGGGGGGGGGGGGGAGGGTGTTCCCTTGCGTCACCTGTTTTACTATGAAAACAAGGGGATACCTCCTCCGGAGTTAGTAATTCTGAGCTGTTATTGGGATGGTTGTTTAGTGAGAAGTTTAGGTTTTTAAAATTCATTCAAGTCTTAGTTTTTAAAGTATAGCTTTTGAATATTGCATATGTCAACGGACATGATTATGCAATCCTCAGACACTTTTAGGAGTATAAGAGTCTCTATTCTCTAGACTTACTTATTTATTGGCTTACTTTAAAAATTATTAGTATAAGGATTATATTGGATATTAATAGAGTACATGGATGTATGAAGCTCAATTTTGGAAGGTGTTGTATCTTTCTAATTTATCATAAATAAGAAAGATACATGTAAGGCCTATTACTTCTTTTTCCCTACAGGGGATGACTCTATTTTATTTTATTGAGCGTATTCCATTTTGCTCTATGTCCTTGGCCCTCCAGCCTTTTTACTATTCAGCTATGTCTGGGTCATTGGTACAGTATAAAAATGTTAAAAAATTTATAGTAATTTCTATATTTTTTATACTTACCAATGACCCAGACGGGGATGGCCCTCCCAGGAGTTGGGAACTCTTGCCTCCCCGCTGAGTACATAGCGCTTACCAGGCACTGGTTATTAGAATGATTAATGGCGCCAATTTCGGAACGTCCTTGACACTGCGCATGCGCAGTAGGGGCGAAGTGTGGAGGGCCTTTCAGGACATGTTTTCTTTGGTTTTAGATGCAAATTTTGGGGATTGGGGGGCAAAATTTGTGTTTGGCCCTATATTTTAAGAGTTAGCACCAGCTATGTCTGGGTCATTGGTAAGTATAAAAAATGTAGAAATTACTATAAATTTTTTAACTTTTCTACAATTTACCTCATTAGCACACAGTTACGTGGAGGTTTCTCAATTAACCTAGTCAAGACTTTTTTGTTCCATTTCCCCTCAATTAATAATGCAAGCACTTGTCGCAATTTCCAAGAAGCTCATGTCGGGTGAATTTCTGAGAAATAGTGGCGAGTGTTGGCATTATTAATTGAGTGAAAGTGGAACAAAAGAAAAATACTAAAACTACTGAAAACTTATTTTTTTAGCTGCCTAAAAACAAGATATTTTTCTCACAATTTATCTTCTGAGTGGTCCACTAACTGTGCACTTGTTTCATAGAGTCTCCACTCTATGAAGCTGTGTACACTAAATAGCTGTATGAAAGGCTCCCTTGCTACCTTAAAAGTCCCGTCCATAAACCAGATTTTTGAGTTTTCCATGTGTTTTAGTTGTAGGTCAGTGGCTAGAATTATGTGCCGCTGATCGCCCACTTGAATGTCTTTTTTAAGAAAACTGTCGGGTATAAAGGACTCTTCCAGTATGAAGTCAAGGTCCTTTGGATGTTTTGGCCAAAGTTTTTCCCTGGCTCTATTCGCAGAACGTGCAAGCTGATCTAATTTTGGCAACGGCACATCATCATTTGCCACAGTGTCTAGTGCATTCCTCGCAAAAAAAACCCGAAGAAATAAATATATCGTCTCTTGCTGCCTTCTTGACCATGGTTTTCGCTGAGCGTGTGATAGTTGCACCAGGGTCACCAGGATGCGTATGACGTGTTGGACCACGGTTGAAAACATTAGAGCTGGGTTGTGTGATGGTAGCATAACATTTTTTTGCCCTGCTGCTACAAATCCATGTGGTTGTTACATTAGTCTTTCGTTTAAACGTGTACATGTACCGTTGTGAAACTACTAAAATGTCAGCACCCCTCTTTGACCCTCCCTTGACGATTTGGTATGTTGTTACCTGGTCATTAAGTATAGTGTCTGGAATGGGTTCTTCCTCAAGTGACCTTTCTATCGCCGCTAGGGGATCATCCACGGGATGAATCACGTTGAATGACCTCTCTTGCGATGTTGAATCTATTTCCATTTCTGATTCATCTGATACTTGACTTGACGTTAGACATTCTGGGCAGACCCATGTTATTATGGTACCATCGCGCTGCTGTTTTGTCATTCTTCTATATTCATCTCTGGACATACCAGTGCCATTAATCCTGTGTCTCCATTTATTGTAAGAGTCACACTCTAGAGCTTTTATACCTTTTGGAGAGGTAGTCTTTTTGACAGTCATCCAAAAATATTTAGAATTGGTGGCCCTCTGACTTACTGGCTGGGGACTGGCTAAGTTTGTTTGATATATGTCAAGAAGATAAACATCAAATAACTTAAGCGTCATTACCACCTTTTTTTAGTCCCGTACCAGCATCACCGGAGGGGACTATAGGTTTGCACTCTGTCCATCCATCAGTCTGTCAGTCTGTCACTCTGTCAGTCTGTCAGTCACACTTCAGTTTTCCGGAGTTTTTTTGGAAACGCTTCAACAGAATGATTTCATTTTTGGTAAACTACTATAGAACGATGACCTTCAGATTAAGTTTGAGTTTCATGCTGATTGCATTATTCTTGTGTGAGTTACGGCCCTTGAAAATATTGGAAAAAACACCAAAATATCAGTTTTCCGGAGTTTTTTTGGAAACGCTTCAACAGAATGATTTCATTTGTGGTAAACTACTATAGAACGATGACTTACAGATCAAGTTTGAGTTTCATGCTGATTGTAGTATTCTTGTGTGAGTTATGGCCCTTGGAAATATGGAAAAGTGCCAAAATATCAGTTTTCCGGACTTTTTTTGGAAATGCTTCAACGGAATGATTTCATTTTTGGTAACCTACTATAGAATGATGACTTGCAGATCAAGTTTGAGTATCATGCTGATTGCCTTATTCTTGTGTGAGGTATGGCCCTTGAAAATATGGAAAAGTGCCAAAATATCAGTATTTTTATACTGTACCAATGACCCAGACTTAGCTGCTGGTGCTAACTCCACAAAAACCAGGGCCAAACACAAATTTTGCCCCCCAATCCCCAAAATTTGCATCCAAAACAAAAAGAAATAATGTCCTAAAGGACCTCCATAATACGACTCTACTGCGCATGCGCAGTGACGCAGTCGTCCCGAAATTGGCGCCAAATATCATTCTCTGTTTGGCCCTTCATCAGTCAACATCTCACTGATCTTTGTGCTTGTAAATCTCAGTTTAAAGGATGCCAGACACGTAATTCTTGGAGAAAATGTGATTCTAAGGAGGATAGAAGGAGGAGAGGAAAAAAGAAGTGGCAAAAAATAATCAGGGCTGTACTTAAAATTTTTGGTTAAAATTATGTTAAGTTGCCTATTTTCGAGGCAAACGCCTCTTGTTGTCATTCTTGCTAATTGTTGCACTGCTTATTCAGTGTTTCCTCTCCCCTAACCTTCTAAAGTCCCCCCTTGCAATTCTCCCATGCTTTTGGCATATTTTTGAGAAGTTTCATTTCTAAAATTTCCCTGGGAGAGTTGCTTGGTTACAGAATGTTTTCTGTTATTTTCCCCATAGTTACGTTTTCACCCATGGGTGTATAACGTTTGTGTTCTGCATCTTCCATCTGATGTTCTGCAGATTCTCCCCTGGGAGTCTCTGTTTTGCATCAGATAGAGTGTAATTGAGGACTGATTCCGGGCCAGTTTTTTCAGTGCCTGGAGTCATGTTTTCTTCTGTGTTTACACTGTTTGTTTTCATTGGCAACAGCCTTTTTTGAGGGGGGCTGTTTGTCTTTGAGGTAGTTTATCTCATTATAAGATACATTTATATTATCCGAAAGTGTCTCATTAATTATTTTATATAATTTTAAAATTTTTGACCACACTTTGCCATCGGATCCATCGGGGCTCAACGTTACTTTTCAGCAACTTGGGCTTCTCTGAAAAAATATTTTTTCAAAATTATTTTGTTTTGCAATTGTTTTTTCATTTATTAATGGATCATGTTATTATGTATCTTTGTGTCAGGGGTTTTTGCGAGTAACTAGGACTTATTGTTGTTCCTTCACAATGAAAGGAACTTGTTCAAATTGTAATAGGAAGAAATCTTCCTCTGACTTTCATGATTATTGCATAAATTGTAGTCAGTGTTCTCGCATTAATCCCTGTCCTGTATGTGAACATTGGGATGAGAAACATTGGAAACGTGTGTCACGATATGTTGTTTCTGGAGAAAGAGCAATGCCGGCTCTTTCTCCACAAGGTCACTCTACTCTCTCAGTTTCTATTTCAGAGGAACCAGAACAGGGTGATGTTTCCATGTTATCCTCTTCAAGTGTGCGTCCGTCGTCACAATTAAATACAGAGCTAGCGGCAAAAGTGCTCATGGAGATTAGACAAATGTCGTCCGCTAGCTCGCCCGGTGTAGCGTCCATTCACCGAATGGTTCGGCAGCCGGGTTCGTCCGATGCGGTCCAAGAGGAAATTTTGGGTGATGCGAGCACTATAAAAATAATAGATGCACACCCAGTGACGGCGGATAGTGAACGAGAACGGAGGAAGCCTTTTAGTCCGGTTCCTAGCTCGTCCAGGTCCAGCCGGGCCGCGAGCGAGAGAGGCCCCTCTCTCGTACAACAACATCTGGGACCAGATGTTGTGGTACAAAATGTGTCTTTAGCGGAGCATACGTCCGTCGCTCGGGACGCTCCGTTGTATAAGCAGTCCGCAGAGACTGTTAAGGCTTCCTCTTCTCGCCGGCGCACTCGACCGCACCTTGGCTGCGTGACCTCCGATATCTTGCCAGCTTCGCCGAGGAAGGATTATTCGGCGACCAGGTCACACCATCCGGCAGCCAGGGACTCGAGACCGATGGACTCCGGACGTTCGCATAGGAAAAGTATGCGGGAGCCATCCGATGCGGAGCTGCCCTCGGCAAAGCAGCGAAAGACCGCTCCTCCGCAGGTCTCGACGTCGGACATTCTAGTGCAGATAGCACAGCTTATCGCAGCATCCCAGCAGCCGACAGAAACGGTGTCGGATCGAGAATTATCCGACGGCGCTGGGTCGGTACGCTCCGCCGAAGCATCGGGGGCGGACGACCGGGAACATCGGGAGGTCCGACCGGATGGTGAAAGGGATACGGATGAATTGGAGCTATCCCTTTCGGAACAACACAAAGCTGCCGTAGACTTCATCCGGCACTTTCTTCCTCAAGTTGTTCCGTCGGGCCAGACTGCTGCGCTTCCGGACAGGAGAATTATAGCGTCATTGGACTCTGATTTTTTCGAGCGGTTCAGGGACATCGCTCCCGAGTTTCCGTCGCAGTCCAATAATGTTGCAAGAACATTTGAATTATTGAACGACGCTATTTTTAAACTTGCTTCCAGGACAGGGAAAGCAGGCTTCTTGTCCGCAAATACTCTCAACCTGCCTTTCATTAATGCAAGGAATAAATTCGACACGGCAGGTCAGGGTATACTGAGAGTTCCTCTGCGTATGGACGACGAGGCGGAAGACTTAGAGCTATCATTACCGTCGTCAGCTTCTATTCCAACCGCAGTGTTGGAAACAGCTATTGCGTCTAACAGAGCCAATTTAGATGCCTTATCTTACGCAGATCACCTTACGAAGGCGTTATCACTGCGTCTTCAAGGGGAAGAGTTTCAGGATATACAATCCTCCTTAAGACTTCTTTCAAGGGCAGTAGCTTATTCCACGTGTAACTCCGCCCTTTCAGTGGCTAATCTGGAGTTGGTTAGACGTGACGCAGCCCTGTCTACATCCACACTAGTGGATTCTAAGGTGAAGAACTCTCTTAGAGTCGCTTCGGTCTCAGGAGATCTTCTCTTTGACGGCAAGCTTTCCGCTATTTATGATAATATTAAAAAGAAAGCTAGTGATTCTCTGTTGTTTAGATCCGCTCCTAAAAGGTCGGATTCAGCAGACACGAATAAGGCGGGCACTTCTGGGTCTTATCCGCCCAAGAGAGGTTCCTATAGAGGTTCCGGTGCGTCCTCTAGCTCTTATTCGAGAGACCGTCAGGATAGCGACTCTCGTTCGGGACGTCCTTCAGGCCGGGACAATCGGTCGGACGCCCCGAGGTCGACGAGGCGAGGTGCGGGTCGTGGAAGACGTGGTTTCTCCTACCGCAGGCCTCGCAGATCCAGGAGGTGATGGCTCAAACCTCTATCGCGTTCCGGTTGGCGGAAGGTTGTCGAGTTTTTCTCAAGAGTGGGCGTCGATTACGGACGACCCTTGGGTGAGAGGAGTGACTTCGGAAGGTCTAAAGATATCCTTCAAACGAAAGCCTCCATTAACTCGAAGTCCAAAGTGGACTCATCTTCCGTCAAACCCTCAGAAAAGAGACGCTCTGCTATCAGAGGTGCAGTCTCTTTTAATGAAGAACGCGGTAGAGGTCGTAGAAAACCAGGAATCGCTGGGATTCTACAGCCATCTGTTTCTGGTTCCGAAACCAGATGGCTCGTTCCGTCCAGTCATAGATTTGAGCTGGATAAACAAGCTGATCATCGCTCCGAAGTTTTATATGGAGACGATTCGATCGGTCAGAGCGAGTATTCGGGTGAACGATTATGCAACGAGCATAGATCTCAAAGATGCGTACTTTCACGTCATGGTACATCCGACATTCCGAAAGTATCTACGCTTCGCAGTCCTAGGAGTGGTGTATCAGTTCCGGGCCATGTGCTTCGGATTGAATCTAGCACCCTGGGCTTTCACTCGAGTAATGAACTCGGTAATGATTTACTTCCGAGCTCATTCGTCTGCGGTAACGTCGGCCTACCTGGACGACATTCTTCAGAGGTACGGCAACGAGTTAACGCTTCAGAACGATGTTCAGAATCTTCTTCTATTGCTCCGACGTCTCGGTTTCATAGTAAACGAGGAGAAGTCGGATCTGGTGCCGTCCAAGTCATTCACTCATCTGGGAATGAGCTTCGAGACGCACAACAATCTCGTTCGTCTGCCGTTAACCAGAGCGAAATTAGTCAGTTGTTACGCTCGCTATTGTCTAAATACAGACAAAGTCACAGCGAGAGAATTTATGAGACTGATAGGTCTGTGCGGAGCCGCTGCGGATCTCATTCCGATGGGACGGCTACGCACACGGCCTCTTCAAATTTTCTTGACTCAGAATTGGAGTGTGAAAATTCATTCGCTCGATGTAGACGTTCTCTTGTCAGATCAAGTGAAACAAGAGATTCAGACTTGGGCAAACATTCAGTGGTTAACTCAAGGAGTTCCGCTGCAGTTGCCGGATCCGAGTTTTACCATTATGACGGATGCCAGTCAAACAGGTTGGGGTGCATCATTAATCCCAACGGATTCGAGATGCCAGGGTCTTTGGGATCTGCAATTCCTGTGCAAGCACATAAACATCAAGGAAATGATGTCAATTTGGCTTGCGTTACGTCACTGGATGGACATTATTCACGATGCTCATGTCCAAATCCTATCCGACAATACGACAGTAGTGGCGTATATACGGAATCAGGGAGGCACTCATTCAGTTCCGTTGTTCAATCTAACGGAAAGAATCCTTCTGTTTGCGTTGGAACATCACGTTCTTCTTTCGGTCCGTCACATACCGGGTCGTCTGAATGTGCTAGCAGACTCCCTTTCTCGAAAGGGTCGCTTGTTGCCGTCGGAGTGGACTCTCAACAAACAAGTATTCAATCAGATTTGCTACCAATGGGAACGGCCAATGATAGACTTATTTGCGACACATCTCAACAATCAGTTGCAAACGTATGTGTCCCCGTGTCCGGATCCAAGAGCATTTGCTGTAGACGCTCTATCGATCCCTTGGGACGGAATGATAGGATATGCGTATCCTCCAGCGCCGTTAATTCAACAAGTATTGCTAAAGATAAAACAATCTCAATGCAAGATTCTGTTGGTAGCATCTCTGTCGCCACAGAGACCGTGGATAAATCTACTCAGGTGTCTGTTGTGGGACCTACCGCGGAAGCTCCCTCCACGAGAGGATCTTCTTTGGCAGGGGAAATCGCGCCAACTGCATCACAACCCGCAAGGTCTCAACCTTCACGTTTTTCCGTTGTGCGGTCCTTCTTGCATGGCAAGCACTTTACAGGACGAGCAGTGGACGCGATTTCTAACTGTAGGAGGACCTCCTCTTCGCTAAACTATGCGGCTAAGTGGAAGGTTTTCCGTCGTTGGTGTAGGGATCATTCTGTTGATATATTTGATCCCTCTATACCAGACATTGCTAACTTTCTAGTATACTTGTTTGACGAAATCAAACTGCAACCGGTTACTATAAAGGGTTATAGATCTATGTTATCTGATACCTATGCACATCATGATAGTTTACAAATTGGATCTAATGTCTCTTTATCGAAATTGGTTAGAAACTTTTCGATAAATAGACCCAGAACTCTTAGATTAATTCCTAAGTGGAATTTAGCTTGGGTTCTCCTTAAATTGAAGGAAAAGCCATTTGAACCTCTTGGGACAGTAGATTTCAAATTCTTATCTTATAAGACAGCTTTTCTCTTAGCTTTCTCTTCTGCCAGAAGAGTCAGTGAGCTTCATGCACTATCGGTGGATGATTCTCATTATCGTAGTGTTGGGAACACTATCACCTTCACTACTAACGTCGGTTTTTTAGCTAAGAATCAGGCTCCTAATAAATATCCGGAACCTATTGTTATTAAGGCTCTTCCGTCTTCAGACGGGCGTAGGCCTTTACTCTGTCCTGTTAGAGCACTACGTATCTATAAACAGAGATCTCAGTTTATCAGAAAGGGACGGAAACGTTTCTTTCTGTCTTTGATGCCTAATAGAAAGGACATTTCAGTCCATTCTATTGCTAGATGGATTCAGTTAACTATCCGTACTGCGTATGAAGATTTATCTTCTTCTCAGCAGTCTGTGCTTAAGATTTCTGCTCATGAAGTAAGAGCTCTTTCTACTTCCTGGGCTTATGCTAATAGTGTTGCTATTACAGATTTAATGAAGGCTGCTTATTGGTCTCAGCCATCCACATTTACTAATTTTTATCTCAGAAATATTGAGTCCATTTCTGGAGACCTGCATTGTTTAGGTCCGTTATCTGTTGCTCAGAATGTCGTCCACTAAACAGTTGCAACTATAGTTATGCAGGCTTTCTGTTCCGGCAGTGACTCCGTCCGGCTGCCCTCTTCGCTCTGGGCTATTTGACCCAGGGCAAGGGGAAGGGGGGGGGGGGCGGGTGTTCCCTTAGGTCACCTGCTTTATAGTGAAAAGCAAGGGAATGCCTCCTCCAAGACAGTATTTCTGAGTCGCTTCCGGGATGGTTTTAAAGTGTAATATTAATGTTTAATTTCATTCATGTCTTATTTTTAAAGTGTAGCTCGGTGTGAAGCATTTGTATATGTCAAGTGTCAAACGGGCTTTAATATACAATACTCGGACACTTTTAAATGATTATAAAGAGTCTCAATTCTCTGGACTACTTTATTTATTGGCTTGTTTTAATAATAATTAGTATAAAGGTTATACTGGATATTAATAGAGAACATGAATGTTATTGTGCTCAATTATTAAGGGTAGTGTATCTTTCTAATTTAAATATTAAATAAGAAAGATACATGTAAAGCCTAATACTCCTTTTCTCCTTAAGGGGTTATCTCTTTATTTTATAATTGAGCTTATTGGATTTTCCTCTATGTCCTAGGCCCTCCAGCCTGTTTACTATTCAGCTAAGTCTGGGTCATTGGTACAGTATAAAAATGTTAAAAAATTTATAGTAATTTATATATTTTTTATACTTACCAATGACCCAGACGGGGATGGCCCTCCCTGAGTTGGGAACTCTTGCCTCCCCGCTGAGTACATAGCGCTGACCAGGCACTGCCAGTAAGAATGATATTTGGCGCCAATTTCGGGACGACTGCGTCACTGCGCATGCGCAGTAGAGTCGTATTATGGAGGTCCTTTAGGACATTATTTCTTTTTGTTTTGGATGCAAATTTTGGGGATTGGGGGGCAAAATTTGTGTTTGGCCCTGGTTTTTGTGGAGTTAGCACCAGCAGCTAAGTCTGGGTCATTGGTAAGTATAAAAAATATATAAATTACTATAAATTTTTTAACTTTCCAGACTTTTTCTGGAAACTCTTCAATGGAATGATTTCATTTTTGGTAACCTACTATAGAACGATGACTTACAGATCAAGTTTCATTGTGGAACATCAAGTACCGGAGCGTTGTTTTGTGATGGATGGTAATACTTCAGTTCATTGGTTTCATTGTGTCCCAGGATAAAACCAAAACTAAGATTAATTTTAAATCTTAAGTGTTGTGGTGGAAATACGGTAGCCATTAATTCATCATCTTCAGGTTAACATCGTTGATCCAGTAGTTATACTGGTCCTGGACTTTTCTATTCATCATATGGTGAGTTCTAAATTAATAGAACTCCAGTTATCTTTGTACACATTCAAAATTTCATCAGTCTCTTCTTCAGACATCATATTCTTGTCAAAATCAATCAAGTCAACATCATAACAGATGGTCGCCGTGGTTGTTTGGTTGGTCCTCTCTTCTGTTCATCGGTCTTCCTTTTAGCTGGTACAGGAACTGGTCGGTGGGCAACGCTCTGGTGTCAATTAAAATGGAGTAGTTGGTTAAACTCCTGGCCGCATTCCATACATGTATAGATCTCCAAACATTTCTTCAGATGGTTAAGGAGATACTCCTTCCTCGTAAAGGTCTTGTTACAGTTGGTGCAGTCAGAGGTCTTCTTCTCTCCATGGGTATTTCTGCGATGGCGATCTCGATTTGGTCTTGCAGTAAAGGTCTTTCCACACTCTTCACAGGCATAAACATCAGTCCTGGTAATGGCAGTAGCAGCATCAGACTCCATCTTCATAAAATTTTTGTGAAGGTAAATTTGCTATAGAAAACTCTCTAGCGATGTGTTCAGTTCGAAGGATCGAAACAGAATGATGCGACGTCACAGCGTTTTTTCATCGATATTTTCATTCTCGATGGGCGTTTGTGTTTGTCTCTTACAGGATTATAGGTTAAAATTGGGAAATTTTGAAAATTAGTACATGTATTGAAGTCAATGGAAAAGAAACACAATGAGAATATACTAATCTGATTGGTGGATTAACTTCACGGTGATTGGTTATCGTAGAAACATCTTGATCCTCATTAATTTTTATACCCCACGCAACGAAATTGCGGGGGTATAATGTTTTTGACTGGTCCGTCCATCAGTCCGTCAGTCAGTCCTACTTGTTTTCCGGACTTTTTTTCTACACGCTTCCAGATGTTGAGCTGATTTTTGGTATGTTAGTCTGACATGGTGGCCTACAGATCAAGTTTGCATTTTGTTCTGCTCCACTGATTTTTACCGAAATTACGGCCCTTGAACTTTGAAAAGTTCATCAAAATTTCAGTTTTGCAGACTTTTTTCCTACACGCTTCCAGATATTGAGCTGATTTTTGGTATGTTAGTCTAACATGGTGGCCTACAGAACAAGTTTGCGTTTTGTTCTGCTCCACTGATTTTTACCGAAATTACGGCCCTTGGACTCTGAAAAATGCATCAAAATTACAGTTTTCCGGACTTTTTTTCTACACGCTTTCAGATATTGAGCTGATTTTTGGTATGTTAGTCTGACATGGTGGCCTACAGATCAAGTTTGCATTTTGTTTTGCTCCACTGATTTTTACCGAAATTACGGCCCTTGAACTTTGAAAAGTTCATCAAAATTACAGTTTTGCAAACTTTTTTCCTACACGCTTCCAGATATTGAGCTGATTTTTGGTATGTTAGTCTAACATGGTGGCCTACAGAACAAGTTTGGGTTTTGTTCCACTCCACTGATTTTTACCAAAATTGCGGCACATTGACTTTGAAAAGTTCATCAAAATTACATTTTTTCGGGCTTTTTTTCTACATGCTTCCAGATATTGAGCTGATTTTTGGTATGTTTGTCTAACATGGTGGCCTACAGATCAAGTTTGCATTTTGTTCTGCTCCAGTGATTTTTACCGAAATTACGGCCCTTCGACTTTGAAAAGTTCATCAAAATTACAGTTTTCCAGACTTTTTTTCTACACGCTTTCAGATATTATCGAAATTACGGCCATTTTAGTATGTGAGTCTACCGCAATGACTTACAGATCAAGTTTGCGTTTCGTTTTGCTCGTCTGATTTTTGCGGAAATTACGGGCCCTGGACTCTGAAAAATACAAGTAACAGATTTCCGGGTCATTTTTCTAAAAATTACAGTTTTCCGGACTTTTTTTCATCACGCTTCAAGTTATTATCTAAATTACGGCCATTTTAGTATGTGAATCTACCACAATGACTTACAGATGAAGTTCGCGTTTCGTTCTGCTCGGCTGAAAAACTTAGTTCAAGTTATGGATAAATTAGATAGACCTCCTACTGTAATTGTTGGTGACTTAAATGTCAATACTTTGAAAGAACCAAGCAACGTATTAGTAAAAACATTGTCTCCAAAGTGTTAAAGCCAAGTTATTTGCTCACTGACTTACATTTCTGGCTCCTGTATTGACCATGTGTACATAAAAAAAGACATAGCTTGTGACACAAGAATAATCCCGGTTCCATATTCCCAGCATGCAGTTATTCAAGTCAGGATTAGAATATGAAGCGACTTCGAATTTGTTCATGAAATAAAACAATAATCTATTTCACTTTTTGTGTATAAACACTGTTATTTGGGATAGCAATTCTAAATCTGGCATCTTTTTATAAACAAGCATACACTAAAGTAAATTTATCGGCAAAGACCTAGCGTGACCTTACATTATTTACAATGTGTGTTGGAAAGATCAAATTGGATTTAAAAAGGTTGGTATCATTAAATCTTAACATGGCTCCATATTTCAATTAAAATTAATTCTGCTTGAATTCTTTCAATACCATTGAAACTACAGAACACTGTTTTCTGCAGTATTCCTAGAATCTATGTTTATTTTTAAAAAAAATGATTAGAGCTTGAAATATTGGGGGGCGTGTGGGGTATGTGAGCGCACTCACTAAGGTTTTATATTATTATTTAAAATCATGTAGTTAGGGGAGTCATTTATAGAAATTGCTAAATATAAACCCTAACAATTAGTTAGGGGGAGCAGTTAAAGATGTTACTAAAAATAGAGCGTAGGTATTTATAAAAATATAGTTCCAAGTAGAAGCAGAGGATTCTGGGTAAATTTGTCCTATTGCACTGCATGCTACTCTTATACAATTTATTGGGAAAAAACATCATGGGATAGGGATCCAAAAAGGAATTCTGGGAAAATCAGAACCAGAACATTACTCCACTTTAATCGAACACACCCCAGGGGCCCCCTTGGTACTATAGCACTACGTGCCTAGCCGATAAAATGGGAAATCTGTATCAAATAAAGTCAATTTTGGTGATTTGGGGTGGATTTCGGTGATTTGGAGGGATTGTTTGGTTGTTTGTGGTAATTTGTGATACTCCGATTCAATCGAACACACCCTCCGAACATACCCCTGTCTTGTTGTAGGCCTTTGGGTCACATAGCAACCACATGCTACCATAGAAACCAAGATGGCGGCCTCCAGTATACAAAATGGACGATGGAAACACGTATCACCTTAACAACACGCTCTGCGCATGCGCACTAACACCACGTATCACTATGGAGATGACGTCACCAGATGGCCGCTCACGTGGGTTACCATGACAACACAACATGGCGCCACTGGGTCATGTGACTATGACGTCACATGAGATCCTGCCAATAGGGCCTGAAAGCCACATTACATACTACTGGCACACCCTACAAGGTACATTCATGAATGGATCAATTTGAAACTTGGTATGTTTTTTGGATTCTTTCATTCCCATCAAAAAAGTTGCCTTCAGCTTTGTGCATCGACAATTTTCTTTAGCACACCGCACAGGTCAGGTCACATTTATAATCTGATTGCTTTGAAACTTGGTGTACTGGTTTGGAGCAACCTTTAGATGTGTGCTATTGATTTTGTTTCATTTCCATCAAGAAACGTTGCTGTGAGCAATGATCTTTGAACTTTGCCATTTTTGCATCAACGGTTTTCTTTGGCACGTTCTGCTGGGTGCATTTATAAATGGATCGGTTTGAAACTTGGTATGATTATTTTGGGTGACTCCAAGATTAGAGCTATAGAATTTCTTCCATTTCCATCAAAACAAAAAATGTTGCTGTTAACAATGATCTTCAACTTTGCTGTTTTGTCTGTTGACAATTTCCTTTGGAACACCACACTGTTCACGTTTATGGTTCAGTTGCTTTGAAACATGGTGTGCTTGTATGGAGCAAATTCTAGATAGGAGCCTTTGATTTTCTTTCATTTCTCTTAAAAAATATTGCTGAATCTTGCAATGACCTTTCAACTCACTGCATTTGTGCATCAGCATTTTCCTTTGGCAAGCCCTGCAGGGTGAATTTATGAATAGATCAGATTGAAACTCAGTGTGCATGCTTGGGGTAACCTCTGGATGTTCTTCCATTTCCATCAAAAACCTTTCCGTCAGCAATTATTTTTAAAATTAGTGCATTTGTGCATCAACATATTCCTTTGCTGTAGGGCACATTTATGAGTGGATTGCTTTGAAACTTGGCTCAAGTTCATCCAAAAAATGTTGCCATAGCATTGGCCTTTAAACCTGGCGCATTTGTACATCAACATATTCATTTGGCACTCTCTATAGGGCACATTTATGAATATATTTCTTTGACACTTAGTGTGCATCTTCAGAGTGACCTCTAGATGGGAGCGATTGATTTTCTTTCATTTACATCCAAAAATGTTGTTAGCTCTAACCTTTGAACTTAATTCATTTGTGCTGCAACTTATCCCTTTTGCATTCTCTGCAGGGCATATTTATGAATTTCCATCAAAAAAGAAGAAAAAACATTTCCACTAGCAATGACCTTCAAACTTAGTGCATTTGTGCATTATCATTTTCCTTTGGCACACCTCAGAGGGCACATTCATTATCGTGCTTATTCAGGGTGACCTAGATAGGCGCTATCGATTTTCTTTTCATTTTTGTCAAAAACTGTTGCTGTTAGCAACAACCTTTGAATTTAGTGCATTTGTGCATCAGCATTTTCTTTGACATGGCCTATAGGGCACATTTATCATAGGTTTGGTTTAGAACTTGGTGTGTTCATTAGACAGGACCACTAGATAAGAGCTATCGATTTGCATTCATTTCTGTGAAAAAAGTCGCTGTTTACAATGACCTTTAAACTTAATTCATTTGTGTATCAACATTTTTTCTTTAGCCAACCCTACAGTTTACTTAAAAATGCATGGATTGCTCTGACGTTATGCATACACAATGCTATTATGTTGAAGTGTCACCAAATAATATTAGAACCAATGATCTTCAATTTTGTCATTTCACGTATAACTTTCCAAGTTCAAGTTTTTCAAGCTGAGCTACTATGTCATTGACACTCTCATTTTGAAACTTGGTATGCTTGTTTGGGGTTACCTCTAGATGGGAGCTATCGACTATCTTCCATTCTCGTCAAAAAATGTTGCCGCTAGCAACGACCTTCAATGAACTTCAATGATCTTAGTGCAATTATGCATCAATATTTCCCTTTGGCTCAACCTACCAGGCACATTTATGATCAGATTACTTTGAAACTTGGTATGCTTGTTCAGGGTGACCTCAAGATAGGAACTGTCAATTTTCTTCCATTTCCGTCAAAAATAGTTGCCGTTGGCAATGACCATTGAGCTTAGTATAGTTAGGCATCAGTATGTTCCTCTGGCATGCCCTACAGAGCACATTTATGATAGGATCGCTTGAAACTTGGTATGCATGTTCTGGGTGGCTTATAGATGTTAGCTGTTGATTATTTTTCATTTCCATAAAAAATTACTGTTGTTAGCACCAGCCTTTGGTCATTTTTGTAGCAACTTATCCCTTTTGCACTCTCTACATGGTATATTTATGAATTTCCACAAAAAAGATAAAAAGACCATTGCCACCAGCCAGTCAAACTTAGTGCATTTGTCCATAACATCTTCCTTTGGCATGCCTCCAAGGGTGCATTCATTATCGGGTCGTTTTGAAACTTCATATGCTTATTCGGACAGAGATAGGAGCTATCAATTTTCTTTTCATTTCTAAAAAAACTGTTTCTGTCAGCAACAATCTTTGAATCTCTTGCATTTGTGCATTTACATTCTTTTTTGACATGACCTACAGGGCACATTTATCGTGGGATTGTTTTCGGACTTGGCATTCTCATTAGGCAAAACCTCTACATGTAGATTCACTTCTGTGAAAAAAGTTACAATTTACAGTTACCGCCGAACTTACTGCATTTGTGTATCAGCATTCTTCCTTTATCCAGCCTTACAGTTTACATTTAAAAATGCATGAATTGCTCTGATGCTGCGCACACACAATGCTGTTATGTTGAAGTTTCACCAAATAACATTGGAACCAATGAACTTCAATCCCCGTGGGAACCCCGGGAAGTACGCAGCACTTGTTTACTGTGGTAAACCAGTTCTGCTTTACTAGTAAAATAGGACCCAGTCACCAATGCTTGGTGTGAAAGTCCTCTAAAATGGGCAACATGTAGATCAACGATTGACTAAACTTGACTTCATCTCCATGTTGTGTCACGATTAGCCATGGTGCATAAATATGTGGGGTTAACCACCAACAATAAAAAAAACAAACAATGAACTTCAAATTTACGATTTCAAGTTTGTCAAGTTGCGCTACAGTGTCATTGACACTTTCATTTACTTCTGACCATTGCTTATTAGTCCTTATTGGAACAAGCTCATCAAACTGTTCCATTAAAAGGTCATGAGGTATGTTTTGAGGTAGAAAAATGAAAAAATAAAATTTGAATAGCAATTTTTGTGCATCACGAGTGCAGATATGGCAGATTCGTTGGGCGAACGGTTAACTCAAAATAGCACAGACTATTTTGTGTCTAAGCATCGTCATTGCTGGGACAGTCAGATTCTAGTTTACTGTCATGGCAAATATAAACCTTATCATCATTCCATAACCATGGACATTTCTATGCCTTTTTATAATCTATTGTTGGGCATATTATTACTATGTGTTCAAATGTATCTTTAAAGACACTCTCAAGTAGGTCAAGTGCAAATACGGTTTTCCCACAGCCTGTCATACCTGCAAATATTGTAGAATGTGGTTCTTTAACAAACCATGCTTTGTAATCTTCCATTTTCTATATTTAACTGAGAATCTTTTATTATAAAAATAAATGCTTTTAAATCTCCTTGCCTTTCTTGTGTTTTAGTTATCTGTAAAGATATAATATCAGTTATTGCTCTGCCCATACCGTAAAATCTAATCATAAACCAAAGTGTGTAGAATAAAACTTTCTATCTGAAACAGTCTCAATACACTGAATTTTAGAATCGCTTCCAATATATTCATGTATAGCCTCCCATTGATCAAGCATATGCATACCAGAACTGTACAACTGACTTGGCAAACTGTCAATTGTAATTTCAACCTTCTCGATTTTGGGATTATAAAAGTTTTCTGGTCTTGGACTGTGAGATCTATATGGTTCTTTATAAAGTATCAGAACCCCTTTCATGCTCTTAGCAGTCTTGTTAATTTGTATGTTCCATATGGAATTTTTCTTGTTGAAGGAAAGTACTCCATGACGGTGTATCTGTTCATAAAGTATCACAGTACGATATATGTTTGTCTGACTTGTCTCGCGAGATCTTGGTTATTAACTTTTTCAAATTCTACGGAAATTCCAGATAACTTATATGCTGAATCAGCTGCAGTGGCTCCCACTGTCTCCATAATATGGTTTGCCGGACTGAAGGTCAATTCAAAGCAAAGTCTGTCACCTAATGTTGATGGACAGAAAATATTTTGGTCAGTTAATTCAAAATCTAAAGGTATACAGAAATGATTACCAAAAGGTTTAGCCACATCAGTGTCTCCATCTGCTTGAGCTTTGTTGCCAGCATTAATTCGCAATTTCTTGGTGGTGTCATATTCCTTGGTAAACCCCACACCCATTGGCCCAAAAATGATATCCCATGTAGACATCATTGAAACGTTTTGTCACTTCAGTATCATCTATTTCTGAGACTATTGATTTTATTAACAATTGCCTGTCCCTCATTTTTAACAAGTGTGCGGTTTGGGTCTTTACTTGTAAGTTCAATGGTAAAAGCTACTCTTACTGATCCAGGCACAATAACATCATTCTGTGCTAATTCAGAGAAAACGACACGTGCAGTGTCTCCAGAGTCAGCCGTATTTGGTGTGTTTATGATGACGACTTTTGTATGCTCTCCTTTAATACCAAATTGTTAACCATATCTACAGCCATACCTCATCACTATATTCTCCAAAATTTGCCATGTTATCGTGACTATACCTGTTTTGCATTTCTTTTTTTGAAGAGTGTATGAGAATCGTTGGTAAGGATTTTTTTCCGTATTCCAGTTTAAAATTATATATATTATATAAAAATATTTTACATGGCAGACGAAAATATTGAATTGGATACCAGCGATGATATACTATTAGATGATGATGATGATGATATGGAAACATCTTTTACAAGACCAGTTGATGAAGGAATGCCAGATGTTCCTGATATCACATTACTTGATGGAAATATTGAAGTGGAAACCAGGGTGGCTGAAATGAATTGTTTCTATGGTTATATTCAGGAAAAGACTGGACATGTTCCCAATATTATAGACCCCAGGAATTTTGAGATGAAAGATGTAAAATTATATGTTAAATAAGAAGGACGTAATTCATTTTGCCTTATGGGGTGAACAGGCAATTTTCTTGGATACTCGACCATAGAATGCACGTTGGGGGCACAAAATATGAGAACTGATCTTGGGTTTGTAGATTATATAAGTAGCAAGAAGAAGACTGCAACAAAAGACTAGAAATTCCTCAGATAACGGAAAGGACAAGTGATAGTGGCCTTACAGATGCAGCACAGTCAGCAGAAACTGCAGTAAAGGAAATTTTAAGTACCATTGATGATCTGCCTCTCGACATGACTGCCGCTCCCAACTGGCGTAGAGCCTCTAGTATCAGTGAAGAATGACTACATGAGATACATGGCTTGGAAAAATCTTTAGAGACTATACAGGGGAAACTTAAGACTCAATGTTGCAGAAATGGATAAGATAGATAGGCATATTAATTATGAAAAGCAAAAACTTGTCAAAGTATTAAATGAACAACAGTGAGATGAAATCAGAAAACGAATAAGTGATTTAGAAACAGAACGCGATGGTTGAATGGAAATTATCGCAGGCACTAAAGAAAAACTAAGATCTCAAATTAATAGAATTTGCAAAACAATAAGAATACTTGACTCTGATACTACACTTGCCGAGCAAATTAAAACACTATTTAGAGAATGGGGCATCACAATTGTAAGTATACTGACTGCTTTGGGTATGACAATTAGCACACTTGTATTAACCTTTACAGGCAGTAGCGTAACTCCAACTCCTACCCCCACCCCCCCCCCCCCCCTGCACAGTCTGGTCCGGGTGGTGTAAAAGAATGGTTAAGAGGCAACTCAGTCATTTAGTTAATGAGAGAGAGTGAATACTTTATTTGCAGCACATGTATTTACATAAAACTAAGTTCTACAAGAATGTACTCATCATTTTTATGAAGTATTTATAAATTATAAGAAGATATTCAGCATACATGTTCTGCAGGGAATGGCCTTGCCAGATTGGCTGTCTTCCTGTCATTCCCTGTGGTGTGTTTGTCGATTGCATGGATGAATATAAGTAAATATAAGAAATTGGTATTGATGAACGACTTATATGCACATTGGTGATGAGGGCGTGGCGAGGTAGAAATGACGTTTCACACTTGTGTTAACGATAATGGATGAAAAGATAATATATATATATATATCGTCCTTCCACCCAGCATCGACCACAAAAGTGTATATGTATACATACGTGGACACACATATACATATTTCTGTGCATATGTATGTGTGTGCACAAATTGGCAAGTATATATATGTAATGGCCTATGGTCTCATCTATTAAACACAGAAATATCAATTAATGGAAGATCCGTGAAGATGCAACTGCTAGAATTTAATTTATAAATATATATATACACATCTAACCATACGCTCATACACACAATACATGCATTAACATCGAAGTATATGGAATAAACCTATATGTAGGGCTCCACAAAGTAGGATGTGGTTTAGTAATGGCGATTTCAGTCCTTGCAGTTAGTATCATTACAGTTTACTTCACTGGGATATTCTTCCAACATTTGTCTTATAGTTTTTTTAAATTCATTTCTATTTGATAAATTAGTTCTGTGTTTGTCCATACTATTCCATGTTTTGGGAAAGAGGCTAATGGGGAGTAGATCTAAAGATTTATTTCTTGTGTTCTTTACTTGGAGACCACCAGACTGTCTAGTGGCTAGTCCTGGTGTGACCCTTTCACTGAAATAGTGATCTTGCCGGAAGGTGCTTGTGTTTCCAGCCGTGTACGAATAGCATAATATGCAAGATGTGGAGGTCCTTGAGTTTTTGAATTTTATCCTTTTGAAATAAAGGATCGGTTTGGGCCCTCTATTTTTTCTTGTTTATATTACTGAGTGTACGTTTCTTCAAAAGGAATAATTTATTGATAGCTTTTGAGTACCCCCATATTTGTATTCCATATAAGAAATAACTATGTACAAGGGCATAGTATAGGGAAAGTAAAGCGTGGTGGGGCAATGCATTTTTAACTTTGCTAATTGCATTAAGAGATCTGAAAACTTTAGACCAGAGTATTGAAATGTGTAATTTGTAGGTCAGATTGACCTCGATATGTTTTCCAAGAAATTTTACTGCGTTCTCATTTTCTGTTGATCCCACCCTTCCTACTTGGTCGTTATTAATGAAAATTCTTAAGTTGATACTTTTATGTTGTGGGGGTTAATCAATATAAACTTACTATTGTTTGCATTTAACTTTAATTTGTTTGTGGAGCACCATATCTGGACGTTTTCTAGTTCGGCGTTAATTGTTTCAGACAGACCATTAATGTCATTTCCTGATGAGTACACTGTTGTATCATCAGCAAATGACAATAAATTAAGGGATGTTGAGTTGGATATATCATTAATATATAATAAGAACAGTATTAGGCCTAAAATCGAGCCTTGTGGGATTCCACAACTAATGGAAGTTGGGTTTGATTTATATCCTGAGCATTGTACGAACTGTGTTCGCTCGCTGAGGTAGTCACGGAACCAACTATTGCTGAGACCCCTGATGCCATAGTGGTTCAATTTTACCAGGAGGATTTCGTGATTGATTGTATCGAACGCTTTGGATAAGTCGAGGAAGACGGCCAAGGCACTGTCTTTAGTTGTTTTATTCTTTTTGTATGCTATGTGCTCAAGCATTTTCAGAAAGGGCTGAATGGTTGTGTAGCCTTTCCTAAAGCCAAATTGTTTGGAATATAAGATCTTATTACCTTGTACAAAATATTTTAGCCTTTTTAACATAATGTTTTCCAAAATTTTTGAAAATATAGGAAGTAAACTGATGGGCCTATTATTGTTTAGTATGTGCCTGTCGCCTGATTTAAAGATTGGGGTTACCTTTGCTATTTTCATTCTTTTAGGACTATACCTGTCTGAAAGGATAGGTTGATGATATCTGAAATGGGAAGGGCTACTTCTTTAGCAACATGTTTTAGAAGAAATATCAAAATCTCGTTGTAATCTTTGTTCCTTTTTGGCTTGAAACCTTTTATTATATCTATTACTTTGTCTGAACATGTTGGGGATGTGAAAAAACTATTCTCGAAATTTACTTTTAAATAATCTGTGTAGATCGTGGAAGTGTTGGGTATTTCCGCGCAAGTTAATTGTCCTATACTGGAAAAAAAGTTATTGAATTCTGCAGCTATATCTTGAGAGTGGGAGTATTCCGTGTTGTTAGTTTTGATGTACGTTACTGAATGGAGGGATGTATTATATTTCTGAATATCCTCGTTTAGTATTTGCCAGGTTTTTTTCATATTATTCTTATTTTTCTCCAAGATGGCGTTATAATAATCGGCCTTACGTCAGATCCAATTGAAGTTTTGGACATATGTTTTGTAGCATGTGATGTTCTCAACAGTAGGGTTCCTGAGTGGCTTTTTATATAGTTCTAGCTTTATATGAGAAGATTTTATAAGTTCGTTTGTTATCCAGGGGTGCAGCTTGACAAACGTCCTTGAGACATTTGTCTTTTCCAAAGGGAAATGTGATTGGAATGATTCCCTGAAGAAATCTATGTAAGCATTATATGCATCTTCCGGGGACACAAAGTCAGGTTGTTGTCTAAGGCTATATCGTGCCAGTGTAGCTTTGAATCTGTTTATATTTGATGGGGAGAAGTTTCTGGTGGGTGATGGACTCCTAGTTTTTTGGTGTTTAATGCCAATTTCAAGATAGAATGTTGCAAAGTGATCGGCCATGTCCGTTATCCTAGTTGGTTTCATTATAGTATGGATGAAACCATGGCTGAGTATTGTGTCTATATATTCATTAGTTTGTGGGTGCTGGGAGATTTTCAAGAGATCGATATTAAAGTGTCCGATAAGGAAGCATTTTTAGCTTAACTTGACAAAGTCAAGATAAACTATTGCCATCACGTGTGTGGAAGTCTGTTTGTCTGTGAGTCTGTTAGTCTGTCAGTCTGTAAGTCTTCACAATTTCGTTTAGCACGGGCTACACCCCATAGTTCTTATCCGATCGTCACAAAATTTCATATGCAGGTTTTTGGTCATGTCTAGATGAGAACGTCCCTTTTGGTTGCAAACGGTCAACCGTGATGGCTGCCCGAGCCCAAAACCTGAAAACCTTTAGCACAGTCTACAGGTCGTATTTATTAAGGGATTTCATTGTAACTTGGTAGGATGCCTCTGTTTGTAATAGCTAGATGAGAACGTCCCCTTTTGGTCGTGATCTGTCAACCGTGACAGCTGCCCAAGCCCGAAACCCAAAAACTTTTAGCACAGTCTGCAGGTCATATTTAATATGGAGGGATTTCATTGTAACTTGGTAGGATGATTCTGTATGATGTCTAGATGAGAACTTCCCCATTTGGTCGCACGATCTGTCAACCGTGATGACTCCCCGAGCCCAAAACCTTTAGCCCAGTCTACAGGTCATATTTATAGAGGGATTTCATTGTAACTTGGTAGGTTGACTCCATATAATGTCTAGATGAGAACGTCCCCTTTTGGTCGCAATTGGTCAACTGTGACGGCTACAGGGGCCCGAAGCCCGAAAACCTTTAGCACAGTCTGTAGGTCATATTTATGAAGGAATTTCATTGTAACTTGGTAGGATGACTCCAGATAATGTCAAGATGAGAACGTCCCCTTATGGTCATGATCATTCAGCCGTGACAGCTGCCCAAGCCCAAAACCCCAAAACTTTTAGCACAGTCTACAGGTCATATTTATGGAGGGATTTCATTGTCACTTTGTAGATTGATTCCATATAATGTCTAGATGATAATGCCCCCTTTTGGTCGCGATTGGTCAACTGTGATGGCTACAGGGGCCTGAAGCCCAAAAACCTTTAGCACAGTCTACAGGTCATATTTATGAAGGGATTTCATTGTAACTTGGTAGGATGACTCCAGATAATGCCTAGATGAGAACGGCCCCTTTTGGTCACACTCATTCAACCATGATGGCAGCCCGAACCCAAAACCTGAAAAGCTTTAGCACAGACTACAGGTCATATTTATGAAGAGATTTCATTGTAACTTGGTAGGATGACTCAGTATAATGTCTAGATGAGAACTTCTCCTTTTGGTTGCGATCGGTCAACCGTGATGGCTACACAAACCCGAAGCCCAAAACCCTTTAGCATAGCCGTATTTATGAAGGGATTTCATTGTAACTTGATAGGATGACTCATTTTGGAATAATTTCACTGTAAATTGGTAACTTTTGTTGATATACATTAACTGTGAGGGCCACATACATTAACTGTGAGGGTCACATACATTAACTGTGAGGGCCACATTAACCCACCCCTCAGTTCTTTAGTACAGTCTACACCTCATATTATTTTTATTGAAAACATAGCATACAGGGAACAGAAATTAGCATATTCCCAATTATCACAATTCTTGTCTTATTTCATAATCCTTTCATAAACATTGAACATTATCCTTTTCATCAAACATAACACACAGACAAGTTAAGCTACAGTGTCATTGACACTTTCATTTCATTCAGGAATGAACTAATATTGGAGCCCGATTTTTAGCTTAATTTGACAACGTCAAGATAAGCTATTGCCATCACAGGTGCGGAAGTCTGTTCACATTTTCCTTTAGGACAGGCTACACCCCTTAGTTCTTGTCTGATCGTCACAAAATTCCATATGCAGGTTTGGAGTCATGTCTAGATGAGAACATCCCTTTTGGTCGCAGTCGGTCAACCGGTATGGCTGCCCGAGCCCAAAAACCATTAGCACAGTCTACAGGTCGTATTTATGAAGGGATTTCATTGTATTTTGGTAGGATGCCTCTGTATAATGTCTAGATGAGAACGTCCCCTTTTGGTCATGATCTGTCAACCGTGATGGCTGCCCAAGCCCAAAACCCAAAAACTTTTAGCACAGTCTGCAGGTCATATTTAATATGGAGGGATTTCATTGTAACTTGGTAGGATGACTCCGTATGATGTCTAGATGAGAACTTCCCCATTTTGTCGCAATCTGTCAACTGTGACGACTCCCCAAGCCTAAAACCCGAAAACCTTTAGCACAGTCTACAGGTCGTATTTATGAAGCGATTTTATTGTAACTTTGTAGGATCATTCCAGATAATGCCCAGATGAGAACGTCCCCTTTTGGTTGCGATCGTTCAACAATTATGGCTGCCCAAGCCAAAAACCTGAAAAACTTTAGTACAGACTACAGGTCATATTTGTGAAGGGATTTCATTGTAACTTGGTAGAATGACTCAGTATAATGTCGAGATGATGACGTCCCCTTTTAGTTGCAATCGGTCAACCGCAATGGCTACACAGGCCTGAAGCCTGAAAACCTTTAGCACAGTCTACAGGCCATATTTATGAAGGGATTTCATTGTAACTTGATTGGATGACTCGTTTTGAAATAATTTCACTGTAACTTGCTAATTTTTGTTTACATACGTTAACTGTGAGGGCCACATACATTAACTGTGAAGTCCACATTAACCCACCCCTCATTTTTTTAGTACAATCTACACCTCATATTATTTTTATTAAAAACATAGCATACAGGGAACAGAAATTAACATATTCCCAATTATCACAATTCTTGTTAGCTCACCTGACTAATAGTCAGGGTGAGCTATTCTGATCACTTTTTGTCTGTCGTCTGTCGTCCGTCGTCTGTCGTACGTCGTGAAGGTGGTATTTGGGTCATTTTCTCCCAAGCCACTGGCCGCAGTTCAATGAAAATCCACATCAGTAGCAGTTTTATAGGGGCATTTGGGTTTTTCTTCAAATTGGGTTTTTGCTTATATTGTGGAGGAGAGTGGGGTCAAAATGCACAAAATTTAAAAAAATCTACTTCTCATGAACCAGACTCAAGTTTGTTCAAGAGAAGTTTGATGGGCAATATTTGCCTTTGTTCTGAGAGAGGCAAGAATTTTTGCCCCGTCCAGAATTTCTATTTTCTGAACCGAGAGGCCTTGATCTTTGAGCTGAAGGTCAGATTTATGTGTTTGTTTTAAGGGAAACATCACACAAACTTTGTTCGGGCCATAACTTTTTTGTCTTTTGACCTACACCTTAGATACTTGGCATGTGAATGTATCACCATGAACCGGTGTGCATTGTACCATAGTGACCTTCATGTGACCTTGACCTTTGACCTGAAGGTCAGATTTATGCGCTTTTTTAAGGGAAACTGGACCAGAACTTTTTTGTATTTCGAGTCAGGCTTTAGATATTTGGCATGTGGATGTATCACAATGAGCTGGTGTGTAGCGTACCATTGTGACCTTCATGTGACCTTGACCTTTGATCTGAAGGTCAGATTTGTGCTTTTTTAAAGGAAACTTTGTCCGGACCAAAACTTGTTTGTCTTTTGAGCCAGGCCTTAGATATTTGGCACCAAGGCTGGGCGATATGGGAATCTGAATACCGGTAACGATATCAGAAAAAATATCGCGATATACCGGTATATCGTGCAGCAGTGTGTGAAACACATATTAAATGCAAGGGATATCATGAATAAAAAATATATTTTTGGAGCAAAAGATAGAAGTATCACTTACTGCTCTGGGAAAATGAGTGATTTGAATGGAAGACCATAATAATCCATGTCTACAAAGTTATTGAACCTATTGTTTAATACGAAAATAAGCCATAAAATTAGCATGGGTTTACTGGCTTTCATCTGAATCTGGGATGTAAGTAAATTAGTCTTTGTCAATTTAATTCCTGTAAAAACATGGTCAGCCTCTCTTGACTGATAAGCGTTTAATTACTGAGCCAGTCAATTGTCACATTGTGTTAATTGCGTATGTGTGGCTTCATGAAAACAGTGGCAAACAAAACTTTTTTATCAAAACAACGGGTGTCCAGTTGATGGAATTCCGAGGGCCTGGTTTCACAAAGAACCAGTAGTAGCTCCTCCCCTTCTCCTATCTTCCAGCAGTAAACTTCCTCAGATGACAATGTCAAATGTCATCTGTCACATGTCAGGCCAGTCGGTATGTTGATATTAAGCACGCCTCCAAGACGTGATCTCCCTTCACTTTCATGATAGTCTGCAGGTGTCAATCACCAACCGACAATGTTTTCTCCCAGTGATGGCATCACACCACCTCTGTTATATTTGACAAAAATTGTTGCACATTTCGCAATTGTGAATATGTGTGATTTGAAACATTTTTGTGTCAGATTGCTGACAACGAATTCACCGTGACAGTCGGGTCTGTTTTCCGTGTAACAACAAACTATTTGTGTGATGTATGCTACTTTAATAATTCACTAATTAAAAATAAACAAATTTAGCAAACAAGTATTAAATTTTTATTTCATAATTTCTCCATGAATCATTGAATGCTTGCATGTCGGTGACGATAAACGAGATAGAACGTTACTCTCGTCATCTTTCGCTGTTTATCATTTGTTCACGAAATGAGGAAAGATAAACTTCCTGTATTTTCAAAGCAACTTTCTATGCGATCTTACGAAAAAACACATGTTGAAATTTTATTATCATGTGACCCAAACCAATATCGTTACAGACGATATACCGGTATTGCCAAAAATAGACGATATTTAACCGGTACCGATTTCAATACCGGTATTTACCGGTATATCGAAATATCGCCCAGCCCTATTTGGCACATGGATGTATCACCATGAGCCGGTGTCGCATACCATTTTGACCTTCATGTGACCTTGACCTCAAGGTCAAATTTATGTACTTCAAATAGGGAGTAATTGTCCAGACCAGAATTTTTTTGTTCTTTTGACCTAGGACTTGGTTATTTGACATGTGGATGTGTCACAATGAGACTGCATGTCGTCTACCTCGATGACCTTCATGTGACCTTGACCTCTGACCTTAAGGTCAAATTTATTTATGTACTTCAAATAGGGAATAATTATCCAGACCAGAACTTTTTTCCTTTTTGACCTAGGACTTAGATATTTGACATGTGGACGTATGGCAATTAGACCGCATGTCACATGTAATCATGTCCTTCATGTGACCTTGACCTCAAGGTCAAATTTATGTACTTTAAATAGGGAGTAATTGTCCAGACCAGATTTTTTTTTTTTTGGACATGTGGATGTGTCACCATGAAACCGCATGTCCGCTACCTTGATGAACTGCATGTGACCTTGACCTCTGACCTCAAGGTCAAATTTATGTACTTCAAATAGGGAATAATTGTCCAGATCAGAACTTTTTTGTTTTTTTACCTAGGACTTAGATGATTGACATGTGGATGTATCACAATGAGACCACGTCATCATGACCTTCATGTGACCTTGACCTCAAGGTCAAATTTATGTACTTTAAATAAGGAGTAATTGTTCAGACCAGAATTTTTTTTTTTAGACATGTGGATGTGTCACCATGAAACTGCATGTCCGCTACCTTGATGAACTGCATGTGACCTTGACCTCTGACCTCAAGGTCAAATTTATGTACTTCAAATAGGGAATAATTGTCCAGATCAGAACTTTTTTTGTTTTTTTGACCTAGGACTTAGATGATTGACATGTGGATGTATCACAATGAGACCACATGTCATCATGACCTTCATGTGACCTTCACCTCAAGGTCAAATTTATGTACTTTAAATAGGAGTAATTGTCCAGACCAAAAATTGTTTTTTTTTGACATGTAGATGTTGAGCTAGTTTCTATTATACTTTTTTTTTTAACTCAGTATATTAGGGTGTCCTTCCTATTTACTTATAATATAACTTGAGTTAATCCTCTGCATACTGATATGACAATATAGAAATTTAAATCTGCAAATGTTTCCCATAATACATCTAACTAAAAGAGCTATGTCATAAAAGCTTAAATTTAAATTGGTCAAATTCTTAGGTGAATTTTTAGAAATATTTGCCAGTTTATATTTTGATATTTTGATCTCTGTGCAGGAGGTTAATGTCTAAAAACCTGACACACTGTAACCGATGAAATGGTATTGCGGTAAAATCATTTGCCACTTTGTGTGAAGGCTCTCTCTGATCTCTTTCAAGTAATTGCTGTGAAATAATAGCTTATTATGTCTCCCCTTCCCAAAAGGGAGACATATTCTTTTATTGCATATTCTTCTTCTCATACAAACTTTGTCCGGGGCATAACATTTTTGTCTTTTGACCTAGACCTTAGATATTTGGCATGTGGATGGATCACCATAAGCCGGTGTGTCACACACCATAATGACCTTCATGTGACCTTGACCTTTGACCTGAAGGTAAGATTTATGTGCTAACTTTTTTGTCTTTTGACCTAGACCTTAGATATTTGGCATGTGGATGTATCACCATGAGCCAGTGTGTCGCATACCATAGTGACCTTTGTGTGACCTTGACCTTTGACCTGAAGGTCAGATTTATGTGCTTTTTAAGGGAAACTTTGTCCGGAGCATAACTTTTTTGTCTTTTGACCTAGACCGTAGATATTTAGCATGTGGATGAATCACCATGAGCTGGTGTGTCGCATACCATAGTGACCTTCATGTGACCTTGACCTTTGATCTGAAGGTCAGATTTATGTGCTTTTTTAAGGGAAACTTTTTCCGGACCAGAACTTTTTTGTCTTTTGACCTAGACCTTAGATATTTGGTATGATTGTCAATATTATTCATGTATATATAATTTGCAGTGCATTAAATAGAAAGGAAGGGGAGACATATGTTTTAGTGTGCTAAAACAGTTTCTAGTTTTTATTTGGTGTGAGGCTTCCTTGGGTCTAACAGAAAGGAGTGGTAAAAAAAAATTGCCGTCGGTTTTGTCATAAGGTACTTTTTCGTTACTTTGAAAAAATGTTTAGTCAGCATTTTTTAACATTGTGGGCAATGGGAAAAAATTAAAGAATCGTTTGCTTCCAAACCACTGCTTCAAAAGCTTTCATATTTTACATATAACATCTTTGGAACATTGGAACATTGATTCACATATTTGTTGAAATCAATCCCTCGGTCCATATTTGGGTTCCCTATGGGAGCCCAAATGTTCAAATTAGTGCTGTATGAAGAATATTCTTTAAAAATCTTCTTCTTCATATCTACCAATAAGAATCTTTTGATATTTGGTATGCACACGCTTAGGGGGGTGAGATTCAAGTTTGTTCAAGCCAAGTCCCAGGGTTCATATTTAGGCCCTTGGGCAAGACACTTCATCTCCATTGCCCGCGTGGGGGCACGATGACGCCGTGTACTAAGGTGTACTGCACGTCGATGGTACGCATGTCTTCAACCAATCTAACCCTGCCTGTGCTGCAGTGCGGAGTTACGATGTTGGGGAGCTGGCAGCTGCTCGTCGTTGCTCGGTGGTTCTCTCCGGGTACTCCGGCTTCCTCCACCTGTAAAACTGTCATGCTCATGATTAGCCATTGTGCATAAATATGTGACCTTAAACATCAAAAAATAAATATCATATTTAGGCTGAAAATTTGGGGTCCCGGTCCGGACTTAGAAATTTTGGACCCAAATCAGGAAATGAGTTTTTTGTATTTTTATTGCATTTCAGTCAATTTTAAGACAAAAAAAAATTATTTTTTTTTACACCGAAAATTTGGGGTCCGGGTGGGACTTGGGGACTTAGAAATTTTGGACCAAAATCTGGAATTTTTTGTTGGTTTTTTATGCGTTTTGGTAAATTTTAAGACAAACATTTTTTTTTTTTACACTGAAAATTTGGGGTCCGGGTGGTTTTTTTTATGCATTTTGGTCAATTTTAAGAAGAAAACAAAATTTTGGTCTGGAAATATTTTGTTTGGGACTTCAAAAATTTCCGAACAAAAATAAAAAAAAAATCTGTTTTTTTTTGCGTTTATCTCAATTTTGGGACGCAAAAGTGCAGGAACTGAAAATAGAAGAAAAATCCTGTGTATTGTGTGGGCACAATCACTTCATCTAGTTGGTATATGCTTATTCAAGTCAAGTCCCTGGTTTGATATTTAGACTACCATGTCAGATGAGCACCCTCAGGCCCCCTGGGGCCTCTTTTCTTATTTCATAATCCTTTCATAAACATTGAACATTACCCTTTTCATCAAACACAACACGCAGACAAGTCAAGCTACAGTGTCATTGACACTTTCGTTTGTTTTTGTGACTAATCTGGTCAGAAACATCATTAATGGAGGATATGAAATGATTGATATCAGCATTGGGAGTGGTATTTGGTCTGTATACTACCCCTATTATTATATTGCGTTTTTGTTTCTGGGATAATTCTACGAACAACGTTTCACAGACATGCAATATAAATATGGACAGATCTGTGCGAAGTTTATATGTGATCCCATTTTTAATGAAAAGACCCACCCCTCCCCTTCCATCGTCGGTCCGAGTATTACTGAGCAGGCTTTGATAGCCAGGGAGGGTATAAGGTATATTATCATTCAGTTTCCATACCTCTGTCAAACCAGTCAAGTCAAATAAATTTTAGATTGTTTGAACGTTACTGATCAGATCTATTAATGCATCCCAGTGGGCATTGAGGCTTCTGCAGTTGACGCAGAATATTGACTGCGTTATGTCATATCCAGCAAACTTGTTACAAAACTCATTTGGCATGAAATATGGGCATTCAATATCAGTGATAGCACAGTCCATGTCATCATTGGTCGCATCACTCATCAGTCTGTTATATTTACTTATAAAGTTGAAATTTGCATCGGTCTCTACCTCATGGAGCAAAATGCTACCCGCCATTGCTATAATTAAAAGTGACAATAATTAAAGCTACAGCAGAAATCAATATATACAAACAAGTCAGATTAAGTAAGATTTGAATGCAATCCACAAACACGATTTCAAGTGGGGGAGACTATGTACAGGAGGAAAGGCAACAACCAGTGTTGTTGCAGAGTGAGGATGTTTGTCATCAAACATGCATGTTTAGACTGTGGTGTATGTGGGTTGTAGAAACATGTATTTGATTTTAATGAATACAACAATATCATTGTGTAATGATTGTGTAATGCTTGTAAAAAGTATGAGATTAAATTTCAGAGAAAGGATGCATAGGGGAAAATCAAATGAGAGAAAGGAGAGGATAGTATGAAGGTCTGCAATAGTGCTGTCTGGCACCACTCAAGTATATTCTCAGTTAATAACGTATTATTGATGGAGGAAGAGATGGATGGGAAGACAGGATGAGAGAAAGAGAGAGAGAGGGCAAAAGGAAGAGAAAGAAAGAGAGAGAGAGAGATTGAAGGGAATGGAGGGAATATATACTCAGTTATTAACATTGTATCACTAAGAATAGAAAAGTCAAGGAGGAGATGTAAGGGGCAGTGGGAGAAAATTTGGTACTGGAGACAGAGAAGTGAAGGAGAGTAAGGGAGATAATATATTCTTAGATAAAAATGTTGTATTTTTGGGAAAGGGAGACGATGGAGAAATGTAGAGAGGGACAGAGTAAAAAAAAAAGGGAGTGAAAGAAACAGGAAGAGACAGAGAGAGAGAGCAAAAGAAAAGGAGAAAGGGAGAACGCAGAATACTGCTAATATGAAGAGGGAGAAAGAGACCGAGTTAAACCCAGTAATCGAGAATCCCAGGCAAAAGAGAGACAGAGTTAAACTCAGTGAGTGAAAATCCTAGGCGAATGGAAGATGATGAAAGGGAAAAACGGAAGGGCAAGAGATGGACAGAGAGGAGAGAGACAGAGTGAGCGAGAGGGAGAGGGAGAGAAAGGATGGGAGATAGAGAAAAGGAAGTGAAGAGATAGAGGTACATATGTAATATAAACATGAGTATTTTTATAATTACAGATAAGCAAAAGCATACAAACAAAACATTTGAATGTAACAATATAATACAAGTATTTAATCGTTTGAGCACTCAAGAGCACTAATTTGTTAAACTTGCTGGGAAGGCTGCATCAGCAATTCCAGGCATCATTGGATCTGTCATTTCATGGCTTTTGAAAACAGCAGCTGGTGCAGTGGGCTGGCTTGCACAAAATATATGGGCTCTAATTGTATTCATCGGTGGATTAATATTTATTAAACTAAAATCCTTATAATTATATAAGATGGCTTTCAGATTTAATGCAGGTCCGAGATATAAATCCGGTGGTTATTACAAATCTAAAAAAATAAATAATATTGATGAAATTCACGTATGTATACAGGAAAAACGAAAAGCTGATAGTTTTAAGTCTCATCACTTACACATATTTTCTGAATATGAACATACTGATTTCAGTTCTGCAGCTATAGTGGACCACAGGCGCAATAAACCAATTCGATTCTGGCAAAATCAGTTAAACTTTGCTGTGTGGTGTGCTCCTTCTGGGTATGGTGTCTCATTTGAGGACCACTTGATGCATGAGGATTTATTTGCAGGAAGTTTCTGGATATTTCATTTTTAGCTCACCTGAGCGAAGCTCAAGGGGAGCTTTACTAATCACTTTCTGTCCGGCGTCCGGCGTCCGTCGTCGTCCGTCCGGCATTAACTTTACATTATCGACTTCTCCTCCTAAACCACTAGCCCAATTTTATTCAAATGTTGGCTAAATGTTTATTACCTAATGCCAATTCAGATTTGTTCAAATGAAGTTGCCCCTCCTCCTGGGTGGTGCCACACCCCCAAGGGGCACCAAAATCTTTGTAAATCTTCTTCTCATGAACCAGCAGTAGCAGAGACTTGATATTTGGTGTGCAGCTTCCTTTTGAGGTGTAGACTCAGATTTGTTCAAGAGAAGTTTGTGGGGCTATACTTGACGTTGTTATGAGAGGGGCAAAATTTTTTGCCCCGCCCAAAATTTCTATTTTCCAAACCGAGAGGCTGATTTGAACCAAATTTTATGTGAGGGCTTATTGGGTCATGAGTACTTGATTTATGCAAAAAAAATTTTCCCGCAGCCCCGTGGGAACCGCAGGAGCTAAAAATAGAAAAAATTTAAAACGCCCATATCTCCAAAACTGCACGGCACTGAGAATTTTTATTTGGTGTGCAGCTTCCTTAGGACCAACAGAAAGGATTGGTAAAAAAAAATTGCCATCGGTTTTATCATAGGGTACAGTTTCGGGACTTTGAAAAAGTGCTGAGTCAGCACTTTTTAACACTGTAGGCAATGGGAAAAACATTAAAAAATCTTCTTCTCCAGATCCAGCAGGCAGAATGTTTTGATATTTGGTATGCAACATTGTAGGGTGGATCTGATTCAAGTTTGTTCAAATCGGCCCCCTGGGTTCATATTTGGGCTCAGTATAGGAGCCCGATTTCGAACTTAGTGCATTTCAGGCAAATTTCTTAAAAAATCTTCTTCTCCAGATCCAGCAGGCAGAATCTTTTCATATTTGGTAAGCAACATTGTGGGGTGGATCTGATTCAAGATTGTTCAAATCGGCCCCCTGGGTTAATATTTGGGCTCAGTATAGGAGCCCGATTTCGAACTTAGTGCATTTCAGGCAAATGTCTTAAAAAATCTTCTTCTCCAGATCCAGCAGGCAGAATCTTTTGATATTTGGTATGCAACATTGTAGGGTGGATCTGATTCAAGTTTGTTCAAATCGGCCCCCTGGGTTCATATTTGGGCTCAGTATAGGAGCCCGATTTCGAACTTAGTGCATTTAGGCAAATTTCTTAAAAAATCTTCTTCTCCAGATCCAGAAGGCAGAATCTTTTGATATTTGGTATGCAACATTGTGGGGTGGATCTGATTCAAGTTTGTTCAAATCGGCTTCCTAGATTCATATTTGGGCTCACTATAGAAGCTCGAATTTGAACTTAGTGCATTTCATGCAAATTTCTTAAAAAATCTTCTTCTCCAGATCCAGCAGGCAGAATCTTTTCATATTTGGTAAGCAACATTGTGGGGTGGATCTGATTCAAGTTTGTTCAAATCGGCCCCCTGGGTTTATATTTGGGCTCAGTATAGGAGCCCAAATTTGAACTTAGTGCATTTCAAGCAAATTTATTAAAAAATCTTCTTCTCCAGATCCAGCAGGCAGAATCTTTTGATATTTGGTATGCAACATTGTGGGGTGGATCTGATTCAAGTTTGTTCAAATCGGCTTCCTAGATTCATATTTGGGCTCACTATAGAAGCTCGAATTCGAACTTAGTGCATTTCAGGCAAATTTCTTAAAAAATCATCTTCTCCAGATCCAGCAGGCAGAATCTTTTGATATTTGGTATGCAACATTGCGGGGTGGATCTGATTCAAGTTTGTTCAAATCGGCCCCATGGATTCATATTTGGGCTCACTATAGAAGCTCGAATTCAAACTTAGTGCATTTCGGGCAAATTTCTTCAAAAATCTTCTTCTCCAGATCCAGCAGGCAGAATCTTTTGATATTTGGTATGCAACATTGCGGGGTGGATCTGATTCAAGTTTGTTCAAATCGGCCCCCTGGATTCATATTTGGGCTTAATATAGAAGCCTGAATTCGCACTTAGTGCATTTCAGGCAAATTTCTTCAAAAATCTTTTTCTCCAGATCCAGCAGGCAGAATCTTTTGATATTTGGTATGCAACATTGCGGGGTGGATCTGATTCAAGTTTGTTCAAATCGGCCCCCTGGATTCATATTTGGGCTTAATATAGAAGCCCGAATTCGCACTTAGTGCATTTCGGGCAAATTTATTAAAAAATCTTCTTCTCCAGATCCAGCAGGCAGAATCTTTTGATATTTGGTATGCAACATTGTGGGGTGGATCTGATTCAAGTTTGTTCAAATCGGCTTCCTAGTTTCATATTTGGGCTCACTATAGAAGCTCGAATTCGAACTTAGTGCATTTCAGGCAAATTTCTTAAAAAATCTTCTTCTCCAGATCCATCTTCAGAATCTTTTCATATTTGGTAAGCAACATTGTGGGGTGGATCTGATTCAAGTTTGTTCAAATCGGCCCCCCTGGGTTTATATTTGGGCTCCGTATAGGAGCCCAAATTTTAACTTAGTGCGTTTCAGGCATATTTCTTAAAAAATCTTCTTCTCCAGATCCAGCAGGCAGAATCTTTTGATATTTGGTATGCAACATTGTAGGGTGGATCTGATTGTGATTCATGAACGTATTTATTTGTAAAGTTGATAGAATCTTAGACAAAATTTGCAGAAAAGATCTACTATAGAAGGGGTGGTATCCAGGGTGAACCGTTTACCCAAATCTAGCAGTACTAATGCATTATTCACACAAATCTTCATTCAAATTTTATGACCCCTCATTGGAACACACGCATTCAGCTCATTCCAACAAAGGTCATATGCCATGTTTTCGAGACAAAGGAATAAAAATTTTAGTTATTCATGAAATTTTTAGGCAACTGTTGTCTGTTATTCACATTGCTTCATGAAATTTCAGTACTTTTAGAAGTTACCTCAGTAATCAAGGGTTAATTCCCCTTAATTAAATGTCGCCTCTAAAAAACAACCACTTTGCATATCTTACCTTTTTACCAGCATAACTGCCAAAACTTGTCAGCATTCTTCGCAAAAATCGCTATTCAAATTTTAATTTTTGTCTCTTAAACATACATGTACTTATCGCTTGTAAATACCCCATTGGAATGAGCTTTTTGAGCTCATTCCAATGAGAGGTCGCACACCATGCTTTTTGAGTCAAAAAAGCAATTTTTTTAGTTATTCCAGAATTTCTTACGTAAAACACAGCTTTATGACTTCACATTAAAATGAGCTCTCTAAGCTTGATCCAATCAACATTCACGCACTATGTCTTTCACACAAAAATAAAATTTTCCATTTATTCAGGAATTTTGTTTGCAAGAACACTCTTACCCCCCCCCCCCCCCCCCCACACACACACACACACAAACACACACACACACACACACACAAACACACACACACACACATCTAAAAGTTCGTCAGCAAAAAAACAGTTACTTCAATTTTTAAATGCATTATAGGAACAACTTGCCTAATCAAATTTAAATACTTTTGCATCATTCTGTATCTAGAACAAACCATTTACCATATCTTTACGCAAAATTCTCCAGCATCATTCACAAAAAAACACCATTATTTATATATTCACAATTTCTGTCTCAAAAATATACCTGATCTTCCCATACCCCCTATTGGAATAAGCTGTTTGAGCTTGTTCCAATGATGATAAAAAAAAATAAAATTTGTGAAAATTTTTGTTTTCTTGCATGCAAATATATACATGTAGCACATGGAAGATATCCACAGTTGGGGAGAGATGTCCAAGGCTATCTCTTCACATTCCTTGTTTGTGCTTCATGCTAAACCAGTTTGTCTGCAGAGATAAATTTGCTTTATTAAAAATCATTGGAGATTGGCCACACACCAATGATTTTAAATAAAACTAATTTTAGGTAACAAATGTTGAACTTCAAACAAAATCTATCACTCAACCAGTTAATGTTGATGAGGCATGACATGGTGAAGGTGACCTAAAATACTTCTTAGAGTCACTTTGTCAGGTGAGTGATTAAGGCCACGTGGGGCCTCTTGTTTATTATCAGACTCGCAGAATATTGAATGGAATAAAAGTAGCTCTTCCTTAGGATGACGCATGGCACAGATACGATAACGCACATGATAGTCAAACTTTCAAAAAAATATATCGAATGAGTTTGGTGTATTGTCTGATACTGATTGGAGAGAAAAAAGTTATTATAATGACAGTTTTAGGCACTCTTTATTAAGTTAGACTGTATGATCACAACCGTTTAACCCTTCACCATCCAAGTCAAAGATTTGATAACACTTTTATCTTCGCACAGAGATCTGGTAACGGTCACATACATGCCAATTTTATAAGGCAGAAACATGCCGATTGGAGTACATTTGTTATTGATGAATGAAAAGGATTAACAAGAGCCGGTGTGGAAAGAATTAATGATTCTATAAGAACTTATGTTTGGGCTATTCTAGGCTCGCTGGCTCAGATTTGGTCATCAATTCTGGGAGTACTGCATTTGATATTCAAAAACAATTTGAGGCAAACATAGAAGATGCAGTTGCTACGACCAGTAAATTTACCAAGTTCTAAAAAAAATGGTATCAAGATAAGTTATCTCACGCTCAATCGAAAACTGACTTTGTTTTCGGGGGTGGCTCTCTACATGGCGCCATCAAAATGGAACTAGATGCACTTTTGAATATATCAGGCTATAATAACAAAATACTTACAGCTACGGATTCCCAATCATTAGGGGTTAATAGCGAATTAAATGAGGAGATGCAACAAATCCCCGCCTCACTCACAAAGAATGTGATTTTCTATCCCATGCCTCACCAATAATTCCCAAAGTGGTGAAGCCTGACAGTCTTGAGAATGAACGAACTGCCCTGACGGTGGGGCTCATGATCACTGGGACGTTTCTTATTTGGTACTGGAATTGAAAAAGAAATATATCAAATATTATATACAATGTTTATTACTCTTGATATAAAGGCAGAGAAGTGTCAATTCCAGTGAATATTGACTCTGGAAATAAACCCATTGGTATTACCTCTGCTTATTATAGAACAGGATACTATAATATAAAAAATGAGAAAATTGATATTATGATTGAAGGTCAAAGATCAGATTTCAAACCGGTTGTCCACGGTATCTCCCTCCCCCCCCCCTGTGTATCCCCCCCCCCCCCCCCCCCAGGAAGATACACTAGTGTATCCCCCCCCCCCCCTGCAGGGGAAGATACACTAGTGTATCTTTCCCCCCACCCCCCGCCCCCCACCCTGGGTATCTCCCCCCCCCTCCAATATTTTTTTTTAACATTGATAACATCAGGCATGACTATTGATGGTGTTTATTATTTTTTCTGACATTCCAGGTTTGACAGGTTTTTTGATGAAAAAATTTCACTCAGACAAAAAATATTTTTCAATTCAGATCTCTATTGGCAGTAGACAAGCCAAAAATATGTACACATTTTGAAATTATAATAACATTCCATACCTTACAGTGGAAGGTTGATAATTACAGAACAGTTCACTCATCATTGTTATTTAGAAATTATAATAACATTCCACGCCTTTCAGAGAAATGTTTTATATTATCAGAAAAATGTCTATCAAAATATATTCATATATATGGAAGGCTAAGGGGGGGGGGGGGGTGGTGGGGGAAGATACACAGGCCTGTGTATCTTCCCCCCCCCCCCCCCCCACACCACATATTCACTCATCATTGTTATTTAGAAATTATAACATTGCACGCCTTTCAGTGAAAGGTTTATATTATCAGAAAAGTGTCTATCAAAATGAACATCGTGGGGAGCACTTTATGTTATTTATAAATTATAATAACATTCCATGCCTTTCAGAGAAAGGTCCATATTATCTGAACAAGGTCTATCAAATGAACATCATGGGGAGCACTTTATGGAAGGCTAAGGGGGGGGAGGGGGGGGAAGATACACAGGTCTGTGTATCTCACCCCACTCCCCACCCCCACCCCACCCACATATTCACTCATCATTGTTATTTAGAAATTATAATAACATTGCATGCCTTTCAGTGCAAGGTTTATATTATCAGAAAAGTGTCTATCAAAATGAACATCGTGGGGATTACTTTATGGCAGGCCGGGGGGGGGGGGGGGGGGGGGGGGGATACACAAGTCTGTGTATCTTCCACCCACCCACATATTCACCTATCAATGTTATTATTTTGAAATTAAAATAACATTCCATGCCTTTCAGGGAAAGGTCCATAATATCTGTACAAGGTCTATCAAAATGAACATCATGGGGGAGCACTTTATGGCAGGCCGGGGGGGGGGGGGGGGCACAGTCTGTGTATCTTCCCCCCCCACCCACATATTCACCTATCAATGTTATTATTTTGAAATTATAATAACATTCCATGCCTTTCAGGGAAAGGTCCATAATATCTGAGCAAGGTCTATCAAAATGAACATCATGGGGAGCACTTTATGGAAGGCTAAGGGGGGGGGGGGGGGGGAAGATACACAGTCTGTGTATCCTCCCGCCTCCCCCACCCACATATTCACTCATCATAGATAGATAGATAGTTTATTTAACAGTATACAGGTTTTACAATCATGATGTTTTGAAATATATACAACATTTGTAACAATACAGGATATACCGTTGGGAATGCCATAGCCAGATTGGCTGTCTTCCTGGCATCACCTGACAAATAAATGAATGTTTTAGAAATATTCGCAGACCATAGCTGACCCTTTCTCGGGGAAGTAATATGCTTTTGATTAAACTCGGCGGCGCACATCACACAAGAAGGTTAATGACGAGTTCACAGTCACCTGAAGCTATCTATTTAACACAATAATCGCAGTGCAATTTGACTGGGTAGAAACTTACGATATAGCTCAAACTGTAATTTTGAAAGAATTGACAAGTAATGTTAGACTGCCTATTCTCGTTGGGGGTGAGGGAGGTGAGGCGAAAAATGAAGTACTACGGATTACACTCTTGACAGTAGGGATTGTCACACTGCATTTCCATACAGTAAGACGATAATAGCTGTAATTTAAGTTTATTCTTAAACTCAACTCTGTTTGTAATGTTACGAAGATTCTGGCTCAAGCTATTCCAAATTATGGGGTAGGCAAAATTGGCAATTTGTCTAGAGCTTTAATTCTGGTCCTGGTAACATGTACTGATTCAGATTGCCTAGTAGTTATATTCAGTGAATTTGATGAGATATTAAAATAGTTACTGAAAGAACGGGGAAGATTACCATTTTTCCAATCAAACACGAAGAGGCTAGCTTGAAGTTTGAGAATTTTGTTCTTTGCAAATAGTGGGTCTGTATGGGAGTTATATCTTTTATTATTGATAATTCGTATTGTTCGTTTTTGCAATATCAAGAGTCTCCTAGCCGCTTTTGAGTTTCCCCAAATCTGAATTCCATACAACAAATGACAATGCACAAGAGAATAGTAGAGAGTTTTCATTGCACTTTGGGGTAATATATTCTTAACTTTATTTAGGGCGTAATTAGCTCTTCCTATATTAGTACTAATCCTTGAGATATGATTCCTGTAGGTTAGATTCTCATCAAAAGTCACATCTAAAAATTTTAGAGAATTTTCATTTTCATTTACACCCACTCTTTCAATTTTCAGATTGTTTATATAAATATCTAAGTTTCCTGGAATTCTAGATTGGGGCGATGGATTTATGATCATGTATTTTGTCTCTTTCGCATTGAGAGCTAAGTGATTTGCCGAGCACCAGTTAAATATTTTATCTAGTTCACTGTTAAATGGGCTGCTAGATTACTTGCATTCGGGGATGAAGAATATGAAGCAGTGTCATCTGCAAAAGATAAGACTTTTAATGACGTTGAGGGAAGCAATATCGTTTATATATAATAGAAAGAGAATAGGCCCTAATACACTCCCTTGGGGTACCCCACATTTTATATATGCTAAATCCGATTTTCCATTTCCATATTTAACAAATTGAGCTCTATTTGTCAAATAACTTTTAAACCATGTATTACTGATACCTCTAAATCCGTATTTTTCCAATTTTGTCAAAAGAATGTCATGATTTATTGTGTCAAACGCTTTAGAAAGATCGATAAATGTTGCTAGCGTGATGTCCTTTGGTCTGTTGTTATTTTCTTGCCCTATACGTTTTAAAAGTTGCATGATTGGGTGTATAAGTGGAATGTTTACTTCTAAATCCATACTGGTGTTCATATAAAATATTGAAAGTCGTCATGAAACTAGTCATTCTGTTTGCCATCAGCTTTTCTAATATTTTAGAAAATGTTGGGAGTATACTAATTGGTCTGTAGTTGTTAAATTTGTTCTCATTCCCGGTTTTAAAAATTGGAATTACCTTGGCTACCTTCATCTGGTCTGGAACCGAGCCACTAGTAAATGAGTTATTTATTATGTGAGACAGGGGCGAGGCCAAATTAAATATTGATTGTTTCACAATATTTGTTGTTAGTCCATCACAATCTTCACTGTTTCTTAGTTTTTAGGGTTTTAGTTACCTTTACAACCTCGTCTGGAGTTTGTGGGGCTTATAAAGAAGTTATTTTGATAATTAATTTTTAGGTAGTCCAGAAATGATTTGCGGGATTTCTTAATTTTATCAATTGTGCATTTTCCTATGTTTACAAAAAAATTATTAAACCTCTTGGGCAATTGAATCTGGATTATTTATTTCCTGGTTGTTATCTAAGGTAAAAGAGGGATGGTGACATCGCAACCTTTTTAGTTTTATTTATTGTCTCATTTAAAATTTGCCATATCTTGCGTAAGTTATTCCTATTGTCATTTAATATGTTTTTATAGTACATTGACTTGCTTTGCTTTTTAATTTTATTAAATATTCGACAATATCTTTTGTACTTTAAAGTGTTTTCCTCGTTTGGGGATTTTAGTTTTTTTGTGATAGAAGTCGGCTTTTTTTCTTGACGTTGTCAATAATCCTCTCGTCATCCATGGTTGTTTTTTTATGTACTTACTGCTCAACTTTGTGGATTTTAGTGGGAATGACTGTTCGTAACCTGGTGTGCAAATACTTATTAGCTTGTCATATGCTAAATTCGGACAGCTTTCTTCATAAACTGAAGAAAAATCACATTGCGCTAGGTACTGGTTAAACAATGCAATATTTTCAGCGTTTACCATGCGTTTTAATAAAAATTTAGGTTCTGAGATTGGGGGTGTTGTGTAACTCTTTGTAGAAGATTTCGAAATGGTCTGAAACATCCGATATGATTATACCAGAGATGTAGTTTGTAATAGGATTATTTAAGAAGATATGATCGATCAATGTTGCCGAGTGACTCGTGACTCTAGTCGGTTTCGTGATATAAGGTAGGAAGCCTTCACTTAGCATAAGGTCTAAATAATAGTTTGTTTTAGTGTGAGTTCCTAACTTTAGTAAATCTACATTTAAATCACCCATTATGTAACATTTTTTGTTTTCTTGATTAATTGTACTAGTAATTTCACCTAGCTTGGATAGGAAGAGGTCAATGTCAGCTTTCGGTGGAGTGTTAGGTCTATAAATAATACCTATTAGTTTGAAAACTTTATGTATTTTAACTTCTATAAAGAGGGGATTCAATAACATGTGGGATAAAGACTGATAAATCATGACGTATTTTGAATGGTATGACCTGTTTTATATAAACACCTACCCCACCCCTTTTATCATCATTGTCTGGTCGTAAGTTTTTAACGAGGGGCATCATTGTTATTTAGAAATTATAATAACATTGCACGCCTTTCAGTGCAAGGTTATATTATCAGAAAAGTGTCTATCAAAATAAACATCATGGGGAGCACTTTATAGCAGGCCAAGGTGTGGTGGGGGGGGGGGGGAAGATACACAGGTCTGTGTATCTCCCCCCCACATATTCACCTATCACTGTTATTATTTTAAAATTATAATAACATTCCATGCCTTTCAGGGAAAGGTCCATAATATCTGAACAAGGTCTATCAAAATGAACATCGTGGGGAGCACTTTATGGCAGGCCAGGAGGGGGGGGGGGGGTGGACGAAGATACACAAGTCTGTGTATCTTCCCCCACCCACATATTCACCTATCAATGTTATTATTTTGAAATTATAATAACATTCCATGCCTTTCAGGGAAAGGTCCATAATATCTGAACAAGGTCTATCAAAATGAACATCATGGGGAGCACTTTATGCAAGGCTAAGGTGGGGGGGGGGAAGATACACAGGCCTGTGTATCTTCCCCCCACCCACATATTCACTCATCATTGTTAATAACATTGCATGCCTTTCAATGAAAGGTTTATATTATCAGAAAAGTGTCTATCAAGGGGGGGGAGGGGATACCCTATGCGTAACCACAATTCCCTATACAATATAGATTGCCAGCTTGAGAGTTGAGAAAAAAATTATGAGTGGAGGGAAAGATACACAGGCCTGTGAGTCTTATGAACAGGTAGATACCCAGTCCCATGAATCTTCCCAGGCCCCCATAGCACCACTCCACTTGACTTTTCCTTGTATAATAATGCTTTATAACTTTAAATATTTTGTTGTTTTTTTTACTCATAGGTGGGGGGAAGATACCCAGGGTGGGGTGGGAAGATACACTAGTGTATCTTCCCCCCCAGGGGGGGGGGGGGGAAGATACACAGGGGGGGAAGATACCCTGTTACACCGGTTTGTATAATGTTAATCAATTATCATGCAGTATTACAAATATAGCAAAGATTGATGTTAAATTAAACCCTACTAATGTGCGAATAGGATTAACAGTACCAGGAGGTAGAAGTGTTAAGATTCCTCGAAGTATGAATCAAATATTAGTTTTATACAATAAGGGGTGGTTAAAACCTGGAAGTTATCAAGGAGATATTCTATAAAGCTATATCCTGGCTCACTGCAGTTACATTGTAAGCAGATAGATACATATGAAAATTATTTGAACGGTAACCCTATGAATTTGCTAAAATCCATGCAGTTTGGGGGAGAGAATTTTGGACAAGACGTTACATTATGTTATGCTCAGCCTACTTTAAAAAAAATGACGAACAGCCACATATCAGCATTCAGATTTCATTAAAAATGGAGGATGGCACAAAATTTCAAAACGAGTTTCATTATATGAACGAGTTGGAAATTAAAGACGGAAATTAAATGCATATATGAATTGAATGAATACGCTCTTATAAACCGCCAGCAAAGTGCATAATTGGATAAGTGCATAATTGGATAATTTTAGATTGGAGTCATTACCTACGACATAAATTATAGTGTATCATTTCAAAATGAACACGTCTCTTCTTGAACACAGTTGCTTATTTTTGTTGTCAGTAATGTTAGATTGTTATGATTCTGAAAGTTGCATTTTTGGGAGAAATGTACAGGAATATTTTTATTGAAAGGGAAGGCCCTATAGGAAAGGTAGCTCAAGGCAGATTTGAAATCTCTCCTAGAAAATGATATCTTATCAAGAGAATTTCCACAAAAGAACAAGTCAACTGCCCACATGTAGCTGACATACTGTTTACCTTCCTTGACAACGGTGGTTCTCGTGGAACACCATATCCATGTGTATATGAAATGCATAAAAAAATTTGTTAACTGCTTGAATTACATTTAGGTTGAGTTGATGTGCTAGTGTCCGATAACAGTAAAATGGGGAGTCGTGAATGTGAAGGGAGGTTAATAAGAGATTATGTTTCTCTAAAACCAAAGGTATATTCAATCCTTGAAGAGAAAAATATGTTGTTAAAAAATATAGAAAACTATAAAGATGCTCTTTTCAATAGAACATTGCTCCGACATGAGATGAATATGCTAAGAAGTGAAAAACAGATTTATGGAGTAAAAGTAAACAAAGTATCTCTATCACCGTTTGACTCAAAGAGATGGATTTCACCAGATGGAATTAACACTGTAGCTTACAGACACAGAAATATTCTTTGAATGTAAAATAAAGGCGTGCACAATATGATGAAAGGGAAAAAACTGGGGTGTGCTAGAAATCCTGTTCCCTTTTCATGTTTGGTATACAACATCTGTGGGGGGGGGGGGGGGGGGGGGGGGGGGCTGGATGGGAGTCAGATTCAAGTTTGTTCAAATCAGTTCCTTGGGTTAATATTTGGGCTCTTTATTGGCACCCAGAGTTTAACTTAGTGCAATATGTAAAAAATTATTAAAAATCTTCTTTTTCAGATCCACCAGTCAGATTCTTTTGATATTTGGTATACAACATCTATGTGGGGTGTTGAAGGGGGGGGGGGGGGGGGGGGGAGGGGTCAGATTCAAGTTTGTTCAAATCGGGTCCCTATGTTAATATTTGAGCTCTCTATTGGAGCCCAAAGTTTAACTTAGTGCATTATAATTATTTCAAAAAAGTGCACAGATGAAAATATAGTATTTTTATGCTATAAACCAATGGCCCAGACTAGCTGGTGCACACTAACTGTTATTAAGGGCCAAACACAAATTTTGAACCCCCCAATCAGGGGGGGGGGGGGGGGGGGGGGGCACTAAAAATTTGCAAGACGTGACATCCTATTTTTTATTTGGCCCTTTTTTCACCCACCCACCCACCCACTACAGGCAAATTTTCTACTACCGTTCCAAAATAAACTAGTAAACTTAGTAGGCACAGCTGTCTTTAGGGGGTTTTCATAATGTTCTTAAACTGGTACCACCAGTTTAAACCTCTGTGGGCTGCTGTGGGCCCCAATCTACAAATGACAAGCTGTTCATTATCAGGCTTGGCCAGAGCAGGTGGACATATACGGGAACAAATTTTCATTTGAATTGTTCTCAAAATATTGTCTACACATTTTCTACATTTCGAACAAGACACCCACTCCCTACTAACGTGTGACATTCCCAGATTAAGCCCAGTATTCTCACATATAAAGCCTCCTGATGTTGTATTTATGTTAAGAGTGTGATGTACATCATCTTTAAGGTTTGAAACACAAATGATGGTATATATTAGCTGATATATTGATATATATTTAAAAAATTTAAAATATTGCACAAGTTGGAAATGCACATTTTTGGTGCACTCAAGAGACCCACCCACCCCCACGTCACATCTTGCAAATTTTTGGTGCCCCCCCCTCCCCCCCCCCCCCCATGCCCCAATCCCCAAATTTTGCTTGCAGAACCGAAAATTAAAGTCCTATCTGGTCCTCCATACTTTTACCCTCCGTGCATGCGCAGCCATCAGGAAGTGACCGAAACTGGCACCAACATCATTCTTTGTTTGGCCCTTCAGTCAATAACAACGTTTTGACATCTGTGCTTTGAAAATCTACTTTTTGAGGATGCCAGACACAAATCAATGCAAGAATTGGTGGATCCAAGGCTGTTATTGGATGATGGAAGTGAACAACGGTGGTTTTCTACGTTCAGGGCTGTAACTTTATAATAACTATAAAATTATTTCATATTTCCCAATTTCGCGACATTCGCCTGACGTCATCATTTCTTCGAATGAATTATCCACTGTTTGTCGAGTATTCCTTCTCTCTCCTTCCATGAACCCTTCCTGTTAAACTCCTAAGCTTTTTGGCTAATTTTTATTGAAATTTTTTATTAAATTTCTTGGGAGTTTAACGTCTATTACAGAATATTTATTCTGTTTATCCCCATGGTTACGTCTTCACCTTAGGGTGTGTTAGGTCGTTTAGTCTTGCATCTTCTATCCGATGTATCGTTTTTTCTTCATATGAAGATCTAGCTTTGCAGCTGGTAGCATCAAATTGGTTATTGACTTTGGGCCTTGTTGTGTGCATGATGTCTTGTTTCCTGTTTTTCTTTTGACGTTGTTTACATTGACAACGTCCTCAATATGTGTAGTATTTCATATTATATTGCTATATAATTGTTATTATTATTCCAGTAGTGTAGCTCAAAAAATTGGATTTTGTCCACACTTAGGCTCTATCGGGATGCCCTTGGGCTTGTAGGTTCCCTTTGGGGACTTTGGCTTTTCTTCAAAATTTAATTTTGATTTCTATTATTCATGTATCTATATATATATATGAGTTGTAGTAGTGCTATCGTCTTTAGTCGATGCACTCCTGCAGATTTTTGTCCTGCTTGTGTACAGTGGGACTACTATGTTGGAGACTGGTGTCGCATTAAGTTGTTGGCGGTGAGGTTTCTATGTGGGGCCTCTTCCTCGATATAATATTTTTCAGTTTCTTTTTTCAGAGGAACATGAACGTGGTAATGATACTGTGACATCCATCCAAGTGTGTTACCGTCGTCGTGCTTGGTTGAGCTAAATAGGAAATAGAGCTAGCTGCAGGGTGCTCATATATAAGCAAGGGATCCTTGCAAGCAGCTAGCTCGACCAGTGAAGGTGTTACTCCATCCAGGGAGCCATAACACTGGGTAAGTCCGTTGTGGTCGAGGGAAGTGTGTAGATGTGGGTAGAGCGAGCACCTTAAAATAAAGGCTCACCCAGCGCTGACTGAAATAGGGAGGAATAGGGAGGAAGTTGGCAAGTTTCTTTTTGGGAGGCTCGGCGAGGTCTAATAAGACCATGAGCGGGAGAGACCCTTCTTTAACCCAACAACATTTGGGGCCAAATGTTGTTTTGAGAAACTTGCACGATCCGGAGCATTCGTGCACCTGTTGCTCAGGACGCTCCATCTAGTCTGCAGCCGGGGTCGGCTTCAGTCAGGACTTCCTCTGCTACGTTACACAAACTGGAACCAAGTTTTCTATTCTGGAGACTCGGCGAGGTATGATGAGACCACGAGTGGGAGAGGTCCCTCTCTAACCCAACAACATTTGGGGCGAAATGTTGTTTTGAGAAACTTGTACGAACGGAATATACGTCCAACCACCACTTGGGACGCTCCGTCAAGTCTACAGCTGGGTTTGGCTTCAGTCACGGCTTCCTCCACTACATTATTATAGCACACACGACCGCAGTCTAGCTATTCAACTTCAGATATCTAGCCACTTGCGCGAAGACAGAGCCATTCTTCGCCTATGATGTCAGACCATTCAGTAGCTAGCGCTCCGAGGCATCGATCAATGGGACGTTCGGAGAAGATATACCTACGGATTTTCGTCCCAGGAGCAGCAAGCGGTGCATAAGACGGAAAACCGCTGCTCCACAAGCTTCGGTAATGGACTGGCTGTCACAGATCGCACAGCAAATCGCAGCATTCCAGCATATGCAAGAGCAGTTTGCCACAGATTCTGGAGGTGAGCTGTCGGACGGTGCTGGGTCGGTCCAGTCATCTGCAGATGCAGATGCCAGGACCAGACGTCATAACTGATTCAGTCAGATGGTGAAAGGGATTAGGAAGAGGATTACCCTTCCCTTTCAGAAAAGTTTATGAAGTTATGAACTTCATTCATCAGTAATGTCTTAATCTGTTCAAACTGATCAGCATGCTGCGACTACTATAGAGGATTAGCTACCCGACTTCGTATAGCCACAGTTGTCTGAAGACAGAGCATTCTTCACCTGTGAAGTCGGACCATCCAGTAGTTAGCGATCTGAGGCATCGATCATGGGACATTTGGCGAAGACATGAGCAGACCGGGGATGAAGATCTATCCCTACCTGCATCATTTGATATATGCTCGGAAGTACTTCCTCCGGATATTCGTCCCAGGGGCAGCGGCGAAGAACAGAAGACCGCTGCTCTTCAAGTACAGGGACGTTCAGAGAAGATATGAGCAGGCTGGTGGGGATGAAGAAATGTCCCTACCTGCATCATTATATTTATGCTCCGAAGTGCTACCTCAGGATATTCGTCCCAGGGGCAGCGGCGAAGATACAGATGACCGCTGCACCTCAAGCCTCGGTAATGCAAATGCTGTCGCTGATCGCGCAGCTAATCGCAGCATCCCAGCAAGTGCAAGAGCAGTCTCCTGCAGACTCCAGAGGTGAGCTGTAGGACGGTGCTGGGTCGGTCCAGTCATCTGTACATGCAGATGCAAGTGACCGGATGTCATAGCTGATTCAGTCAAATGATGAAAGGGATGAGGAAGAGAATTACCCTTCCCTTTTCAGAACAGAATAGGGTAGCGATGGACTGCATTACTATTCTGCATCTGTTACACCTGATCAGCATGCTGTGTCTATTAGAGAGAAGCCGCTGCCGTCTCTGGAAGCAGACTAGGTGCGGAGGAAAGAGGACGTTCTTTCCATTCCGACACTATCTAGACAGGTGTCGCAGACCTTTGGCCGCGTTGATGACGCCATATTCTACCTCTCTAATGCTAGGAGGAAGGCGGTTTCTTATCGACATCTTCATTAAATATACCGTTCCTTGGACAGCGTTCATTTATAACGGTTGGAGAAGATGTACAGAGAGCTCATCTGTGTTTAAATAAGCAGGCCGGGGATGAAAAAATGTTCCTACCTGCATCATTTAATAAACACTCTGAATTGATGGAATGTGTTATCTCATCAAATAAGCGAATCTGGACGTGGTGTCACCTTACCAGAGCTATGACGCAACGTTTCAATGGGAAGGAATATGAAGACGTTGTTCCTCGCTAAGAGTTCTTTCCAGGGCAGTCATGTATGCCACATTCAACTCAGCACTGACAGTGGAAAATTTGGAGTTGGTAAGACTTGATGCTGCCCTTGCGCCATCATCACTTTTAGATGACAAGGTGAAAAGCTCTCCGAGTCGCTCCGGTCACCGGGAATACACTATTTGATGACAAGCTTGTGCTGTTATATAAGCAGGCTACAAGAAGGCTTCCAGAGCACTGCTATTGAAGTAGGTGTCTCATCAACACACTTCAGCAGATTGGGGTAAGCGAGGCTGTTCCGCTTCTAAGAAAGCATCAAGAGAATGTCTTGCGAGGGAGATAACCGCCTTATATTTACCCCGGAGGTTGTCATTATAGCAATTTGGAAAAGGGGCATACGTCTGATCAAGGCTATGGATCAGACCCCCCCCCCCTAGGCCGCCGATTAACAGAAGGTATCCATGAGAGACTGGAAGTTAATCATGGAAGTTCCTGTCAAAGAGAGTCTCTACAAGTAAAGGTAAAACTCTCTTATTGAAGGGAACTATTGAGATCGATGAGACGAGCTGCTTCGGGGGAGAACGTAGTTTCTCCTTCCATAAGCTTCGTAAGTCATACAGATGATGGATATGACCTCTATTGTTTATCAATGGACGGAAGGTTATCAACTTCACAAGAACTGGACGTTAATAACGGAAGTTCCTTCAAAGAGAGTCGCTCCTAATGGAGGTTAAGGCGCTCTTATTAAGGGAACAATTTAGGTCTTCGAGAATAGATTTTGGTAAATCCACTTGGTGGTAGGTTATCAGCCTCGCAATAAGGTGGATAATATTGTGGAAGATCAGTGGATGAGAATAGTCTTGGCAGGCCTGCAGCTCTCAGCCCGAGCAAGCTCCACTTACAAAAAATACTTGTGGGACAATCTTCCAAGAAAGGCTTTCCTTCTGGAGGTCCAAGCTCCTATTGAAGAAAAGCATTAGGTGTCGTCAAAATTATTCTCCAGTTTTTTATAATCACCTGTTTCTCATCCTGTATCAGGAAGGATAGTGCATAGATAGGCTGAGATATTCATTGGCAGCAAGTCATTTATGTCATTGTGGATGCCATGGTAGCCTTATGTATGGTTACAGCGGTCTTTTGGGAATTATAGCTGTTAGGAAAATGGCTTGTCATTCCCTAATTGCGTGACGATGAATAAGTCACTAATTGCACCGAGATATCGGTCTTCACAGAGAAGAAGACTTCTAGCTACGTTAGTTAGGCTCTGACCGCTGTCTTTTGGGAATAAAGCCGAAAAGAAGTACTGTGCTTTTCGTTTTTTTTTTCCCAGGTGTCATAGACTTAAGTCTTATTGTTTACACCATTGTAGTCGAACTAGAATTATTATGAGTGAGATTTTTTCAGTATTATGCAGTGACATAACTGAATTAAAAATCTCTTGAGACTGCGGTCTATAATATTGGGAATTTAGGGCTGTTTATTTAATGGTTTTTCATTCCCTACCTTGTGTGATGATAGTTGTAAGTCTCCAGTCAGTGAGCCTTTAGTGTCGCCGCTTACACCAATATATCTGTCTTACCAGCTTTATTGTCTTCACGTATAGGAAGACCTTTAGCTGCTTAGCTAGGCTGAGTTTGTTGTCCTATAGGACATAATACCATTTGTTAAGAGGAGGTTTTTCTCTCCCAATCGGTATGGTTTGGTGTGAGTTATTATGAAAATATGGTGTATTTGTTATGACTAACACAAGAACGTTTCAAGTAATGCGGGTGAGGGGTGTTCGATATGAAATTTTCATCGAATCCCCCCCCCCCCCCCCCCCCCACCAATGTGTAAAGAGGCGATTACAGGACAGGGCGTAGTTTCCTTCCACAAGCCTCGTATGCATTTAAGTATTTACATTCCTTTCATGGCTTATCGATTTGTGGCTGGGTCGTGTTCTATGGCGACCTCATGGGCACATCCACTTTTTAGTTGATTTGTTTTCCTGTGGTTGTTCGTTATAAGTCATATACGAGCATATGATTCATAATCAATAAATTGCTAGCCTTTGTGTACCGGTTTGTCTGACAAATCAGTTAACTGGTATTCTGATTATTACATACGAGATTCAAGGCTTGCGTACATAATCCGTGTTTATTAGGCGGACACCTTATTGTATGTTATGGACCTCTGAAAAAATAATGTATTTTGGGCGGTCCATGACGAGTCTGTTAATCATAGCTCGATCCATTTCTAAATCCAGGTTATATAGTTTCAGTACACATTTTACATGGAAATCGAATGGAGATTTCTATGTATTCCGGTACATGTATATTCGTACGTCTGGGAGTATTATTGGAATTAATTGTACACCTGAATGGGGTCACCTGTGGGTTGCCTTGGGAGCGTGTTTACTCTCCAGAGACCGTTCATTGATATTCTTTTGAACAAGTGTATTTTGTATACATTTATCACCGGTTTTTGTCCTATCTACATATGCCAACTCTGGTATTCATTAAGAAGCATGCAATTAATTACCGGGATTGCTGCTATAGCCTCAGCTTCTGAAGTGGTGTGAAGCACCTACTTTATTAATAATTATTAATATCTGCCTGTTCGACGAATATATATTGTTAATTGGTACCGCTTTTACTGATTCCAGAGCGCTCCCCTCTTTGTTTTTGAAGAAAATTCCTTCAAAAAAGGGGGGTGAGTGGATTTCTTAAAATCTCCTCTGGCTTGATAGCGTGTAACTATGAGTGAAGCTGTTTTGTCTGTAGATTATATCGAATCTTGGATACAGCTTGTTATACCACCCACTTGAAAAGTGGGAGGTATATAGTGATCACTTGGTCCATCCGTACTTCTGTACATCTGTACGTCCGTCCATCCATCTGTCCGCCCATCCGTCCATCCGTCCGTCCATCCGTCCGTCTGTTACGCTTTAGGGGGTAAACCTAAACCAGTGAACAGATTTTATTGAAACTCTCAGACCTTCTTTTACACACATTGAAGATGAGCACCTCCTATTTTCTTTTCAGATATTTTCATTTTTACAGTTTCTCATATCGAAAAATGAACTTTATCAAATTCAATTGACGTTCGGTACAGATCTGCTATCCACAACTCCTCCTAAACCAGTGAACAGATTTCATTGAAGCTCTCTGACATTCTTTTACATACATTGAAGATGTGCACCTCCTATTTTCTTTTCAGATATTTTCATTTTTACAGTTTCTCATATTGAAAAATGAACTTTGTCAAATTCAATTGACATTCTGTACAGATCTGCTATCCGCAACTCCTCTTAAACCTTTGAACAGATTTCATTGAAACTTTCAGACATTCTTTTACATATATTTGTTTTGTTTTCAGATATTTCAATTTTTAGGGTTTCTCATATTTAAAAATGGGCTTTGTCAACTCAAGCTTGCGTGGGGGGGGTGGAGGGGGGGGGGGGGGGGGTTATTGACATTTGCTATCCACGACCTCTTTTAAACTAGTGAATGGATTTCAATGAAACCTTCAAACACCGGTGTCAGTGTTTGTGCTCTCTACATTAAAAATTGTTGTAAAATGTTTCTTGGTGGGAGTGGGTGGTATCATTTAGTGAGCAGTGCTCACAGTTTTTCTAGTTTTATTTTTAGCTCAACTTTGACGAAGTCAAATTTGAGCTATTGTCATGGCCCGTCGTCCGTCTGTCCGTCTGTCCGTACGTCAACAATTGGTTATGAACCGATCTTTACGAAACTTCTTGTGTACCTTTGTTATGACCCTGGGACGGGAACGAGTGTTTTTAGGTGTGGTCCGAAATTCAAGATGGCTGCCAGCGGCCATTTTGTACCGATGATGCAAAAATCAGTTTTTTGTACAGAACTTCTGTATGAAAGTTCTGATTTGAATAAAGTTTTGTATAAATGTTTAGTACCATGGGATACATCACATATAATACAGGTTTTTTTCTCGTGCGTAAATTATGCAAATTAGACTGACTTTGATTTATTTAGTGTTACTTTCAGAGCTGTAAGTGCCAAGCTGCTATGGCTCGGGCTAGAGGCCGTATTTATGAACCGATCTTTACAAAACTTCTTGGGTACCTTTGTTATGACCGTGGGACGAGAACGAGTGTTTTTGGGTGCGGTCCAAAATTCAAGATGGCTGCCAGCCGCCATTTTGTACCGATGATGCAGAAATCTGTTTTTTGTACAGAACTTCCATATGAAAGCTCTGATTTGAATAATTTTTTGTATGAATGTTTAGTACCATGGGATACATCACATATAATACGGGTTTTTTTCTCGTGCGTAAATTGTGCAAATTAGACTAATTTTGATGTTTTTGGTGTTACTTTCAGCACTGTAAGTGCAAATGCCAATACGGCTCGGGCTAGAGGCCGTATTTATGAACCGATCTTTACGAAACTTCTTGGGTACCTTTGGTATCTCCGTGGGACGAGAACGAGTGCTTTGGGATCCGGTCCGAAATTCAAGATGGCCGATGGCAGCCATTTTGTACAAAATTAGGTGCAATCAGATTTTTGCACAGAACTTCCATATGAAAGTGCTGATTTGAATAATTTTTTGTGTGAATGTTTAGTACCATGGGATACATCACATATAATACGGGTTTTTTCTCGTGCAGAAATTATGCAAATTAGATGAACTTTGATTTTTTCAGTGCGACTTACACACAGTAAGTACACATGTCAATATGGCTCAGACTAGAGTCTGTATTTATGAACTCATCTTCACGAAATGTCTTGGGTACCTTTGTTATCACCTTGGGACGAGAACGAGTGTTTCTGGTTACGGTCTAAAATTCAAGATGGCTGCCAGTGGCCATTTTGTACCGAAATTAGGTCTAATCAGTTTTTTGTACACAACTTCTATACAGCTCAGACTAGAGGCCATATTTATGAACCAATCTTTACGAAACTTCTTGGGTACCTTTGTTATCACCGTGGGATGAGAGCGAGTGTTTTTGGGTGTGGTCCGAAATTCAAGATGGCCACCAGCAGCCATTTTGTACCAAAATTAGTGCAATCAGTCTTTTGTACAGAACTTCTGTATGAAAGTTCTGATTTGAATAAATTTTTGTATGAATGTTTAGTAACATGGAATACATCACATATTGTAAGGGTTTTTTTTTTCATGCAGAAATTATGCAAATTAGATGAACTTTGATTTATTCAGTGCTACTTACACAATGTGAGCACACATGTCAATACGGCTCAGGGTAGAGGCTGTATTTATGAACCGATCTTCACAAAACTTCTTGGGTACCTTTGTTATCACCTTGGGACGAGAATGCGTGTTTCTGGGTACTGTCCAAAATTCAAGATCGCTACCAGTGGCCATTTTGTACCAAAATTAGGTCCAATCAGTTTTTTGTCACAAGTTCTATACAGCTCGTATTTATGAATTGATCTTCACAAAACTTCTTGGGTACCTTTGTTTTCACCTTGGGACAGGAACAAGTGTGTTTTGGGATGCCTTTGTTATCACTGTGCTATGAGAACAAATATTTTGGGGTTCAGTCAGACCCACTCTGGGACTCAAGATTTCTTTTCTAGTTTAGCATCTGACTGTTACCCACCTTTACAATACTTTACCTTTTCCATTTGTTACAGGCAACGGTCAGTATTTATGTACAGACCGTTACAATACTTTATATGTACCTTTGTTATCAGGTCATTACCTAGATGTTTGTCATTGCTGTGTCACATACTACACGTGCATGTCTTTGTCTTGACAAGTTGAGCTACAGTGTCATTGACACTTTCATTGTATTTGGCGTGGTTTGTGGGGGTTAACCTCTCACTCTCGCAGACGCCATCCTAATTTATGGGGCTAAGTTCGAACTAGCCTTTAAAATTGGGAACTTGTTACACCCAATTAGCATAGTCATTCATGCTAAGAATAAGGAATTACTGGAATTTGACTCCTTATTTATGATATGTCTTCTCTATTATTGAATAAAGAGACATACATTAATTCCTTTTAAATTTAATTTTCCTTTCACCTTGGATTGCAGGCTTAGGAACTATGTTGGTCTGCTAAATCTGAAGTCCTAGGCCCTCCGCCTTTTTACGATTCAGCTAGTCTTTGTCATTGGTTTATAGTATAAAAATATGAAAAATTTAGAAGTTTTTTTTTTTGTGGTCCATCTGATTAAACTGGACCGAAGGAAGCTGCATACCAAAAGATGAAAAATTTAAAGTAATTTGTATATTTTTTATACTTACCAATGGCCCCCCAGGGATGGCCCTCCCATGAGTGGGCACTCATACCTCCCCGCTGAGTTATTATGTAATAAGCTCATCTACAAAGAATGATGTTGGCTGCAGTTTCAGTCACTTCCTGATGGCTGTGCATGCACAGAGGGTAAAAGTATGGAGGACCAGATAGGACTTTAATTTTCAGTTTTGTAAGCAAATTTTGGGGATTGGGGGTTTCAAAATGTGTTTTTGGCCCTTCATTACAGTTAGTTTGCACCAGCTAGTCTGGGCCATTGGTACGTATAAAAAATATACAAATTACTTTAAATTTTTCATTTTTTGGTATGCAACTTCCTTCGGTCCAGTTTAATCAGATGGACCACAAAAATTGCTGTCGGTTTTGTTATGGAGTGCTGAATGAGGATGCCCATTTTTACACTGTTGGCAATGGGCAAATGCGTAGTCATCATCTTTCTTGTACTCCATCAACTAATTTGGATTTTCCTGAAAGGAAAATCTATTTGTTATTGCCAAGATTATTATTCTTTTTTTTTTTTTTGTTTTTTTTGTTTTTTGTTTTTTTTGTTTTTTTTGTTTTTCCAACACATCGGGGAAAGAGTTTTCTCGAAAAAGGTCTTTTAAGATTTTTTTCAAACTTTGCACGATCAATGACGGCCATGAGTTCTAATAAATAAAACCATCAGTATTTGGGGGAAAATGTTTCTCGGTTGGCAAAAACGCCCCAAAACGCCCAAAGCTTCGTAGGCCAATATCTCATGAAAGAAAAAAGCTATCGACCTAATTTTTTGACAGACTTGTCAGAATTACTCTTGTCTAAAACAAATATAATCTGTATTTTTTTCCATTTTTTATGTTTTCTGCCAAAATTTTTCACAAAACGGAAAGTTATCTCGAAAATCGGCCATTTTGGATTGAAATATCGAGATTTAAATATAATGAGCCGTCTAAAAGGGTTCCAAATTGAAGGCAGTAATACCGCTTTATAAAAAAAATCGAAAGAATTTCGTTTCGATTTTTCGTTAATCCAAAATAGCGTCCAAAAAATCAAAATTTTTTTTTCTCGTTTTTTATGCGTTTTGTTCAATTTTGAGACGAAAAATTTTTTTTTTTTTACACTGAAAATTTTCGGTCCGGTTCGGACTTCCGAAATTTTCGACCAAAATTCGGAAATTTTTGTTTTTGTTTTTTACGTGTTTTGTTCAATTTTGAGACGAAAAAATTTTTTTTTTTTACACTACACCACCAAAAAATGAAAATTGGTTGTCAGACTGGTACTTTGACCTAATTATACTGTACTACTGGATTCGGGTGGTCACCAAATGTACACTCTCGGCCTCTCAACCATGCGAACACCCTCTTTTTGGCATGAAAATACTCGACGTTCTTGAATCATATAAGGCTTCCGTGGTTGAAATGGCAACATTCACCGTCTCTTTAAACCGTTCCCCCCCCACCCCACGGGAATAGGATTTTATTTCATTTGGGTTCTGATGGCTGGAAAACTACCACTCCAGTTCGGACTTGGAAAATTTTCAACAAAAATGGGATTTTTTTTGGGGGGGGTTTTCTACGCGTTTTGGTCAAGTTTGAAACGAAAAAAATTGGTTTTTTACCTGGAAGTTTTTGGTCGGGTCTTCGGACAGGTACTATGACCTCATCATACTTTGCTACCAGAGTGGGTTAAAAGCGGTGGTGATTGAAAATCTGTAGCTCGTATATAGATAAAAAGATTCCCCGGAGTGTGGAAGCACAATCCTGTTGCTTTTGGCTTCGGGTGGTCGCCAAATGTACACTCTCGGCCTCCCAACGGTCCGTACACCCTCATTTTGGCATGAGAATAATCGACGTTCTTGAATCATATAAGGCTTCCGTGGTTGAAATGGCAACATTCACAGTCTCTTTAAACCTTTCCTCATCCCATGGGAATAGGGTTTTATTCCACTTGGCTTCTGATGGCTGGAGTACTACCACTCCGGTTCGGACTTGGAAACTTTTGAACAAAAATCAAATTTTGTTTTTCGGTTTTCTATGCGTTGTGGTCAATTTTGAGACAAAAAAATATTTTTTTGTTACCTGGAAATTTTTTGGTCCGGTTGGGACTGAAAATGTTTGATCAAAAACCAAACTTCTTTCTTTCGATCGCCACTTTGATCTGACGAAACTGTACTACAGACGGATTAAAGTGGCCGTAATTCAGAATTTGGATGTTGAGGCTCTTCCTCCACCTGTAAAACTATCCGACGCGACTGCCCAACCCCCACCCAACACATTAGTTGGACTCTACATTTCGGGCGTCCATGCCAGGAAACACGTCTGAAAAACATTGATCATTTTGCACCCGGCGACCTCAACTTCAGTGAACGCTGTACATAATTTGAAATCAAAATTTTCAGGAAAACCCGCAAACATTGGTATTCGCGTTTCTTTTAAATATTTAGTATTACTTAATCAGTCCTTGCGGATAGAATACCAATTCTATCCAATTCAAATGATTTGTTGTAATTTGTAATATATTCAGAAAAATATGTGCTTTTAGATTGTATAGTGTAGGCGTTAAGTGTCATTTTACGTTTTGAGTGAAAATCATTGAAACATTAAGGGTGTCTAATTACAAGAAATATCCCGACAATTACTTACTTGCAACTATCCATTTGCTTCCTAACATTCTGACATGGAAGCCAAAAGTAATAGAGCACCACGAAGGCCTGGAATTAGTTGCTGTAACCAGATTGAGGACTGGGAAACTCTTCACCCCCCCCCCCCCCCCCCCCCCCCCCCCCCCAAAAAAAAAAAAGGTGGGTGTGCGACGGTGGCAAACCACGACCCCAATAAACATCTCTGTCGAAAATTTACACATTCTGTCGGAAAATAATTTCTGACCAGTGAGGCATAGACTCAGAGCTATAAGCCGACGAAGCTAACAATTGTCCAATGACCTCCTATATAACTTTTAGAATATCATGATTTTCAAAGAACTCATTATTCAAGTCGGCAAGGAGATTTCCCAACACCAGACCAGAACCGAGACCGGAAAGTGCGGGATTTAGAAATGTCACACACCATTACGCAGAGCCATGACAAGCCTCAAATGAGAATTGTTATCAAAGCCCCCCTCAAATAACTTCCCACATCTCGGGGCTGTGCACTTTGGATATGCCTAATATGTTACAGAATTTGGGTCCAAGTTTGAATTAGCTTTAGGTATACATATACAGGGCTTATTGGGTCATGAGTACTTGATTTATGCAAAAAAAATTTTCCCGCAGCCCCGTGGGAACCGCAGGAGCTAAAAATAGAAAAAATTTAAAACGCCCATATCTCCAAAACTGCACGGCACTGAGAATTTTTATTTGGTGTGCAGCTTCCTTAGGACCAACAGAAAGGATTGGTAAAAAAAAATTGCCATCGGTTTTATCATAGGGTACAGTTTCGGGACTTTGAAAAAGTGCTGAGTCAGCACTTTTTAACACTGTAGGCAATGGGAAAAACATTAAAAAATCTTCTTCTCCAGATCCAGCAGGCAGAATGTTTTGATATTTGGTATGCAACCTTGTAGGGTGGATCTGATTCAAGTTTGTTCAAATTGGCCCCCTGGGTTCATATTTGGGCTTGGTAAGGAGCCCGATTTCGAACTTAGTGCATTTCAGGCAAATTTCTTAAAAAATCTTCTTCTCCAGATCCAGCAGGCAGAATCTTTTGATATTTGGTATGCAACATTGTAGGGTGGATCTGTTTCAAGTTTGTTCAAATCAATCCCCCTTGGGTTCATATTTGGGCTCAGTATAGGAGCCCAATTTCGAACTTAGTGCATTTCAGGCAAATTTCTTAAAAAATCTTCTCCAGATCCAGCAGGCAGAATCTTTTGGTATTTGGTATGCAACATTGTGGGTGGATCTGATTCGAGTTTGTTCAAATCGGCTCCCTAGATTCATATTTGGCCTCACTATAGAAGCTCGAATTTGGACTTGGTGCATTTCAGGCAAATTTCTTAAAAAATCTTCTTCTCCAGATCCAGCAGGCAGAATCTATTGATATTTGGTATGCAACATTGTAGGGTGGATCCGATTCAAGTTAATTCAAATCAGCCCCCTGGGTTCATATTTGAGCTCAGTATAGGAGCCCGATTTCGAACTTAGTGCATTTCAGGCAGATTTCTTAAAAAATCTTCTCCAGATCCAGCAGGCAGAATCTTTTGATATTTGGTATGCAACATTGTAGGGTGGATCTGATTCAAGTTTCTTCAAATCGGCTCCCTGGGTTCATATTTGGGCTCAGGATAGGAGCCTGATTTCGAATTAGTGCATTTCAGGCAAATTTCTTAAAAAATCTTCTTCTCCAGATCCAGCAGGCAGAATCTTTTGATATTTGGTATGCAACATTGTGGGGTGGATCTGATTCAAGTTTGTTCAAATCGACTCCCTAGATTCATATTTGGGCTCACATGGAAGCTTGAATTCGAACTTAGTGCATTTCAGGCAAATTTCTTAAAAAACTTCTTCTCCAGATCCAGCAGGCAGAATCTTTTGATATTTGGTATGCAACATTGTGGGGGTGGATCTGATTCAAGTTTGTTCAAATCGGCTCCCTGTTTTTATAGTTGGACTCAGTATAGGAGCCCAAATTTGAACTTAGTGCATTTCAGGCAAATTTCTTTGAAAATCTTCTCAAGTTCCAGCAGGCAGAATCTTTTGATATTGGGTATGCAGAATGCTTAGGGGGGTGAGATTCAAGTTTGTTCAAGCCAATTCCCTGGGTTCATATTTGGGCTCACTGTGGTAGCCCGAATTGTAACTTAGTTCAAAATGAGGAATTTTCTTTAAAAATCTTCTTCAGATCCAGCAGTCAGAATGTTTTGATATTTAGTATGCAGCATCCTTAAGGGGGTGAGATTCAGTTTTGTTCAAGCCATGTCCCTAGGTCCATATTTGGGCTCACTGTGGAAGCCCAAATGATAACATAGATCAAAATGAGGAATTTTCTTTAAAAATCTTCTTCTTCAGATCCAGCAGTCAGAATGTTTTGATATTTGGTATGCAGCATCCTTAAGGGGGTGAGATTCAATTTTGTTCAAGCCATGTCCCTAGGTCCATATTTGGGCTCACTGTGGGAGCCCAAATGATAACATAGTTCAAAATGAGGAATTTTCTTTTAAAATCTTCTTCTTCAGATCCAGCAGTCGGAATGTTTTGATATTTGTTATGCAGCATCCTTAGGGGGGTGAGATTCAAGTTTGTTCAAGCCAATTCCCTGAGTTCATATTTGGGCTCACTGTGGTAGCCCGAATTGTAACTTAGTTCAAAATGAGGAATTTTCTTTAAAAATCTTCTTCAGATCCAGCAGTCGGAATGTTTTGATATTTAGTATGCAGCATCCTTAAGGGGGTGAGATTCAATTTTGTTCAAGCCATGTCCCTAGGTCCATATTTGGGCTCACTGTGGGAGCCCAAATGATAACATAGTTCAAAATGAGGAATTTTCTTTTAAAATCTTCTTCTTCAGATCCAGCAGTCGGAATGTTTTGATATTTGTTATGCAGCATCCTTAGGGGGGTGAGATTCAAGTTTTTTCAAGCCATGTCCCTAGGTCCATATTTGGACTCACTGTGGGAGCTCGAATTGTAACTTAGTTCAAAATGAGGAATTTTCTTTAAAAATCATCTTCTTGAGATCCAGCAGTCGGAATGTTTTGATATTTGGTGTGCAGCATCCTTAGGGGGAGGTGAGATTCAAGTTTGTCAAAGCCAAGTCTCTGGGTTCATATATGGGCTCCCTGTTGGAGCCCGAATTATGACTTAGTTCAATATAAGGAATATTCTTTAAAAATCTTCTTTCTTTTTTTTTGATCCACTGGTCAGAATCTTTGGATATTTGGTATAAGCTTTTCTTAGGAGGAGCAGATGCAACTTGTTGAAATCAATTCTCTGGGTTGATATTTAGGCTACCATGTCAGGTGAGCGCCCTCAGGCCCCCCTGGGGCATCTTGTGTCATTTGCGAGAGAGAACAACCACAGCAACCTCTACAGCTCATCTACAGGATAACAACATCGAAGTCCTGCCCTGACCCTCCAGATTGCCAGATTTGAACCCGATTGAACCTCTATGGGATCAGCTGGATCGACGTGTATGACACCGTACACTACAACCTCAGACAATACAGCAGTTGGCGCAAATGTTGCAGGAAGAGTGGGCCACCATACCTCAAGCTTCCATCCGGAATCTGATTGCTTCAATGAACAGAATGTGCCAAGCAGTTTTGGACACAGGTGGCAGTAACACTAGATATTGAGTTTGGATGACGTCTACTTGTGACATTAATGTCAGAAACGTCTCCATTTGTGCTTCATTCATACATTAAAACTTTGGTTATGAATTGATTTCGTTCTTTATTTTGCTTTTCTTTTTTTGAACAGTATATAATGTTGATTGGGTTGCAAACATGGCTGCAATTGCAGCTTATAGTTACCATAGAAACCCTATGGGAAATCATATTTTCATCTTCTTTTCTGCCAGGTCAGCGATTACAGGCTCTTTAGAGCCACTTGTTAGCTCACCTGACTGCAAGTTAGTGGGAACTATTGCTATCACTTGGTGTCAGGTGTCCGTTAACTTTTGCAAACTTGACTTTTTCACAACCACTAGGCCAAATTTAAATATATATTGCACAGACCATCCATATATGAAGTATACCCTTTCTATTTTGTTCAGATTAAGCAGCTGCCATAGTTGGGCTCTGGTTAATGCCCCAAAAGCTTAAAAATCTTTAAAAGTCTTCTTCTCATGAATCAGGGGAGGGAATGCCATGATATTTGGTATGGAACATCCTTTGGTGTTGAGGATTATAGTTTGTTCAAGGGAAGTTGGTAGGTCAATATATTTGGGCATATCCTTTTTGGGCTCTTCCCCCAAAATTTCTATTTCAAGAATTGGTGGGCCAATTTTGGACCAAATTTGGCATTTAGTATAAATGGTTCCTAAGTAATTGATTGATGCTCAAAGTTTTTTTTGGCTTAACTTGACAAAGTCAAGATAAGCTATTGCCATCATGCGTGCGGAAGTCTGTTAGTTTGTTATAGTGTGAGTCTGTGAGTCTGTTCACATTTTCCTTTAGCACAGGCTACACCCCGTAGTTCTTGTCCGATCATCACGAAATTTCATACGCCGGTTTGAAGTCATGTGTAGAAGAGAGCATCACCTTTTGGTTGCGTTCTGTCAACCGTGATGGCTGCCCGAGCCCAAAACCCTAAACCCTTTAGCACAGTCTACAGGTCGTATTTATGAAGGGATTTCATGGTAACTTGGTAGGATGACACTGTATAATATCTAGATGAGAACATCCGCTTTTGGTCATGATCTGTCAACTGTGGTGGCTGCCCAAGCCCGAAACCCAAAAACTTTTAGCACAGTCTACACATCATATTTAATATGGAGGGATTTCATTGTAACTTGGTAGGATGACTCCGAAGGATGTCTAGATGAGAACTTCCCCATCTGGTCACGATCTGTCAACCATGATGACTGCCCGAGCCCAAAACCTGTAAACCTTTAGAACAATCTATAGGCCATATTTATGGAGGGATTTCATTGTAACTTGGTAGGATGACTCCATATAATGTCTAGATGAGAAAATCCCCTTTTGGTCGTGATTGGTCAACTGTGACGGCGACAGTTGCCCGAAGCCCCAAAACCTTTAGCACAGTCTACAGGTCATATTTATGACGGGATTTTATCGTAACTTGATAGGATGACACCAGATAATGTCAAGATGAGAACATCCCCTTTTGGTCGCGATCATTCAGCCATGATGGCTGCCCGAGCCTAAAACCTTTAGCACAGACTACTGGTCGCATTTATGAATGGATTTCATTGTAACTTGGTAGGATGATTCAGTATAATGTCTAGATGAGGTCATCCCCTTTTGGTCGCGATCGGTCAACCATTATGGCTGCCTGAGTCCAAAACCCGAAAATCTTTAGCACAGTCTACAGGTCATATTTATGAAGGGATTTCATGGTAACTTGGTAGAATGACTCTGTATAATATCTAGATGAGAATGTCCCCTTTTGGTCGTGATCTGTCCACCGTGATGGCTGCCCAAGCCCGAAACCCAACAACTTTTAGCACAATTTAGAGGCCATATTTAATATGGAGGGATTTCATTGTAACTTGGTAGGATAACTCGGTATGATGTCTAGATGAGGATGTCCCCTTTTTTCATATGCCGGTTTGAAGTCATGTGTAGAAGAGAGCATCACCTTTTGGTTGCGTTCTGTCAACCGTGATGGCTGCCCGAGCCCAAAACCCTAAACCCTTTAGCACAGTCTACAGGTCGTATTTATGAAGGGATTTCATGGTAACTTGGTAGGATGACACTGTATAATATCTAGATGAGAACATCCGGCAAAAACTTTTAGCACAGTCTACACATCATATTTAATATGGAGGGATTTCATTGTAACTTGGTAGGATGACTCCGAATGATGTCTAGATGAGAACTTCCCCATCTGATCACGATCTGTCAACCATGATGACTGCCCGAGCCCAAAACCTGTAAACCTTTAGAACAATCTATAGGCCATATTTATGGAGGGATTTCATTGTAACTTGGTAGGATGACTCCATATAATGTCTAGATGAGAAAATCCCCTTTTGGTCGTGATGGTCAACTGTGACGGCGACAGTTGCCCGAAGCCCCAAAACCTTTAGCACAGTCTACAGGTCATATTTATGATGGGATTTTATCGTAACTTGATAGGATGACACCAGATAATGTCAAGATGAGAACATCCCCTTTTGGTTGCGATCATTCAGCCATGATGGCTGCCCGAGCCTAAAACCTTTAGCACAGACTACTGGTCGCATTTATGAATGGATTTCATTGTAACTTGGTAGGATGATTCAGTATAATGTCTAGATGAGGTCATCCCCTTTTGGTCACGATCGGTCAACCATTATGGCTGCCTGAGTCCAAAACCCGAAAATCTTTAGCACAGTCTACAGGTCATATTTATGAAGGGATTTCATGGTAACTTGGTAGAATGACTCTGTATAATATCTAGATGAGAATGTCCCCTTTTGGTCGTGATCTGTCCACCGTGATGGCTGCCCAAGCTCGAAACCCAACAACTTTTAGCACAATTTAGAGGCCATATTTAATATGGAGGGATTTCATTGTAACTTGGTAGGATAACTCTGTATGATGTCTAGATGAGGATGTCCCCTTTTGGTTGCGATCGGTTAACTGTGATCGCTACACAGGCCCGAAGCCTGAAAGCCTTTAGCACAGTCTACAGGTCGCATTTATGAAGGGATTTAATTGTAACTTGATAGGATGACTCGTTTTGGAATAATTTCACTGTAACTTGGCAACTTTGGTTGACATATATTAACTGTGAGGGCCACATACATTAACTGTGATGGCCACATTAACCCACCCCTCAATTCTTTAGTACCGTCTACACCTCAAATTATTTCTATTGAAAACATAGCATACAGGGAACAGAAATTAACATATTCCCAATTATCACAGTTTTTGTCTTATTTCATAATCCTTTCATAAAAATTGAATGTTATCCTTTTCATCAAACACAACACACAGTCAGGTTAAGTTACAGTGTCAGTGACATTTTCATTTCACAACCCTGTATACCAGGAGCTAAAAACAGAAAAAAATTCAAAAGCCCATATTTCCCAAACCACATGGAACAGAGAACTGTTATTTGGTATGAAGCATCTTTTGGACCAGTAGAATTGATTGATTAAAAAGAATTGCCACTGGTTCTATCAGGGTGTCCTGTAGAGGGTATTGAAAGAATGATGAGTCAGCATTTTTGCAGTAATTTATCCTGGAAGAATATATGTTACACTTATTCAAACTGGAATAACATATTGCTCTAAAATAAACAGTTAGCTGTGAAACACACTTGTTAATCTTGTTATTTTAATCAGAAAATGAAATTGTTCAGTTCAAAAATGTCCATTTTCTGATTCCCTGATCATACCTTTTCAATGCTGTGTACATGTATGCTTTTTCAGGTTTTTTGGAAAAATTTTACATGACTATCTTTATTTAACCCTCTCAAGACTTCAATGTGTTTTCCAAAGATTTTTATTTCATGTTTTTGTGAGAATAATTATAACTCTTTCCATACTCACATTACTGCTCTAAACATAAGTAGCAGAGCCAAAAATATCCATTTCTGATTCCTTGATCAAACCATTTGAATGCTGTGTACATGTATGTTTTTTTGTGGCAGAGCCAATAATGTCCACTTCTGATTTCTTGATTGAATCCCTTTCAATGCTGGGCACATCTGTTTTTTTCTGGTTTCTTGGAAACATTTATCTCATTCATGCATCAATGTCTTTTATTTAACCCTCTCAAGAATTCAAGGTGGGTTTCAAAGATTTTATTGATGCCTTGATCAAACCTTTTCAGTGCTGTGCCCATATATGTTTTTTTCTGGTTTTTTGGAAAACGTTTATCTGATTCCTGTATGAATATCATTAATTTAACCCTCTTAAGACTTCAATGTGGGTTCCAAAGATTTTATTTCAGGTAATACTGTTAACGAAAACCTCTTTCTGATTTCTTTAAAAATATTTTGCCCCCAAAATAATCCTCCATAAATTCTCTTTCCGTTTTGTTTATTTTTGATGCTTTAACCATTTTCACACTGGCTTGAATTTACTGGTGACAGTAAATGCTGTTTTCTCTAGTTTGACATTTTCTTATTCTTTAAAATCACTGGGCCAAATTCATTCATTTATGGCACAGACCATCTTTGGAGTGTACCTTTTTTACCTTGTTTAAATGAAGCTGCTGCCATCTTCAGGCTGGTGGAGTTTACTCTTTTTTTCCTTCCCAAATTGCTATGTCCCTTGGGGTGGGATTAATGCTCCATAAGCCTAAAATGCTTTAAACATCATCTTCTCACCTCCAATAATGCTTAGATTTCTGGCATGGAACTTACTTTAGTAATGCAGATTCACTTTTTTTTCAAAGAATCTCAGAAGGTAAAAATTGTGGCTCCACTCAAAATTTTGATTTTCCGAACCAATGGGAAGATATGAACCAGATTTGTCATGAAGTATATAACTGGGTCATAAATACATCATTTATGCCAGAGTTTTGTATTATTTTTTTTTTTGGTGGAGGACCACAGGAGTTGAAAACAAAAACAAAAATTTCATTCGGTTGTTGTTTTTTAATGCTTCACAGAACAGAGCTTGCTAGGAAGCTTTCCTAAGACTAGCAGAAGTGAATGGCCAAGAAAGTTGCCTTTGGTTGTGTCATAGTAAATCAAAAAATTGCTCTTGCTGCTAATCACTTACTGATACACTAATCTCTTTTTGACAACTTGAGCCAGGTGAGCATTTTAGGCTCACGTGACCCTCTTGTTTAAGTTTGCATTGGTTATAAAAAGAGAGCATGCAGCAGCCAAAAGGATCATGCAGGAGGGCTTGAGAAACAGATTTTTAACTTTTTTAGGCCTAGACTACAATATTCTTCTCTTCATTATTCACTTGCCCATCCTTATCAGAATTTTGCTTTTTTCCTTGACCTTTTATCTTTCCTGCTTCAGCAGTCAAGATATAGCTGTTTCTTATTACAATGACACTGACAGCATCTTCACATATTGAACTGATTTGTTCCACATTTAGTGTGTTACCTTATTACATAACCCTGTTTCCTATGCATACCCTGTACCTCCTCTAAAATGAACAACCCTTGGTTGGTATGGTCTTTTTTGGTCGTAGTTAAGTCTTGGGTATGAAGTTGTTTTTTTTAAGCTCACCTGATGAAAGTTAGCTTGGGTTATAGTGGTCACTCTTCATACACTGTCTTTCTGTCTGTCAACCATGAACATGGTATTCACAACTTCGTCTCCAAAACATTTGAACTCTTTCCAGTGAAATTTGAGGGAATTGTTTGTTATATCACATTTTGATTCTGTTCAAATCAAGTCGCCATTCCTCATAGAGAAGGGGTAGTAGAAAGTTTCCCCAAATTTAAAAAACAAATTCTTCCTCTCATGATCTGATTGATGGAATTAGTTAATCTTTGACATTCAGCTTCCTTTTGAGATGTGCACTAAAGTTTGTTCATCTACCAAAAATTTCTAATGTCATGAAGTCGATTTATACCAAATTTGGTATGCGGTTTTATTATGTCTCCCCATCCCAGAAGGGAGACATATTGTTTTAGTGCATATTCTTCTTCTTCTTCTTCTTCTTCTTCTTCTTCTTCTTCTTCTTTCTTCTTCTTCTTCTTCTTCTTCTTCTTCTTCTTCTTCTTCTCATACAAACTTTGTCTGGGCCATAACTTTTTTGTCTTTTGACCTACACCTTAGATACTTGGCATGTGGTTGTATCACCATGAGCCGGTGTGCAGTGTACCATAGTGACCTTCATGTGACCTTGACCTTTGACCTGAAGGTCAAATTTATGTGTTTTTTTAAGGGAAACATCACACAAACTTTGTCCGGGCCATAACTTTTTTGTCTTTTGACCTACACTTAGATACTTGGCATGTGGATGTATCACCATGAACCGGTGTGCAGTGTACCATAGTGACCTTCATGTGACCTTGACCTTCAACCTGAAGGTCAGATTTATGGGCTTTTTTAAGGGAAACTGTCTGGACCAGAACTTTTTTTGTATTTCGAGTCAGGCTTTAGATATTTGGCATGTGGATGTATCACCATGAGCCGGTGTGTAGCTTACCATTGTGACCTTCATGTGACCTTGATCTTTGATCTGAAGGTCAGATTTGTGCTTTTTTCAAGGAACCTTTGTCCGGACCAAAACTTGTTTGTCTTTTGAGGCAGGCCTTAGATATTTGGCACGTGGATGTATGACCATGAGCCGGTGTGTCGCATACCATTGCGACCTTCATGTGACCTTGACCTCAAGGTCAAATTTATGTACTTCAAATAGGGAGTAATTGTCCAGACCAGAATTTTTTGTTTTTTGACCTGGGACTTGGTTATTTGACATGTGGATGTATCACCATGAGACCGCATGTCGTGACCTTCATGTGACCTTGACCTCAAGGTCAAATTTATGTACTTCAAATAGGGAGTAATTGTCCAGACCAGAATTTTTTTGTTTTTTGACCTAGGACTTGGTTATTTGACATGTGGATGTGTCACCATGAGACCGCATGTCGTGTACCTCGATGACCTTCATGTGACCTTGACCTCTGACCTTAAGGTCAAATTTATGTACTTCAAATAGGGAATAATTATCCAGACCAGAACTTTTTTGTTTTTTGACCTAGGACTTAGATATTTGACATGGGATGTATCACAATTAGACCGCATGTCACATGTAATCATGACCTTCATGTGACCTTGACCTCAAGGTCAAATTTATGTACTTTAAATAGGGAGTAATTGTCCAGACCAGATTTTTTTTTTTTTTTGGACATGTGGATGTGTCTCCATGAAACCGCATGTCCGCTACCTTGATGAACTGCATGTGACCTTGTCCTCTGACCTCAAGGTCAAATTTATGTACTTCAAATAGGGAATAATTGTCCAGATCAGAACTTTTTTGTTTTTTGACCTAGGACTTAGATGATTGACATGTGGATGTATCACAATGAGACCACATGTAATCATGACCTTCATGTGACCTTCACCTCAAGGTCAAATTTATGTACTTTAAATAGGGAGTAATTGTCCAGACCAGAATTTTTTTTTTGTTGACATGTTGATGTGTCACCATGAAACCGCATGTCCGCTACCTTGATGAACTGCATGTGACCTTGACCTCTGACCTTAAAAGGAAGGGGTGACATATGTTTTAGTGTGCTAAAACACTTTCTAGTTGGGTCTTGAGTACTTGATCCATGTAAAAAATATATTTCTGCATCCCTAGGCCTTTCAGAATCCCAGGAACAGAAAAATGCAGAATTTTCAAAAAGCCATATTTTCAAAACTGTACAGAACCAAGAATTATGTGGTATGAAGCAAAAGTAGATCCACTAGAATGCAATATTAAAAAAAATATTTCATTCAGTGTTGTTATGGGCAACCATATGAAGGCACCTATTTTAACACTGGTGTTATTAGGAAAATGCTGAGTGATGCACTTTCATGTTTTCAAAACTTAAAAACTCAGTGTTTCAATATTTGGTATACAACATCCTTTTGGGGACAGATTCAAGATTGGTGAAATCTAGTCATGGGTTCATATTTGGACTCTATGGGAACCTAAAGTGCAACACAAGGAAAATTTTTTGAAAGTCTTCTTCAGATCAATCTCTCAGGATCTTTGATATTTAGCGTATTGTATCCTTATGGGTGTCATAAACTTTTGATATTTGATATAAAGTATTCTTCTGGGGGGATCAGATTCAAGTTAGTTCAAATCAAATGCCATGGTTCATATTTGGCTTCCTTATGGGAGTCCAAATTTTAGTGCAAAATAAGGAAATTTTTAAAAAATCTTATTCATATCCATCAATCTTTTAATATTTTGTATTGAGCATCCTTAAGGATTGGCAATTGGGATGAAGTGCCTTGCCCAAGGACACAGTGCAGATACCTCTTGTGGGGATCGACCAGTGGACCTTTAGGTTTGAAATCTACTGCTATCACCAAAGAGCAACTGGGCTTAGAGACTAGTAGAAATAACAAATTTGAATGACAATATTTTAGAGCCCAAATTTCCAACTTCCAGACCAGTTGTAATGCATTTAAAAAACAGCCTGTATTAAATCCCTGAGGATGTCACCAGGAGTGGAAGGTGCCCATAGAAACAACATGCTTTTAGAGGCAGAATCTGAAGCTTGATCTTTATGAAGGTGTAAGAATTTGCCTTATAGTAGAAAAACAAAGGGTTGAATGAAAGTCTTCCCCTTCTTTACATAACACGTGGGAGAATACCTGTGAGGAGGCAACAAAATACAGCTTTTGCAGATAACACATCTTAAAAACCTATTTATTATGTGGTGGTGTGGGAGGGGGGTGTCATAGAATGGTTCTGGACTTCATGATTGTAACTGGCAAAGTGAATTGTTTGAGTAAAGTACTTGAGAGTGCATTATTTCACATTTTGATGACCATCTTTTAATAACCAGAACATGGATGGCAATGTTAGATGCCAGAATTATAGGCGGTTTTTAATTGTTTATGTCACGCCACCATTGTCACACTCCCCAAACCAACTCTAAGCCTGAATCTCCACCCTATTGAGCATCTCTCAGACATTCTTGGGAGCTGGAGATGTCGGCAGAGTCCAAAGGTGTAAAAGTGGGAATTGGCATCTAGTGATGAACCAATAATCAGAATCGGCAATCGGCCAATTATGGAGCATCGGCCGATTATGACAACCGGCAGTTAAAAAACCGGTTGTTTCCAGTTATTCTATATTTAACGGTGACTATTAAAAATCCCTTTGTTATCTAGCCATTTAAATCAAGATTCCCCATTAAAAACGTGTGTAGTGCATAGCAGAAAATTTAGGGATTTGTAGAGCAGAGATATTACGGAATTTACCAACTGCAATCGGTACAAGATCGCCACCATTTCCCGGAGATTGTAGAGTTCATGTAAACATTAGAGAAACACATCAACAGGGGTAACATTTGAAAAAAGAACATTGAATAAATGTAAACCATGCGTCATACGACTTCACAACACACATTAACATCACAATTATTATTCACTTTAGACACAAAGTGTGTGAGCTCAGTATATTCCTGGTAAATACAGCCAAGTCTATTGTATCCTTACACAAAACCATATAAACACTATTTACCAGAATAAATCACTCTCTTCACGAGAACAATGTTGAGTGATTGTATCATTAATAACAATCTTTTCCCCACACCCCAACCAAAATGCAAATATTATTTTGGCTAATATTGCCCAGCAGTAAATATGCATACTCTGGGAACTTATGTGGTATTAAGCTTTCGTAATTGATGATTTATCAACGAACTTCTGTAGTATAACAGGCACCAACAGATTTTCTTCAGTGTCCTATTTCAACCATCAGAATCGGCATAATTGGCAGAGAAATAACCGGTAATCGGTTGATAGCAAATTTTGATAATCGGTTCATCACTATTGGCGTCAGCATTATGTATAAGCATAGCAAGTGGTGCCAACATTAAACCCAGCATGAATAATTAGTCCCATAAAGTAACACCTCATCACTACATGGTTCGGTATCACTCGGCGTGTAGGACAGGTTGTTCTGATTTATGAAATACTGCCTGCTAGATTGGTGTCTATTACTTGTATACCCATGTATCATCCTTTGTGTAAAGTTTTTTTTTGACATTTCCTCATTGATGCAGAAAATGTAAATTTTTATACTGTACCAATGACCCAGACTTAGCTGGTGCTAACTCTTAAAAATATAGGGCCAAACACAAATTTTGCCCCCCAATCCCGAAAATTTGCATCTAAAACCAAAGAAAACATGTCCTGAATGGCCCTCCACACTTCACCTCTACTGCGCATGCGCAGTGTCAAGGACATCCCGAAATTGGCGCCATTAATCATTCTTTGTTTGGCCCTTCATCAGTTAACATCTGACTGATCTTTGTGCTTGTAAATCTCAGTTTAAATGATGCCAGACACATAAATATTAGAGAAATGGTGATTCTAAGGAGGATATAGAAGGAGGAGAGGAAAAATGAGTGACAGAAAATAATCAGGGCTGTAACTTAAAATTTTTTAATGAAATTATGTTAAGTTACCTATTTTCGAGGCAACAGCCTGTTGTGGTCATTCTTGTTAATCAAATTACACTGCTTGTTCAGTGTTTTCCTCTCTCCCTTTCCTTTAAGTCCCCTCTTGCTATTCTCCCATGCTTTTGGCATATTTTCTGTAATTTTATTGCTAAAATTTCTTGGGAGTTTTAGCTGGATAACAGAATGAATTCTGTTCTTTTTCCCATGTTTACGTCTTCACCTATGGGTGGTTAGGCGTAGTGTTCTGCATCTACCATCTGATGTTCTGCAGTTTCTTCCCTGGAAGTCTCTGTTTTGCATCAGATAGTGTATTATTGGTAACTGATTTCGGGCCAGGGTGCCTGGAGTCTTGTTCTAGTGTTTTTACACTTATTGTTTACATTTACTACAGCCCTCTGTGTGAGGGGGGATTTCTTGAAAATAATATCTGGATGTTAATTTAATCATATCTAGATACATTATTATTGTTCGTAAGTGTTGCATAAATTGTTTAAAATATTTTTAGAATTTTTGTCCACACTTAGGCTTGGGATCCATTGGGGCTCAGCATTACTTTTCAGAAACTTGGGCTGTTCTGAAAAAATATTTTTTCAAAATTTTTTGATTGCAATTATTTTTTCTATATTAATGGATCATATTATTATGTATTTTGATTGTCAGGGGTTGGTGCGAGTACTAGGACTTTGTTTTCTTTTCACAATGAAAGGATATTGTTCAATTGTAATAAGAGGAAATCTTCCTCTGACTTTCATAATCATTGTATATGTAGTCAGTGTACTCGCACTAACTCCTGTTCTGTATGTTTTAATTTCGATGATAAAATGGGAAGCGTATGTCACGTTATGTTAGTGGGGAAATGACCATTCCGGTCCTTTCCCCGCAGGGTCACTCTACTTTATCAATCTCTATTTCAGACGATCAAGAATAGGGTGATGTATCTGTGATGTCTTCCAAAAGTGTGCCTCCGTCGTCACAATTAATGAAGAGCTAGCGGAAAAGTGCTCATGTAAATACGTCAATTGCCTAAGAGGACCCTAGTAGGTTCGACGGCCGTTGACGTCCGCTAGCTCGCCCGGTGTAGCGTCCATTCATCGAATGGTTCGGCAGCCGGGTTCGTCCGTTGCGGTCTAGAAGGAGTTTTGGGGTGATGCAAGCACTATAAATCAACCAAATGCACACCCAGTGACGGCGGATTAGAGGGAGAACGGAGGAAGCCTTTCAGTCCGGTTCCTAGCTCGTCCAGGTCCATCCGGACTGCGAGCGAGAGAGGCCCCTCTCTCGAACAGCAACATCTGGCCCCAGATGTTGTGGTACAAAATGTTTCGCATTCGGAGCATACGTCCACCGATCGGGACGCTCCGATATATAGTCAGTCCGGAGGGACTGTCAATAAGGCTTCCTCATTCTCATGGTAGCGCACACGACCGCTCTTGGCTACGTGATCTCGGATATCCAGTCAGCTTCGCCAATCAGAGAATCATCGGCGACCAGGTCACACCATCCGGTAGCCAGGGACACGAGGCCTGCAGACTCCGGACGTTCGCATAAGAAAGTGTGCGGGAGTCAACGTACACGGAGCTTCCGGCGGCAATGCATCGTAAGACCGCTACTGCACAGGCCTCGGTGACGGGCGTGCTATCCCAAATAGCACAGTTTATCGCAGCATCCCAGCAACGACAGAATCTGTCGCATCATGTATTATCCGACGACGCTGGGTCGGGACACTCCGCGGAAGCAGGTACGGACGTCCGAAAATTTTATCTGGTCCGACGGGATGCCGAAAGTGATTCGGAGGATTTCGAGCTTTCCCTTTCGGAACAACATAAGCTGTTGTTTATGTCATCTGACTTTATCTTCTAGAGGTTCTTTCGTCGGACCAGAATGCTGCGATGCCGGATAAGAAACTGATAGCGTCGGTGGACACAGAAATTTTTGGTTCGGTTCAGGGACATCGTCCCTCAGTTCCGACATAGTCCAATAATGTCACACAACTTTCGAATTATTGAACGACGCTATATATATTATTATTTGCTTGCTATTAACAAGCATGTCTGGTTTCTTGTTCGCAAAGTTACGGAGATGTCTTTCAAAAGTGTGCCTCTGTCGTCATAGTTAATGAAGAGCTAGCAGCAATAAGTGCTCATGGAATATGTCAATCGCCTAAGAGGTCCCTAGTGGGATTGACAGAGTTGACATTCGCTAGCTCACCCGGTGTAGCGTCCATTCATCGAATGGTTCGGCAGCCGGGTTCGTCCGTTGCCGTCTAGGAAGGAGATTTGGGTGATGCGAGCAATATAATAAACTTTAGTACACACCCAGTGACGACGGATTAGAGGACAGATCGGAGGAAGACTGTTAGTCCGGTTCCTAGCTCGTCCAGGTCCGTCCGGGCTGCGAGCAAGAGAGGTCCCTCCCTCGTACAACAACATATGGGACCGAAAGGGGTTCGGACGATTTCGAGCTTTCCCTTTCGGAACAATGGAAGCTGCCATACATATCTTCCGGCATTATTTTCCACAGGTTGTTCCGTCGGACTACATTGCTGCGATGCTGGATAAGAGACTAATAGCATCATTGGACACGGAGTTTTGGATCGGTTCAGGGACATTGTCCCTGACTTACTGACACAGTCCAATAATGTCATTAGAACATTCGAATTATTTAACGACGCTATATATAAGCTTGCTACCAAGCATGATAGTCTAGTTTCTTGTCCGCAATGCTCTTCTGCCTTTTATCAATTCTAGGAAATAATTTATTTTGGCAGAACAGGGCATACCGAGAGTTCATATGCGTCTAGACGGCGGGGTTGAAGACTGGGAATTATCTTTTTCGCCGTCTATGTCAATTCCAACCACGGTGTTGGAAACGACAATGATGTCTAATAAACTTAACTTAGACGCTTTATCATACGTAGACCACCTTACTGAGGCGTTATCATTACGTCTTCAAGAGAAAGAATTCCAGGATATGATCCTCGATGTGATTTCTTTCAAGGGCAGTAGTTTTTCCACGTATAACTCCACCCTTCAGTGGCAACCTGGAGTTGGTTAGACGTGACGCAGCCCTAGCTACATCCACGCACGTGGATAGTAAGGTGAAGAACTCTCTCAGAGTCGCTTCGGTCTCGGAGAAGCTTCTCTTCGACGGCAACTCTTCAGCAATCTATGAATTGATTGATATACACGTTCTCTTGTCTATCAAGTGTAGCAAGAGATACAGACTGGGGCAACATTCAGTGGTTGACTCAGAGAGTGCCACTGCAGTTGCCGGATCCGGGTTTTATGATTATGACGGATGCCAGTCAAACAGGTTGGGATACAATATTGATCCCAACGGATTCGAAGTGCCAGGGTCTTTGGGTTCCGCAGTTTCTAGGCAAGCACTTATCTTCCAGGGAATAATGTTTTTTAGGCTTGCGCTATGTCATTGGATGAACATTATTCAGAAACGCATGTCCAAATCCTGTCCGATAATACGACAGTAGTTGCGTTTCTCCGGAACCAGGGAGGCACTCATTCGATTCCGTTATTCAATTTAACGGAAAGAATCCTTCTGTTTGTTATAGTACACCAAGTTTTCTGTTTTGGTCCGTCATATTACGGGTCGTCTGATTGTATTAGCTGACTCCCTTTCATGTAAGGGTCGCTTGTTGCTGTCAGAATGGACTCTCAACAAACAAGTATTCAATCAGATTTGTTATCAATGGGAACGCCCAATGATAATTTATCTGCGACACAACTCACTATTCATTTGCAGACGTATGTGTTTGCATGTCCGGATCCCTGAGCTTATGTTGTTAACGCTCTATTGATCTAATAGGACGGAATGATAGGATATGCGTATCCTCCAGCGCTGTTGATTCAGCAAGTATTGCTAAGATAAACATCCATAATACAATTCTGTTGATAGCATCTCTGTCTTCACAGAGACCGTGGGTAAATTTACTCAGGTGTCTACTGTGGGACTTACCGCGAAAACTTCCTCCATGAGAGGATCTTCTTTCGCTGGGGAAATCGTGTCAACTTCATCACAACCCGCAGGGTCTCAACCTTCACGTATTCCGTTGTGTGGTTCTTCTTGCATGGCAAGCAATGTACAGGACGGGCTTTGGACGCGATTGCTTACTGTAGGAGAACCTCTTCTTCGCTATACTATGCGGCTATAGTGGAGGCTCTTCTGTCGTTGGTGTAGGGATCATTATGTTGATATTTTTGATCCCTCCATACTAGACATTGCAACTTTCTAGTATACTTGTTTGACAAGATCAACTGCAGCCTGTTACTATTAACGTTATAGGTCTATGTTATCTCATACCTATGCACTCTATGATAGTTTACAATTGAGTCTTATGTCTCTTTATCTAAGTCAGTTAGAAACTTTTCGATAAATAGACCTAGAATCATTAGATTAAATTCCTATACGGAATTTAGCTTCGGTTCTTATTTAGCTAAGTAATCATTTGAGCCTCTGGAAACAGTAGTTTTCAAATTCTGACCTTTTTAGACAGTAATTCTGTTAGTCTTCTCTTTTATTGAGGAGTCAGTGAGCTTCATGCACTATCGGTGGACGATTCTCACTTTTGTAGTGACGGAAACACTACTTCCTTTACTACTTAGGTTGGATTTTTGGTTAAGAGTCAGGCTCCTAATAATATCCGGAACCTATTGTTATTAAGGTCCTTCCGTCTTCGTACGGGCATTGGCCTTTACTCTGTCCGGTTAGAGTTTACGTATTTATAAACAGATATCAGTTTATTAGTATGGACGTAAGCTTCTTCTGTCTTTGATGCCTAATAGAAGGACATTACGCTCCATTCTATTGCTTATGGATTCAATTAACTATCGGTACTGCTTATGGTATATCATTGACTCAGCAGTTTGTGCTTGACATTTCGGCTCATGAAGTTAGAGCTCTTTCTACATCTTGGGCTTACACTAATAGTGTCGCTATTATAGATTTTTGAAGGCTGCTCATTGCGCTCAGCCATCCACATTCATGAATTTTTATCTCAGAATATTGAGTCCATTTTTGGAGGCCTCCATTGTTAGGTCTATTATCTACTGCTCAGAATGTCATTCACTTAACAGTTGCTACTATAGCTAGGTAGGCTTTCTGTTCCAGCAGTGACTCCGTCCTGCTGCCCTCTTCGCTCTGGGCTATTTGACCCAGGGCAAGAAAAAGGAGGGGGGGTGAGGGTGTTCCCTTGGGTCACCTGTTTTATTATGAAAACAAGGGGATACCTCCTCCGGAGTTAGTAATTCTGAGCTGTTACTGGGATGGCTTTTAAGTGAGAAGTTTATGTTTTAAAAATTCATTCAGGTCATAGTTTTTAAAGTATAGCTTTTGAATATATCACGTGTCAAACGGGCGTTATTATTCAATCCTCAGACACTTTTAAGGAGTATAAAGAGTCTCTATTCTCTAGACTTTATTTATTGGCTTACTTTAAAAATTATTAGTATAAGGATTATACTGGATATTAATAGAGTACATGGATGTTATGATGCTCAATTTTGGAAGGTGTTGTGTCTTTCTAATTTATCATAAATAAGAAAGATACATGTAAGGCCTAATACTCCTTTTCCCCTAGAGGGGATGACTCTATTTTATATAATTGAGCGTATTTCAACTTGCTCTATGTCCTAGGCCCTCCAGCCTTTTTACCATTCAGCTAAGTCTGGGTCATTGGTACAGTATAAAAATGTTAAAAAATTTATAGTAATTTATATATTTTTTATACTTACCAATGACCCAGACGGGGATGGCCCTCCCAGGAGTTGGGAACTCATACCTCCCCGCTGAGTACATAGTGCTTACCAGGCACTGGTTACAAGAATGATTAATGGCGCCAATTTCGGGACGTCCTTGACACTGCGCATGCGCAGTAGAGGTGAAGTGTGGAGGGCCATTCAGGACATGTTTTCTTTGGTTTTAGATGCAAATTTTGGGGATTGGGGGGCAAAATTTGTGTTTGGCCCTATATTTTTAAGAGTTAGCACCAGCTAAGTCTGGGTCATTGGTAAGTATAAAAAATATATAAATTACTATAAATTTTTTAACATTTCAACTTTTTATAATTTCAGAAAATGAAAAATGATATTGGAAATGGTGAAACAGATAAAGATCAAGACTGTATATTGCGGTTTTTGAAAGTTAGTTAATTTCCTTTTCCAACTTATTTTAACTCTTAACCCGCTGAGTATTTTCAATATATTTTTCATTTAATGCTTCAAAGCAGCCATGACTTGATTTGATGAAATATTCATCTAAACTTACCTAAATAAATTATTGGTCGAAAAGTTCATTCAATTTACATAGGAGAAATGTGCCCAAATTTTACTTATTTCAGTGGCAAGAGTTTTTTGTATCCTGGTAGGAATATCTGCCAGCAGCATGCAAGGAGTTAATCCATTACCCAACTATATTGAAAGTTGTAAATTTATTTTTATTTAAAACCATATCATGTGATCCCTCATTGGAATGAGCTTGATGACATTCTTCCAATGAAGGGTAACATAAAATGGTTTTGTGGATATTTTCTTGACAATAATTTTTAGCTCAACTTGACAAAGTCAAGATAAGCTATTGCCATCACGCGTGCGGAAGTCTTTTAGTCTGTGTCTGTTCACATTTTCCTTTAGCACAGGCTACACCCCATAGTTCTTGTCTAATCATCACGAAATTTCATATGCAGGCTGCCCAAGCCTGAAACCCAAAAACTTTTAGCACAGTCTGCAGGTCATATTTAATATGGAGGGATTCAATTGTAACTTGGTAGGATGACTCCATATGATGTCTAGATGAGAACTTCCCCATTTGCTCGCGATCTGTCAACCGTGACAACTGCCCGAGCCCAAAACCCAAAAAGCTTTAGCACAGTCTACAGATCATATTTATGGAGGGATTTCATTGTAACTTGGTAGGTTGACTTTATATAATGTCTAGATGAGAACGACCCCTTTTGGATGCGATTGGTCAACTGTGATGGCTACAGGGACCCGAAGCCCGAAAACCTTTAGCACAGTCTACAGGTCATATTTATGAAGGGATTTCATTGTAACTTCATAGGATCACTCCAGATAATGCCCAGATGAGAACGTCTCCTTTTGGTTGCGATCATTCAACCATGATGACTGCCCAAGCCAAAAACCCGAAAAACTTGAGTACAGACTACAGGTCATATTTGTGAAGGGATTTCATTGTAACTTGGTAGAATGACTCAGTATAATGTCGAGATGAGGACGTCCCCTTTTAGTTGCAATTGGTCAACTGTGATGGCTACACAGGCCTGAAGCCCGAAAACCTTTAGCACAGTATACAGGCCATATTTTTCCACTATACCAATGGCCCAGACTAGCTGGTGCAACCCAATTTATTACCAGGGCCAAACACAATTTTGAATCCCCAAACCCCGAAAATATGGTCCTCCATACTTTTTGCACAATGCGCAACTTGTTGTCAAGGACAACAATAGGCTACCGCCATCTTGTCATTCTGTTATTTGGCCCATGTCAGATCAACACGTATCCTGACTTCTGCGCTATAAAATCCTAAAAGTATTATAAAGTCAGACACGATTATGGAGTGGAATGGTGGAGTATTTGCAGCAGAAACTAGCTGAATAAGGACATTGAGTTTTTGAACGTTCAGGGCTATAACTTTATTGAAATTAAATAATATTTCTTGTTCTTCCCGTTTTCTGATTCATTCATTCTTTGTTATTAATCACTATGTGTTTGTTCAATGTTCACCCTTTTCCCCTTGAATCCCTTCATTAGATTTTTAAGAACAATTTGCTGTTTCGGAATTTGTTATTAAATTAAAAATTCTGCTTCTTAAAATCTTAGATAAATTACGCAATGTGGATTATTCGTACCCCTTTGCTGCGTACCGGTTATTCTCGACATAGTCGGACGTGTCTGTTTTGCCATTACCCTTCTCTATGGGGAACCTTCTGTGGAAGTTTCTCTATTGTTAAGGCTATTTTTTGGATACCGGTGTCTAACCTGGGCCTTTGTTGTGTCTGTGTTGGACTTGGATTACCGGCTCCTATTCAGTTTAAATTTTTTGCCTCGGGCGTGTGTATATTATGAAGTCCTCATGTTCGAAATGCAAGAGGAAGAAGTCCTCTCTTGATTCTCATTCATCATGTTTGGCGTGCTCTCGTTGCTCTAAAGATGTTACCTGTGCAACTTGCTGTTCTTGGGATTCCAAGCGATGGAATTCCCTTTCTACTTATGTATGTGTCGGCGAAGCACGGATTTCAGTGCTTTCGCCCAAGGTTGTTAATCAGAATTCTGTTTCCATTTCAGAGGAACAAGAACATAGTATTGGTCATGGTATAACATCAAGTTCTGTGCTGCCGTCGTCTTCAGATACAGAGCATGTTCACTTACCAAATATCGCAAAATACTCGGTAGCTCAGGCAAGCAGACGGTCAACTAGCTCGACCAGTGTAACGGAACCTTTCATTAGTGCTTCTGTATTGGGAAAATCCGTAGCAGTCCAGGATAAGGAGGACAGAAGACAGTCCTTTGTACAGATGACGGCACGTAAGGGGAAGAGGCCAGTCAAGTTGAAGGGTGCATGAGTAGCAAAGTATTCTTTTGTTTTGGGGTCAAAACAGAACGATTCGACTTTTATTGCCAGTCCCACTGGTAGTCCGGTAGATAATGCTTCGGAGCCAGTTGTTTCTGGTGTACCTTTCTCTGCCAGTACAGCTGGCAGTAGTCTTGACATAAGAGCCTCTTCTTTGTCTGCTTCCAGGACTCAGCACAGTAGACCACATGCTAGCTGGCAAGAACCAGAGGTGGAGAGTCAGAGCCAAGATCTGGCTCTCTCTATGGCTAGCGTTTCGAGGCAAACGTCTTTTTCTAAAAGACGGACACAGGGCTCTGTGTCAGATCACCTCCCGGAGCCGAAACGGTGTAGAATGGGGGTGGACATAGCTGCGAATACAGAATTTTTTCTGGAGCAAATTGCTCATCTAATCGCAGACTCCCAGCAGCATGAAGTGTGGCCGTCATCGATCTCCACTTCGGATGAACCGGACGGTGCTGGATCGGCAGAAAGAAGGGTTTCCTCAAATAATGAATATGCTGATAATAGACCAGAACAGGAACCTCTAGGTGGTAGTGTTAGGACGCTTGATGAAGACGAGTCTGATACTACATCTTTGGCTGAGCAGCATATGGAAACTATGAGGTTCCTACAGGATTTTTTGCCTGAATTAATTCCGTCTGTCTGAGTTCTGCACCTTCTACAGCTAGGCCTCTGACTTCTTTGGACAGGGAGGTCATTAAGTCGAAGGAAAGTATCCTTCTGTATCCGTCACAGTCCGTTCAAGCATTAGAGGCTTTTGATTGCGTTGACGAGGCTATTGCAGGCCAGGCTCAGGCTAGAAAAAATTCTTTCCTTTCAGAAAGGAAGCTTGACCTACTGTTCAGAGGCAATACCTTCTTAAATACAGTAGGCGAGAATAAGATTCTGAAAGCTCCTCTGCGATTGGATGACGGTGCAAGTGACTTAGGTATGTCTCTTCAGTCATCGTGTAGCGTCAGTTCGTTTGTTCTAGATATCTGCATTGAATCTAGCAGAAGTATTTTGGACGCTATGTCGTACGCAGACCACATTTGCAGGGCGTTGGCCGGCAATCTGGAATCTAAGAGTCTACAAGAGTTCTTTTCTCCTTTGAGAGTGCTCTCTCGCACCGTTATGTGTACCACATACCACTCTGCTCTTTGAGTAGCGAATTTAGAGTTGGTCAGGTGCGATGCTGCCCTAAAATCTATGTCATTTATCGATGACAGTGTTAAGAGCTCTCTAAGGGCCACTCCGGTTTCGGGCTCTTCATTATTTAATGACCAATTAAAGGCAGTATTTGATGCTTCTAAGAAAGCCACAAGTCAGCTTTTGTTGCGCTCAGCTTTGCAACCTCAGCCTTCCACAAGTGGCGCTCCTCGGAGAGGTAGATTTTTCTCCAAGAGAGGCTCAGCCCGTGGTGTTTCTAGAGCTAATCGTGGTCATGGTGGCTCGAAGCAAGGGAGCAACTTTAAAAAGGGGATGACACAGTTGGGTAATAACGAAACACGTAACCTCACACCGATGTCACAGAGGGGTGCGAGAGCTTCACGAGGTTTCTCCTCGTATAAGCCTCGTAAGTCCTACAAATGAAGAGTTCGACCTCTACTGTTCTCCGGTTGGCGGAAGGCTTTCAAGCAACTGGAACAGTATAACACAGGATCTTTGGGTTCGAGACGTTGTACAAAGTGGTCTACGTCTTTCGTTCCGGAGAAAACCTCCATTGACGCGGATTCTGCATTTTGTGAGCCTTCCTCAAAATGTAACAAAGAGAGAGGCTTTGATTTCAGCGGTAGACTCTCTTCTACAAAAGAAGGCAGTAGAGGTCATAGAGAATCCCCATTCAAAGGAATTCTGCAGTCATCTTTTTCTTGTACCGAAGCTGGGCGGCTCGTTCCAGCCGGTCATAGAGATCAGTTGGATAAACAAGCTAATAATTGCTCCAAAATTTTATATGGAAACTATTCGGTTGGTAAGAAACGCCGCAAGCATAGACTTAAAGGACGTGTATTTTCACATCTTGATTCATCCGGCGTTTCGGAAATACCTGTGTTTCATGGTTCACGGAAGAGTATACCAGTTCAGAGCAATGTGTTTTGGTCTGAACCTTGCTCCGTGGGTGTTCACTCGGGTGATGAATGCGGTGATGAGCCAGTTCAGGGCACACTCGGCTTCGATGACGTCAGCGTATCTGGATAACATTCTTCAAATATACAGAAATTTTCATGCTCTTCAAAGTGATGTTCAGAGTCTGCTATCACTGTTAAAATAACTAGGTTTTATAATCAATGTCAACAAGTCGGATTTAATGCTGATGACGTCGTTTGTTCACCTGGGGATGAGTTTCAATGCTCTCAACAATCGGGTCTGCTTGCCGGTAGCAAGAGCAAAATTAGTTTCTCTTTACACAAAGTACTGCATAAACGCACAAGTCATTACTGCAAGAGAGAGAGTCTATGTGGCTGTTAGGACTTTGTGGCGCTGCCGCCGAATTAATTCTGCTAGATCATTTGTGCACTCATCCACTTCAAATTTATTTTATTCAAAATTGGAGCGTAAAGCGTCAGTCGTTGGACAGTCCGATTGCTTCAACACAGTCAGTAAAGCATCATCTTCAAATTTGGGCGGATATCCAGTGATTATCCCGGGGAATACCACTTCAGATTCAGGATCCGTCATTCATAATCATGACAGATGCCAGTCAGGAGGGTTGGGGTGCTTCTCTGATTCCGGGCGATCAAGTGTGTCACGGTTTATGGGAGAGTCAGTTTGTTGTGTCCCATATAAACTACAAAGAAATAGGCAATTTGGTTAGCTCTAAGTCATTGGCTCAGTCGAGTAGTAAACTCACATGTTCAAATTCTATCGGACAATTCAACAGTAGTAGCCTATATTCGGAATCAGGGAGGTACTCATTCCGACCAGCTGTTGAATCTCACCGAAAAGATTCTTCTTTTCTCTCAGGAGAATCAGATTCTGCTATCGATTTGTCATATTCCAGGCTGTCTCAATGTAATAGCAGATTCTCTATCGAGAAGCAGACTCTCTATCGAGATAGGATTGCCTGCTACCTTCAGAATGGATGTTGAAAAAATCTGTCTTCAATCAGATTTGCTTCCAGTGAGAACGTCCAATGATAGATCTTTTTGCCACGAGTCTGAACAATCAGTTACAGACTTTTGTGTCTCCATGCCCATGGACCCTCAGGCTTATGCAGTAGTCGCTCTGTCAATTTCATGGAACGGGATAATAGGGTATGCTTACCCTCCAGCTCTCCTCATTCAACAGATCTTGCTAAAGATAAAAACAGTCCTCTTGCAAGATTCTACTGATAGCATGTCTGTTGGCACACAGACCATGGATAAATCTTCTCAGGGAGCTTCTTTGGGACGTTCCATGGAAGTTACCGCCTCTCGGGGATCTTCTGACCCAGGGGAAACTCTGTCAGCTTCATCACAATCCAGAAAACCTCAAGCTGCTACCCTTTTCTTTTTGATGTGTAGTTACTTTCAAAACAAGTGGAAGGTGGGGGGGATGGTATTTCCAAATGGTCATCTGGCTATATAGTGAAATGCATGGGCTTACCTCCTTCAGTGATAGTAACCTAGGGTCGGTGCTATGGTAGTTTTAATATGTAGCACAATGTGAAGCAATTTTCAATGTATTATATGCTTTTAATGTGTAGCTCAATGTGAAGCGTTATTGTATATGTCATGTGTCAAGATGAGCTTTACCATACAATACTCAGACACTTTTAATGATTTATAAAGAGTCTCATTTCTCTGGACTTCTTTATATTTTGGCTTCCTTTATCAAATTAGCATAATGGGTTATGCTAGGCCTTAAATAGATTTTCACCTTTTTATGTGTACCCATACTATGTATGGTACACATAATGCCGGCATCTGGGGTGGCCATCCGTCGTTCGTCCAGCCTTTGTCCGTCCATCTGTCCATCTGTCCATCCATCCGTCCGTCCATCCGTCTGTCCATCCGTCTGTCCCTCTGGCGTCCGTATCCATTTCTTTGTCATTCGATAACTTGAAAAATATTGCTTGGATTGTCAGGTTACTTTATATTTATGTTCAGGGTACTGATGTGCCGAGCTGTATAGTTTTTGGTGTAAATCTGATAATTTGATCCTGAGATATTAACTCTTTATCCTTCAAATTGAAAATTCCTCCAATCCCTTTGGCATTCGGTAAGTTGAAAAATATTGTTTGGATTGTCTAGTTACTTTATATTTGTGTTCAGGTTACTGATTTGCCGAGCTGTATAGTTTTTGGTGTAAATCTGATGATTTGATCCCAAGATATTAACCCTTTATCCTTCAAATTGAAAATTTGTCCAATCCCTTTGGCATTCGATAACTTGAAAAATGTTGCTTGGATTGTCAGGTTGCTTTATATTTGTGTTCAGGTTACTGATTTGCCGAGCTGTATAGTTTTGGGTGTAATTCTGATGATTTGATCCCGAGATATTAACCCTTTATCCTTCAAATTGAAAATTCCTCCAATCCCTTTGGCATTTGATAACTTGAAAAATATCGCTTGGTTTGTCAAGTTACTTTATATTTGTGTTCAGGTTACTGATGTGCCGAGCTGTATAGTTTTTGGTGTAAATCTGTTATTTTGATCCTGAGATATTAACCTTTATCCTTCAAATTGAAAATTCCTCCAATCCCTTTGGCATTCGATAACTTGAAAAAAATATTACTTGGATTGTCAAGTTGCTTTATATTTGTGTTCAGGTTACTGATGTGCCGAGCTGTATAGATTTTTATACTGTACCAATGACCCAGACATAGCTGGTGCTAACTCTTAAAATATAGGGCCAAACACAAATTTTGCCCCCCAATCCCCAAAATTTGCATCTAAAACCAAAGAAAACATGTCCTGAAAGGCCCTCCACACTTCGCCCCTACTGCGCATGCGCAGTGTCAAGGACGTTCCGAAATGGCGCCATTTATCATTCTAAGTTTGGCCCTTCATCAGTTAACATCTGACTGATCTTTGTGCTTTTAAATCTCAGTTTAAATGATGCCAGACACATAAATATTAGTGAAATGGTGATTCTAAGGAGGATAGAAAAGGAGGAGAGGAAAAGAATGTGTGACAGAATATTATCAGGGCTGTAACTTAAAATTTTTTAATGAAATTATGTTAAGTTACCTATTTTCAAGGCAGCAGCCATTTTGTTGTCATTCTGATTATTTAGTTACACTGTTTTTTCAAGTGTTTTCCTCTCTCCCTGTCCTTTAAGTTCCCCCTTGCTATTCTCCCATGCTTTTGGCATAGTTTCTGTAATTATTATTACTAAAATTTCTTGGGAGTTTTAGCTGAATAACAGAATGAATTCTGTTCTTTCCCCATGTTTACGTCTTCACCTACGGGTGGTTAGGCGTTGTGTTCTGCATCTACCATCTGATGTTCTGCAGTTTCTTCCCTGGAAGTCTCTGTTTTGCATCAGATAGTGTATTTTTGGTAACTGATTTCGGGCCTGGGTGCCTGGAGTCTTATTTTAGTGTTTTTACACTCATTGTTTACATTTACAACAGCCCTCTGTGTGAGGGGGGGATTTCTAAATAATAATATCTTTATGTTATTTTAATCATAACTAGATACATTATTATTGTTCGTAAGTGTTGAATAAATTGTTTAAAATATTTTTAAAATTTTTGTCCACACTTAGGCTTGGGATCCATTGGGGCTCAACGTTACTTTTCAGAAACTTGGGCTGTTCTGAAAAAATATTTTTTCAAAATATTTTGATTTCAATTATTTTTTCTATATTAATGGATCATATTATTATTATGTATTTTGATTGCCAGGGGTTAGTGCGAGTACCAGGACTTGTTTTCTTTTCACATTGAAAGGATATTGATCAATTGTTTTAAGAGGAAGTCTTCCTCTGACCTTATTATCATTCTATATGTGGTCAGTGTACTCGCATTAACTCCTGTTCTGTATCGTATGATTTCGATGACAATATGGGAAGCGTATGTCACGGTATGTTGTTGGGGATTTGGACACTCCGGTCCTTTCCCCGCAGGGTCACTCTACTTTATCAATTTCTATTTCAGACGATCAAGATTAGGGTGATGTATCTGTGATGTCTTCCAACAGTGTGCCTCCGTCGTCACAATTAATGAAGGGCTAGCGGAAAAGTGCTCATGTAATACGCCAATTGCCTAAGAGGACCCTAGTAGGTTCGACGGCCTTTGACGTCCGCTAGCTCGCCCGGTGTAGCGTCCATTCACCGAATGGTTCGGCAGCCGGGTTCGTCCGTTGCGGTCTAGAAGGAATTTTGGGGTGATGCGAGCACTATAAAATTAACTTAATGCACACCCAGTGACGGCGGATCGGAGGGAGAACGGAGGAAGCCTTTTAGTCCGGTTCATAGCTCGTTCCGGTCCATCCGGACGGCAAGCGAGAGAGGCCCCTCTCTCGTTCAACAACATCTGGCCCCAGATGTTGTGGTACAAATGTGTCGTTAGCGGAGCATACGTCCGTCGCTCGGGACGCTCCGTTGTATAGGCAGTCCGCTGAGACTGCTAAGGCTTCCTCTTCTCGTCAGCGCACACGACCGCACCTTGGCTGCGTGACCGCCGATATATTACCAGCTTCGCTGATCAAGGATTCTTCGGCGACCAGGTCACACCATCCGGCAGCCAGGGATTCGAGACCGATGGACTCCGGACGTTCGCATAGGAAAAGTATGCGGGAGCCATCTGATGCGGAGCTGCCCTCGGCGAAGCAGCGATAGACTGCGCCTCCGCAGGTCTCGACAACGGACATTCTTGTGCACATAGCACAGCTTATCGCAGCATCCCAGCGGCCGACAGAAACGGTGTCGGATCGAGAATTATCTGACAGCGCTGGGTCGGTAGCCGGGGACTCGAGGCCTGCAGACTCCGGACGTTCGCATAGGAAGTGTGCGGGAGTCAACGTACACGGAGCTTCCAGCGGCAATGCATCGTAAGTCCGCTACTGCACAGGCCTCGGGAACGGACGTGCTTTCCTTAATAGCACAGTTTATCGCAGCATCCCAGCATCAACTGAATCTGTCGCATATATTTTATCCGACGATGCTGGGTCGGGACGCTCCGCGGAAGCGGGTACGGACGTCCGAAAGTTTCATCCGGTCCGACGGGATACCGAAAGGGATTCGGAGGATTTCAAGCTTTCCCTTTCGGAACAACATATGCTGCGATGCCGGATAAGAAACTGATAGCGTCGGTGGACTTAGAAATTTTTGGTTCGGTTCAGGGACATCGTCCCTCAGTTCCGACATAGTTCAATAATGTCACACAAACTTTCGAATTATTGAACGACGCTATATATATTATTATTTTATGCTTGCTATCCAAGCATTTCTGGTTTCTTGTTCGAAGAGTTATGGAGATGTCTTTCAAAAGTGTGCCTCTGTCGTCATAGTTAATGAAGAGTTAGCGGCAATAAGTGCTCATGGAATATGTCTATCGCTTACGGAGTGACATTCGCTAGCTCACCCGGTGTAGCGTACATTCATCGAATGGTTCGGCTGCCGGGTTCGTCCGTTGCGGTCTAGGAAGGAGATTTGGGTGATGCAAGCACTTTAATTACTTTAGTACTCACCCAGTGACGGCAGATTGAGGACAGATCGGAGGAAGCCAACAACATAGGGGACCGCATGTTGTGGTTCAGATATTTTACATTCGGAGCATATGTCTGTTGCTCGGGACGCTCCGTTATATTGACAGTCCGAGAGACTGTCTTTAATGCTTCCTCATCCTCACAGCGGGGCACACGACCGCACATTGGCTACGTGACCTCGAGTATCCGATCAGTTTCGGCATTCAGTGATTCCACGGCGAATAGGTCGCGCCATCCGGTAGCCAAGGGACACGAGGCCTATACACTCCGTTCGCTCGCATATTGGAAGTATGCACGGGGTAACGATCTCGGAGCTTCCTGCGGCAATGCATCGTAAGACCGCTTCTCCTCAGGCCTCAGTGACGGACGTGCTATCCGAGTTAGCACAGTTGTTTCGCAGCATCCCAGCAATTGACAGTTTCTCGGTCGAATCAGGAATTATCCGACGGCGCTGGGTCGGTGCGGTCCGCGGTTGCATCAGCTACGGACGACCGAACGCTTTATAGGGTCCGACAGGATGGCGAAAGGGATTCGAAAGATTTCGAGTTTTCCCTTTAGTAGTATCGGAAGATGCCTTTCATATCTTCTGGCATTTCTTCCAGTGATTATTTTTCGGACTTCATTGCTGCGATCTTGGATAAGAGACTTATAGCGTCATTGGACTCGGATTTTTCGATCGGTACAGGGACATTGTCCCTGACTTACCGACGCAGTCCAATATTGTCATTACAACATGTGTTTTATTTTTCGACGCTATATATTTATATATATATACAAGCCTGCTACTAAGCATGATAGTTTAGTTTCTTGTCCGCGTGGCTCATTTCTGCCATTTTATCATTTTTACAAATAGTTTATTTTGGCAGAGCAGGGCATACCGAGAGTTCATATGCGTCTAGACGGGGTGATTAAAGACTGCATATATTCTTTTTCGCCGTTTATGTCTTTTCCAATTTCAATGTTGGGAACGACATTATGTATAGTAGACTTAACTTAGACGCTTTATTATACGTAATCCGCCTTACTGAGGCGTTATCATTACGTCTTCAAGAAAAGATTTACGGGATATTATTCTCAATGTAATTTCTTTTGAGGGCAGTAGTTTGTTCACGTATAACTCCGCCCTTCAGTGGCTGATTGGAGTTGGTTAGACGTGACACAGCCCTAGCTACATCCACACACGTGGGTAGTAAGGTTAAGAACTCTCTCAGAGTCGCTTCGTTCTCGGAGGAGCTTCTCTTCGACGGCAACTTTCCGGCAATCCATGAATTGCTCGATTTATACATTCTCTTGTCTATCTAGTGTTACAAGAGATTCAGACTGGGGCAAACATTCGGTGGTTGACTCAGAGAGTGCCGCCGCAGTTGCCGGACCCGAGTGTGGCTGTTATGACGGTTGCCAGTCAAACAGATTGGGATATATACTGATCCCTACGGATTCGAAGTGCCAGGGTCTTTGGGTTCCGCAGTCATTTAGCTATCAGTTTAACTTCCGCGGAATAATGTTTTTTAGGCTTGCTTTATGTCATTGCATGAACATTATTCAGAAACGCATGCCCAAATTCCTGTCCTTTAATTCGACAGTAGTGGCGTATCTCCGGAACCAGGGAGGCACTCTTTCGTTTCCGTTATTCAATTTAATCGGAAGAATCCGTCTGTTGGTTATAGTACACCAAGTTCAGTTTTGGTCCGTCATATTCTGGGTCGTCTGATTGTTTTATCGGACTCCCGTTCTCTTACGGGTCGCTTGTTGCTGTCAGAATGGACTCTCAACAAACAAGTATTCAATCAGATTTGCTATCTATGGGAGCGCCCAATGATGTTTTATTTATGACACAGCTTGCTAATCAATTGCAGACGTATGTGTTGGCTTGTCCAGATCTCTGAGCTAATACTGTTAACGCTCTATTGATCTATAGGACGGAATGATAGGATACGCGTATCCTCCGGCGCTGTTGTTTTAGCAGGTATTGCTAAGATAAACAACCACAATACATTTCTGTTGATAGCATCTCTATCTTCACAGAGATCATGAGTAATTTACTCTCTTGTCTACTGTGGATCTTAATGTGAAATCTTCCTCTATGTGAGGATCTTTTTTTCACTGGGTAAATCGTGTCATCTTTATCACCACCAGCAAGGTCGCAACCTTCATGTATTCCGTTGTGTGGTCCGTATTGCATTGTAAGCACTGTACTGGACGAGCTTTGGACGCGATTTCTTACTATAGGAGATCCTCTTCTTCGCTATTCTATGCGACTAAAGTGGAGGCTCTTCCGTCGTGGTGTAGGGATCATTATGTTCATATTGTTGATCCCTCCATACTACTCATTGCTATTTTTTAGTATACTTGTTTCACAAGATCTACTGCAGCCTGTTATTATTTAGGTTATAGGTTTATGTTACCTCATACCTATGCACTCTACGATAGTTTACAATTGAGTCTTTTGTCTCTTTATCTAAGTCAGTTAGTAACTTTTTGATAAATAGACTTAGAATCTTTAGATTAAATTCCTATACGGATTTTAACTTCGGTTCTTATTTAGCTAAGTAATCATTTGAACCTCTGGAAACAGTAGTTTTCAAATTCTGACCTTTTAGACAGTAATTCTGTTGGTTTCTCTTTTACTGTAGAGTCAGTGAGTTTCATGCACTATCGATGGATGATTTTCACTTTCATAGTTTCGGAATCAATACTTCCGTTACTATTTAGGTTGGATTGTTGCATAAGAGTTAGGCTCCTATTATCCGGAACCTATTATTTAAGGTCCTTCCGTCTTCGTATGGGCATAGGCCTTTACTCTTTCCGGGTACAGTTTATGTATTTATAAACAGATATCTGTTTATTATAAGGGCGTAAGCTTCTTCTGTCTTTGATGTCTAGTAGAAGGACGTTACGCTCCATTTTATTGTTAATGGATTCTATTAACTAGCGTACTGCTTATGGTATATCATTGACTTAGCAGTTGTGCTTAAGATTTCGGCTCATGAAGTAAGAGTTCTTCTACTTCTTGGGCTTACTTTAATAGTGTCGCTATTATAGATTTTTGAAGGCCGCTCATTGCGCTCAGCCATCCACATTCATGAATTTTATCTTAGAAATATCGAGTCAATTTCTTGAGGCCTCTTTTGTTAGGTCTATTATCTACTGCTCAGAATGTCATTCTCTTAACAGTTGCTACTATAGCTAGGTAGGCTGTCTGTTTAGGCAGTGTCTCCGTTCGGCTGCCCTCTTCGCTCTGGGCTATTTGACCCAGGGCAAGAAAAAGGGGGGGGGGGGGGGAGGGTGTTCCCTTGGGTCACCTGTTTTTACTATGAAAACAAGGGGATACCTCCTCCGGAGTTAGTAATTCTGAGCTGTTATTGGGATGGTTGTTTAGTGAGAAGTTTAAGTTTATAAAATTCATTCAAGTCTTAGTTTTTAAAGTATAGCTTTTGAATATTGCATATGTCAACGGACATGATTATGCAATTCTCAGACACTTTTAGGAGTATAAGAGTCTCTATTCTCTAGACTTACTTTATTATTGGCTTACTTTAAAAATTATTAGTATAAGGATTATATTGGATATTAATAGAGTACATGGATGTATGAAGCTCAATTTTTGGAAGGTGTTGTATCTTTCTAATTTATCATAAATAAGAAAGATACATGTAAGGCCTATTACTTCTTTTCCCTACAGGGGATGACTCTATTTTATTTTATTGAGCGTATTCCATTTTGCTCTATGTCCTTGGCCCTCCAGCCTTTTTACTATTCAGCTATGTCTGGGTCATTGGTACAGTATAAAAATGTTAAAAAATTTATAGTAATTTCTATATTTTTTATACTTACCAATGACCCAGACGGGGATGGCCCTCCCAGGAGTTGGGAACTCTTGCCTCCCCGCTGAGTACATAGCGCTTACCAGGCACCTGTTATTAGAATGATAAATGGCGCCAATTTCGGAACGTCCTTGACACTGCGCATGCGCAGTAGGGGCGAAGTGTGGAGGGCCTTTCAGGACATGTTTTCTTTAGTTTTAGATGCAAATTTTGGGGATTGGGGGGCAAAATTTGTGTTTGGCCCTATATTTTAAGAGTTAGCACCAGCTATGTCTGGGTCATTGGTAAGTATAAAAAATATATAAATTACTATTAATTTTTTAACTTTTTGGTGTAAATCTGATAATTTAATCCTGAGATATTAACCCTTTATCCTTCAAATTGAAAATTCCTCCAATCCCTTTGGCATTCGATAACTTGAAAAATATTACTTGGATTGTCAAGTTACTTTATATTTGTGTTCAGGTTACTGATTTGCCGAGCTGTATGGTTTTTGGTGTAAATCTGTTATTTTGATCCTGAGATATTAACCCTTTATCCTTCAAATTGAAAATTCCTCCAATCCCTTTGGCATTCGATAACTTGAAAAATATTGTTTGGATTGTCAAGTTACTTTATATTTGTGTTCATGTTACTGATGTGCCGAGCTGTACAGTTTTTTGGTGTAAATCTGATAATATGACCCTGAGATATTAATCCTTTATCCTTCAAATTGAAAATTCCTCCTATCCCTTTGGCATGAGATAACTCAAAAAATATCAATCTGATTGTCATTTTACTTTATATTTTATTCAGGTTACTGATGTACTGTGCTGTATAGTTTTTTTATGTAAATCTGATAATTTGATCCGGAGATATTAACCCTTTATCCATCAAATTAGACACTCCTCCAATCCATTTCTATATGTATCCATACCATGTATGGTGTACATAATGTCGGCATCCGTGGTTGCCCTCTGTCATACAGCTTTCTACTAGTTGCGCGTATGGGTACACATCTGACGATTTCATCGGCCTATTTTTTTTCATTGTTTTTCTGTAATAGGAGCAATGAATATCAAGTACTAGACCCGCCTGCCTGTTTACTATTCTCACCTAGTCTGGGCCATTGGTATAGTGGAAAAATATGAAAAATTTATACCAATTTTAATATTTTTAATACTTACCAATGGCCCAGGCGGGGATGGCCCTCCCTGAAGTGGACACTCCTTCCTCCCTGCTGAGTTATATTACTGTACTTATTGACATTTAACAGGCACAACAATAAAGAATGACAAGATGGCAGTAGCCTATTGTTGTCCTTGACAATAAGTTGCGCATTGCGCAAAAAGTATGGAGGACGATACTGGTCTTTTTTGGAGTTTTTGGCAAATTTTGGGGGTTTGGGGATTCAAAATTTGTGTTTGGCCCTGGTAATAAATTGGGTTGCACCAGCTAGTCTGGGCCATTGGTAAGTATTAAAACCATTAAAATTGGTATAAATTTTTCATATTTTTGAAGGGATTTCATTGTAACTTGATAGGATGACTCGTTTTGGAATAATTTCACTGTAACTTGGTAACTTTTGTTGACATACATTAACTGTGAGGGCCACATACATTAACTGTGAAGGCCACATTAACCCACCCCTCAGTTCTTTAGTACAGACTACACCTCATATTATTTTTATTAAAAACATAGCATACAGGGAACAGAACTTAACATATTCCCAATTATCACAATTCTTGTCTTATTTCATAATCCTTTCATAAACATTGAACATTATCCTTTTCATCAAACACAACACAGAAACAAGTTAAGCTGCAGTGTCATTGACACCTTCATTTTTCAACTGATCAGTTGGTAACTTACGTGGACAGATGGTGTTGATTCATTAGGTAAAGGGCTAATAATGTAATAATATGATTTTAGAGTGATTTTATATTTATTATTGGACCAACATCATTGGCTAGCAGTCCTGTAGTCATTAGCAGCTCTTGGCTCAGCTAAAAACTCCTGGGATTCTAATCACTGATTGAGTTTAGATAATTAAGTATGACACCGAAGAAATTTGTGTTGTTACTACTTTTATTAACAAAACCCCGGTAGAGTAGCTAGTCTCTTCTTCCAAATATTTTTGTTCTCTTGGTAGTTGCTCTTTTTGCCTTTGTGCTTTGCAACAAATTTCTTCATATTTTTTGCCTGACTGCTTCTGAGGGAAGCGTTTCAGGTTAACGTGTTTGAACCATGTTAATTTTTCTGTTGCTCAATTATTCAAAATTCAATCATTCTTACCAGTTTTCTACAATTTATTCAGAACATTTAAAGGGACAATAAGCCAGAATTTTTAAACAAATAAGCTGACCATTCAACAAAACCACAATGTCTGTTATGCAGAATTACCATCATGTTTAATATATCATTTATATGAAATCCTCTAATTCTATATATAAATTAACTAGAAGGCACGCCTAATGCAGTTAGACCAATCCAACAAAATTAAAATTGAATTCTCTCCCGCAGAAACCCTTGGAAGTAGAGCCCCAGTGGTTTACTGAGTAAACATGAACTGCTTTACTGGTAAAATAGGACCCAGTCACCAATGCTTGGGGTGGAAGTCCTCTAAAATGGGTATAAATGATTTACTAAACTTGATTTTATCTCCATGTTGTGGTCACAATTAGCCATTGTGCAGAAATATGTGACCTTAAACACTAATAAATAAATAAATATAAAATTGAATTCTCACTACTACGAGGAACTTGGATTTTAATGGTGGCATTCAGTATCATATATTTTGTGAGGTGCTTTTAATCCTGGTTGTTTCAAAAAGTAACTATTTAGGCCCTCAAAGTAGATTATCTGTTTCTCCAGCCATTTTTTGTAAAATTACATGTGGGCAGGCAGTTTTTAGCTCACCGAAGGGAGCTTAACTTATCACTTGCCATCCGTCGTCGTGAACATTTTTCAAATGACTTCTCCT